>JALJCO010005880.1:0-33395 GCA_023101725.1 Atherinomorus stipes
CGATTAGGGCTGGGACGATTCGTCGACGTTACCGATTACGTCGACGCAAAAATACGTCGACGCAAAATATGCGTACCGATGCGTCGTCAGACCAAAACAAAGATGGCGGCGCCATGCGACTTCAGACTAAAACAAAGATGGCGGCGCGATCTCCGCGAGTGGCTCTTCCAAGTTTCCAAAGTGTAAGGCAGTGAAGGCCCACACTCATTTATCGAAGGTATAACTATATATTAGGGATGGCGAATCCGAAGCCTAATGAGACATGAGCGACTTCCGTGAGATGGACGCCATGTCTTCAGACACGTCAGGCCTGTTTGAGACGGTCAGCATGAAGCACGAGCTCCATCTGCTGGCCGTGGGTGGAACTGCAGCTGATACCGGGAGCCGTCTCGTCTCTGACTGAATATAATTAAAGTGACGTTCTCAACCTCATGTTCGTGTTTCATCTGTTGGTAATAGTATTGTGTCGTCACTTCTGGGATAAATAAAAAGAATTTTTAATTTCATTTGCAAGTGATTGGCACCCGTATTAAGCATAAACAGAGTAAAGATGAAGATGCACTTTTTCAGGAAGCTCGAACCATGTTCAATATAATGTTCAACTCTGAATGTTTACTTATCTTCATTATCTTTTGTTGGAAAATAATATCTGTCTTAGCTTAAATCCTCCAAGTTTACATGATCATATTATTTCAATAATGACTTTTTTATCATTATTTTCATGTAAATGAAAGAATTAAAAGCCTGTTTTTCAGTCCGCTGTGTTTTCAACATAAATTTTACATTCTGTTGGTTCATGAAAAAGTCCATGACAGGCTGCTGCTCCCACTGCCTTTTTATTCATGCTCTTTTTTACATTTTAGATATCTATATCAGCATATATAAATAGCTGTCTGTCAAATTATGAGGAGATAATCGATAATCGAATCGAATCGAGTCGAATCGAGCTAAAAAAGTGAATCGTTAGATTAATCGATGCATCGAAAAAATAATCGATAGATTAATCGTTTAAAAAATAATCGTTTAACACAGCCCTATGAATGATGTATGATGGTGAATGATGTTAAAAGATGGTGAATGATGGTGAACAATGATAAAAAATAGTGGATGATGTCACAAGACAATGAATGATAATGAACAATAGTGAATGACGGTGAACGATGATAAACAATGGTGAATGAAGTCACAAGATGTGAATGATGGTGAATGATAGTGAACAATAGTGAATGATTGTGAATGATGTTAAAAGATGGTGAATGATCATGAACAATGGCGATTGATGGCGAATAATGTTAAAAGATGTGAATGATAGTGAACAATGGTGAATTATTGTAAACAATGGTAAAAAATGGTGAATGGTAGTGAACAATGGTGAATGATGGAAAACAATGGTGAATGATGTCAAAAGATGGTGAATGATGTGAATGATAGTGAACAATGGTGAATGATAGTTAATGATAGTGAATGATGTGTGATGGTGAACGGTGGTGAATGATGATGAATAGTAGTTAATGCTTGTGAATGATGGTGAATGATGTTGTATGATGGTGAACGGTGGTTAATGATGGTGAATGATGTGAATGATAGTGAACAATGGTGAATGATAGTTAATGATTGTGAATGATGTGTGATGGTGAACGGTGGTGAATGATGATGAATAGTAGTTAATGCTTGTGAATGATGGTGAATGATGTTGTATGATGGTGAATGGTGGTTAATGATGGTGAATGATGTGAATGATAGTGAACAATGGTGAATGATAGTTAATGATTGTGAATGATGTGTGATGGTGAACGGTGGTGAATGATGATGAATAGTAGTTAATGCTTGTGAATGATGGTGAATGATGTATGATGGTGAATGGTGGTTAATGATGGTGAATGATGTGAATGATAGTGAACAATGGTGAATGATAGTTAATGATTGTGAATGATGTATGATGGTGAACGGTGGTGAATGATGATGAATAGTAGTTAATGCTTGTGAATGATAGTGAACAATGGTGAATGATGAAAAACAATGGTGAATGATGTCAAAAGATGGTGAATGATGTGAATGATAGTGAACAATGGTGAATGATAGTTAATGATAGTGAATGATGTGTGATGGTGAACGGTGGTAAATGATGATGAATAGTAGTTAATGCTTGTGAATGATGGTGAATGATGTTGTATGATGGTGAATGATTTGTGTATGATGGTGAACAATGGTGACACGAAACACTAAATGTCATATGTCAATGCTAAAATAAATAAACTGATCAATTAAAGTTAATGTTTATACTTTATTTCACTGTGAAAGCTTGCAAACATGTAAACATGTAAACATCAAGCGATAAGCTTTCCTAAAGCTGAAAGAATCTTCTATTTTAACACTGTTTTTTTTCTGAATTGGACAGAAAAAGGTTGATAGTCTGGATTTGATCCTTTCCTGGAGACACATAAGCTTTGACACAAAAATATGACTGAAGTATTTTTGTCCCAGAAATAATACAATCTACGGTATTCATCTAAGTAGAATGAAATAACTCTAAGGAGACAGCTCGGTGTTTGTCCTCCATGTGAGTTATTAAATTTCATCTTTCCTTATTGACGCGACAGCGGCTGCAGAGAATATTGCTTGAGGAATTGGAGATGTCTAATAAGGTGCTGAACGATTTGCCACTTTGAAATGCTAAACAGGATGAGGTACAAATTAGCCTGGAAATGCTGCTGCGTGTAATTAAAGGCCCCAATGAATTCCAATAATCAAATAGGCCATCTTCTGAGAAAACTATTACAGGAGGATTATTAGTGTAGCAGGTTACACTAATCACTGGCTGACAGACGGCCACGCCGACACGCACACCACACTTACACGTACAGCACATAAACACAAGGCCAAACCCGACATATTCATGTTTAATCACTGCAGACACACACACACGTGTACATGCTCCTGCATCAACACACACACACACACACACAGGCGTTTGCATGTTCACTAGGAATGCAACGATATGAAAATTTCATATCACTATTATCGTGGTGTTGAAATAACCGCCGGTATCTTTAGAAATATCCAAATTAGATCCAGACTCGGACCGCAAAAACATCTCGTCCAATAAGTTTGAAAAAAGATTTTTTTTGCTTGTAATGAGCAAAAAATTCTGTTAGTGGAACAAGCAAAATGTTCTTGATAAGATTTTTGGAATAAGATGCATTTCCTTAAAACAAGTTCTCATATCTCACTGAAATGTTTCTCTTTAAGTAATTTTGTCTTATTTTGAGTGTGATGAGATATTTTGACAAGAAATGAAAAAATCTACTAAGATTTGAGTTTTTGCAGTAACGGTACGTGTATTCGTGTTAAACCGATCGGTTTGGCACAACCTTGTACCGAACTGTTGGAAGCAGGATTTGTTTATTTAGTTATTTATTGTTTCATTACATTTTTGCGTATAATCGGACATAACTGGATGACGGAAACTTCGCCTCCACTGAGAGCAGCCGTTTACCATCCTGTTCCTAACGACTCGTAACTACGCGGCATGTGAGCTTGTTTTGCTAGATGTAGCGATGTAACGATAACCGGTAAAATGATTAACCGTGATAAAATTCCCAACGATTAGTAATCCGGTTACAAATTTTGATTATCATCAAAACCGTGATTGATTACTGCACTTTGAAAACTCCCAGTGATGCTGCTCAGTGTCTGGAAAAGCAGCAGCAGTCCCAGTTTGCAATGTTCAATTTATGAAAAGATGGAGGGCAACGAAGGCGCCCACATGGACAATGATCTGGAGATTTTCCCCCTTTAAAAAGGAAAAGTTTATTTGGACCCATTTTGGATATTTTTAAAGATGCTGGGAGGTATTTAAATTATACCGCGATAAAAATGATAACCGTGATCATTTTGGTTGCAATAACCATGAGATGAAATTTTCATGTTGTTACACCTCTAAGCACCGTCAGGCCTCAAGTTTCCGTCTGGAGTCACTTTGGTTTTAGACAAAGAGGGAGGAAAGAAAAAAGAAAAAAGCCGACAAAACAAACGCAGCGTGCCGACTCGGTCGGGTATGAACTCAGAAACACTTCCAACATAACGCATCTAAAGCGACACCACAGAAGAGTGAATGTTCCTGGTACGACTAGAAAACAGACTCATTTAGCACAAACACGTGTAAAAACAGCAGAACGTTTCTGATTTATGCTTTTTCATTCAGGCAGTCGGAGCAGAAGAGGAACCTGCTGTGATGTTTGGTTTCTGTGATGAGGATGAGTGAAATGAAAGTGGAGCTGTTTCTGTTAAATGCTGCTCTTAAAACCCAGATGATGTCACTTCAGATGTGAAAGCAGGTTTTTTTTTTCACTATTCTTAACTGAAAAGCATAAAAAAAAAACAAGCAGCAGGATTTTATTTTAAAATATTTCCTTTATTTATTGTTGTTCCTTTCTCATTCAAACAATATGACTAAAAACTAACAGTTTATTTGTATTTTTTTCCATTACTGAACTGAAGAAAAACAGAACCGTGATGTTCTTGTACCGTTACGGCCCTGCTAGACGTCGACTTTGGCTTTTTTAAATGGGAGAACTGGGACTGCTGCTGCTTTTCCAGCGATGCACTGCAAAAACTCAAATCTTACCAAGTACAGTGAACGTGGGTAAAGTGGGACAGTTGAGCTTAATAATGTTTCTTTACATGTGTTTTCTTCTGTTACTAAAAATCATCATTGAGCTCATCATACGGCATGAGATTTAAAAAAAAGATTGTGTGGATGACATCACTTCCTGGGGGCGTGGCTCACTATACAAGATGGTGGGTAAATGACAGCATTTTTACGTGAACAATGTTCTAGAAAGAAGAAAACTGGTGGATAGTTTGTAATTGTGATATTTTTTGTTAAGGGGTGTAATGATTCATAATTTTTAAAAATAACATCCATCCAAGTACTTAAAAAAAAAAAAAAAAGCTATTTAGCTACTGTCCCACTTTAGCAATCTTTAGCAATAGCATATTGCTAAAGTGGGACAGTGTGTTGTTGGCAAACTGGGACATTTTAAAGGTGGAAATAAGTTCTCTTTTTATTCATCCCTCATCATTTTTTTGTCTAGCTAGCTAGCTAGATACACAAATTTACTTAAACTGCATAAATCAAGCTAGCTACAATGCTCTGCCCATGCGGCAACCTCCGGTTGCCAGCAATGACGCCACCCAGAAGAAGCCATTTTTTTGTAGTTCTCCCTTCATCCACTAGGGGCTGCAAGACTAAGCAAATCCCCACAGACTCCCACGTTAAAAACGCCAACTTCACAGAAGAAATAAGCTTGTTTTACAGCCTGGTTCAAAAAATCCTTTTAGGTTTATTAGGTCAAGTTTACCTTCATGTCAACTGTGGGGGGGTGAAATTTTTTATAACTCATTCGTTTAGATGTTATTTATTCTTCAAATTACACATAATTAAGGGCGTGTCCTTCTGATTTACATGCAGCAGACCGGAAGCTCGGCCTGCCGACCGGAGGCTCCTAGTTAGCTCTTTCTGGAGCTCTCTGGCCTTTACCGATCCAGCCACGGCCCATCCATCTGGCCCATACCCGTACCCCACCTCCACCTTGCTGGTGTCTGAGTGGGACTGGAGCTCTCTGGCCTTTACCGATCCAGCCACGGGCCCATCCATCTGGCCCATACCAGTACCCCACCTCCACCTTGCTGGTGTCTGAGTGGGACTGGAGCTCTCTGGCCTTTACCGATCCAGCCACGGGCCCATCCATCTGGCCCATACCAGTACCCCACCTCCACCTTGCTGGCGTCTGAGTGGGACTGGAGCTCTCTGGCCTTTACCGATCCAGCCACGGGCCCATGAAGACTCACTCTCATTTCATCAGTCCATAAAACCTTAGAAACATCAGTCTGAGATATTTCTTGGCCCAGTCTTGACGTTTCAGCTTGTGTGTCTTTTTCAGTGGTGGTGGCTTTTTCAGCCTTTCTTACCTTGGCCATGTCTCTGAGTGTTGCACACCTTGTGCTTTTGGGCACTCCAGTGATGTTGCAGCTCTGAAATATGGCAAAACTGCTGGCAAGTGGCATCTTGGCAGCTGCACGCTTGACTTTTCTCAGTACATGGGCAGTTATTTTGCGCCTTGGCTTTTCCACACGTTTCTTGCAACCCTGTTAACTATTTTGAATGAAACGCTTGATTGTTGGATGATCACGCTTCAGAAGCTTGGACATTTTAAGAGTGCTGCATCCCTCTGCAAGATATCTCACTATTTTTGACTTTTCAGAGCCTGTCATGTCCCTCTATGACCCATTTTGCTAAAGGAAAGGAAGTTGCCTAATAATTATGTTTGCCTAATACACCTGATATAGGGTGATGATGTCATTAGACCACACCCCTTCTGATTGCAGAGATGCACATCACCTGATATGCTTTATTGGTAGTAGGCTTTCGGCCTATACAGCTTGGAGTAAGACAACATGCATAAAGAGGATGATGTGGTCAAAATACTCATTTGCCTAATAATTCTGCACTCCCTGTACATCCCTAACGTGCACATGCTACTGCATCAACACACACACCTGTACAGGCTCGTGCATGAACAGTCGGAGCTATTGAAGTCAACCTTTTGCTCCCAGTTATCACCAGCAGACAGACGGGCTTTATATTGGATCAGATGTGGGGGAGAAGGGGGGGGGGCTCCTCCAGACTCGGCAGACAGGCGGCCTTCAGATGATGACCAGCCTTGTAGAAACCTCCAGTGGGAGGATCATCGTGTGTGAGGGGGGAGCGATGATGATGATGGTGATGAAGTATTTACCACATCAGCTTCAAGCCTCCGTGCACATGAAGCTAATAAGCGGCATTAAAAGCAGCGCGGGCTGCGTCACGCGCCGATGTGTTTATTGATGAATAAACGGTCGGAGGCTCCATCTCCCGGACAGACCGGCTCTGCTCCGCCGGGACGGATCAGCTGATCCTTGTTTTATGTACTGGTATGAGCCCCCCCAGCCCCGCTGAATACCTGTCTGTTTACAGGCCCATAAACGTAAATCACACTCGTTAGGGACTTTTCCACATTTCTGGCCGGGATGGACGAATCCAGCATCTCCGTCTCTGAAATGAATTCCTGTCTTCACCGTCCAGAACATTATTGCCGTCATTAAAGAGCTGATGAAAGCCGCCTGCAGATATTGTTTTATGTCCACTGGAGGTTTAACTTATTGGATCAGAGCAGGACCAGAACTCTGCAGCAGCATTCAGACTGAGATCCTGCTGAGACTGAAAATACCGATTTATGATTCATCCAGGAGAGCCAGGCAGGTCCAGGTCCAGGTCCAGGTCCAGGTCTAGGTCCAGGTCCAGGTCCAGGTCCAGGTCCAGGCAGGTCCAGGTCCAGGTCTAGGTCCAGGTCCAGGTCCAGGTCCAGGTCCAGGCAGGTCCAGGTCCAGGTCCAGGTCCAGGTCTAGGTCCAGGTCCAGGTCCAGGTCTAGGTCCAGGTCCAGGTCTAGGTCCAGGTCCAGGTCCAGGTCCAGGTCTAGGTCCAGGTCTAGGTCCAGGTCCAGGTCCAGGTCCAGGTCTAGGTCCAGGTCCAGGTCCAGGTCTAGGTCCAGGTCCAGGTCCAGGCAGGTCCAGGTCCAGGTCCAGGTCCAGGTCTAGGTCCAGGTCCAGGTCCAGGTCTAGGTCCAGGTCCAGGTCTAGGTCCAGGTCTAGGTCCAGGTCTAGGTCCAGGTCCAGGCAGGTCCAGGTCCAGGTCCAGGTCCAGGTCCAGGTCCAGGTCCAGGTCTAGGTCCAGGTCCAGGTCTAGGTCCAGGTCCAGGTCTAGGTCCAGGTCCAGGTCCAGGTTCTGGTCCTGGTCTTCACAGTCCAGTTATACAGAGCCTGTCTTTCTGTTCCTGGCATCATCACCAGCTCAATAATCAATACTTGTATCTATCAGGGAGCTCATCTCAGCCTGATGCATTCATGAGTCATTTCAGGCTCAAAAAACAGGACTGTGGTTACAAGTACACTGATAAAAGTGAATCATTTGTGTCATTAAGTCAAATTGAAATTTTACCCTGGTATTATAGAAACTCAGAATTTGTGCTTTGAAACTGTTTATTTTACTTTGCCCTAGATTAAAAATCACTTCCCATGGAAAAAATCAATAGAAACGCTTGATCCCGAAGTAAAAATTTACTTTAGAGCGATGGTTTCATATCACGTGACCATGTGACGTCACCCATTTCTCAGTGCTGTTAAGTTTCGATTCAGCCGCCATTACGTCGCATCGCCGCGGTTCTCATCAGCGACGTTCCCTGAAGTTGGCTGAATCACGATTTTTCTTAAGGAAAGGATGACCTACATTATCATTTCTTGAAACGGTAAGTAATATACTTGCATTTGTGGATGTTAATGGGACAAAAAAGCTATTTTACAGACTTACGTCTATTTTGCAAGGATGTGTCTCTGGCTAGCTTAAACAGCGTTAGCTTTGAAAATGGCAGATTTGTAAGGTATCAAACAAACCCGTATCAAAATGCCATTTGATAATACTTATAGTTGAATTGGCTTTGGCGTGTTATAACACAAATATTTGAACTGGTGCCCCAAGCCGTCAGCTTAAGGCTTACTTTCCTTCGATAGCGCTTCCGTTACCGCCGCCATTACAAGTGCAAAGTTAAGTTCATTTAGTTGTCGGAGAAAAACGATTATTTTCGTTTTTTGAACAAAGTCGTTAAATACATAAGTATTTTCTGACATGTATATGAATGTTTTGTTTGACGAGGACGAAGTTGTACAGATGCAGGCAGATAGCAGATCTCAAATCTGAACGAGGCACAGAAACTGAATTTCTTTTTTTCTGTTTTGCAATTGAAAATTGCTGTTTTAGTTATTTGCATTACTGCAAAAGACATGAAGCCTTTGGAGTAGAAAGAAAAGTACAGTATATTGATATCAGAAACCATATTTCCAGTACTGTGAAATAAGCACTGCTGTATCTCACGTGACACGTTATGAACGGGCACAAACATGCTCCACAGCCTGGATGTGAGCATTTACACCCTGCAGTTCCTGTCTGTGTTGAGTATGAACCTCTGTCAACTTGTTTTGGTAGTTTTAAGTATACACTGTTTCTCTGACAGTAATATTCAGAGTTTCTGATATCTGACAGACATATGAGATTAAATATATGGTTCCCATGCCAAAAAAATAAAGGTCTTGTTGTTTGTCATCAGGTTTCCTGTGTCTCTGAAAAGGCCACAAGTTTAGCCATATTGATGAAGTCACTGGGTAAGTCAGAGAATGAAGTTGTGAATTAAAGTTTTAATAGGATTTATAAACCCCAAATAGAAATCCATGTTAAATAACTACTTTATTGTTTTAAGTAATATGCATACTTGTGACATACATTACTGTATAGATGGCAAAGCATTTCATTAAACTAAACGTGCTCTCTCTCTTTATCTCTCTATATAGATAGTCCATATAAAGAGATATATACACACACACATTGTGTGCGTGTATATATACAGTCATCCTCAAAATTATTCATACTCTACAATTAAAGAAAAATCTAGATTCACAATAGTAATTAAAATAAGAAATTAAAGAAACTAATAATAAATAAAACATTTTCAGAATTATTCAGTGAAATAAAATATTGCTTTTGAATTGTGGTGGGAAATGATCATTTAAAAAAAAAACAAAAAAAACAACAACAACTAATAAACAAAACTGTTCCAGACACATTAGAGCACCTTTCCCACAAACAGTGGACTAAAATATCTGTCAACAGGTGTAGGAAGCATTTTTGAACATTAGAGAAAACACCCGATGCAGTGATTGCCTCAAAATGTTGCCCACCAAAATGTTTCTTTGAGCATCGTTGTTTTTTTTATTAAAAAACTAAAATGAAATGCAAAAAAATTTTTTAAATTTTGTTTTGACTTTTTTTTTTTTTTAAGAGCTGTCAAAAAGATTAATCGTGATTGATCACATTACTTTTATCACTTCTAGAACATAATTAAAATGAAAGGTGTCTCACCAGGAATATGCTTTATGCACAACTCCACTACTTCCTGAATTTAAGCCAGCTCCTTTCCCTCCTGTCTTTCATTACTGGACAAACTGATTAATCCAGTTGTAGCTTACTGAGGTCAGGCACACCTAGATCAATCAAATCATGCAATAATGAAAGACAGGAGACAAAGGAGCTGGCTTAAGTACAGGAAGTAGTGGAGTTGTGCATAAAGCCCGTTCTGCATTTATCTTCAGAACACTAGACTAGACTACTGAAACCCCGTCCTTACATGTCTCCTTAAAGTCCTTCAGACGGCGTCAGTTTAGTCCAGAATGTTGCTGATACAGTCCTCACAGGCTGACTTCACAACTGTGTGAAGCTGAAATTCAGGTTTGAGTCCGGGAGAACTCGCAGATTTCTGGCTTGATTTTAGCCTTTAAGTTGTGTAACAAAAAAACAAAAAACAAGTTAATGTATTTTCTGCATATAGCAGTACTAAAGAATAAATTAATCTCTTGTTTGACAATGTGATTAATCACAATGAATTGTTTTGTCAGCCTTTGTTTAAGACGCCAAAATAAAAAGGGTCTTAAAAGGAACATTTATCTTTGTTTATACCAAAGCATTGATTGTGACCAGTTTTTAGTTATATCTTTTAGAAATTCTTTTATCCATACTGAAGGCCATTACGTGCAGAAAGTGAAGTTCACGTTAATAGTTTCTATGAAGTGGTTACATTTTTGTGAAGTATTGGTAGAAAAACAAGGATAATGTGTTTCATGTTACATTTGAATGTGTTATCTACCGAGGGCGAGATTCTACTGGTGCTTGGTGCCGATGCCGCAGACGGAGCAACCCACCTGCACAAGGACCGGGAGCTGAACACGTCAGGTACATTTATTTAATTGGCGAATGAAAATTAAGGCTAAAAGTTGTACTTCCATGGTCATTTCATTAATATTTCTGTGTTCTTCATTATTATTGAATGCATTCTGCATCGTTTCTGTTTAAAAAAACCTTCTGGTATCTTTGTATCCAGCTGTATTTGTATACTAGAAGAGAGGCTTGTGGTCCAACGGCAGCTTTTCCGGGTCCTTCTCATGAATTTCCGTCTGATTGGCTGCCTCCCATCAGTGTATGAAGGAAGCTCCGCCCTCCGCTCTTATTTTGTTACAGACAGGAAATAGAGCCGACAAACAAGTTTGTTCCGCCATGCTAACAAACAGTTAGCTAATTAGCTTCTCAACTCCGAAGCTACAGTCGTGCCGTCTTTACTTCTAGTGTGTAGTGGAGGGTTACCTGCCTTCCAATGGACAGATAGAAACCCCACGTGGGATACGCTATTTGCAATGTGACGTAGAAGTGCAAGGCTGTTCCCGATTCGCTCTTTTCTTCGTATTGTTTCTCTGATGAGAAAGCACAGCCGACTGGGGGGAACGCAACGCTAGCAAGTCAGCATGTGTAAGTAAACAAGGGGAAACCCTCCGTATTTCAGAAGGAGCAAGTTAAACGGGTTTTCGGTGGAAGGAGGCCTTTAAATACACCTGTTAATACAAGAAGTATGACACTCTCGGACAGTGGTTCTCAACCTTTTTGAGCTGTGATCCCCAATTTAACATGCACTGCTGTCCGCGATTCTGATACTGGGTTCCGGTAGCTACCCATCCCTACTGGGACCAGTCATCATTTCAAATTTACTTTCATGATCAAGTAGCCTAATGTTTAAAGGGGAAATTCTTTTTTTTTTTTTTTTCAATCTGGACCTATTTTCTAGCATGAAATATGTTCATTTACTCACCCAGACATTTTTGGTGCAACTTGAATTCCTTCGGGAGATATTTAGATCCACTCCAGATCAGCGTATGTCTGATAATGGCAGTGATGGGGCAAACGCGTCCAGCCTCTAATTAAGACATTATTTGCCACAAACTCCTTCATTTCACCAATGTTTTGTTATGAAACTTTAGTCGGACCCCTGTGAGCTCGAAGAAGCTTTTTCATGGTGATTCGTCCTTTATTTACAAACTTTTTACAGCGCCGGCTTTGAAAACGTCATCATTATGCGACACCATAACAAGTAAACGTCTGTAAATAAGGACAAATCCCCATGAAAAAGCCACTTCGAGCTCACAGGGGTCCGACTAATGTTTGGTAACAAAACATTGGTGAAATGAAGGAGTTTGTGGCGGATAATGATTATTTAGAGGCTGGACGCGTTTGCCCCATCACTGCCATTATATTGGACATACGCTGATCTGGAGTGGATCTAAATATCTCCCGACGGAATTCCAGTTGCACCAAAACTGTCTGGGTGAGTAAATGAACGCATTCATGCTAGAAAATAGGTCCAGATAAAATAAAAACGAAGTTCCCCTTTTAAGGTAAAGTTCTGCGATTTCAGACTGTCCATGAACGCTTCCTGCAGCTGCCGCTCATGCTGACAGCTGACCAGGAAGAATAAAAAGGTTCTTTGCTCTGATGGTGTATAAATGACAAGGGCAGTCATGAGACTAGTGGACAGGTTCGTTGTTGTTTTGGTGTAGCCTACTTACAGCCAACAGTAACTGGTTTTGAGTAATAGAATGGTTGTTTGAGACCAACCACTCGTCGTCCTTCTAATGTCCGCTCATAAAGCTACATTAATTTTACGCATTTATATTTATCCAAAATGAAGATGGAGGTCTAAAAACTGATCGTCATGGTTGTCGTGGTTTCTGGAGGACTTTAATTCAGCAGCAGCTGATACTCATGCGCTCCTGCTGCTGACAACCAAGAGAAAAAGGTGTAGAGACAGCGTTTGAGTAAAAAAAAATATCTGTTGCTGTCCAGGGAATTCTGTTGTTCACAGCCATCTGTCAAAGTGAAGAAACGTCACTCGTTGCATGTTTACTTCTCGTCGAAGAATGCGCTGTAAGAGTGCAATCTCACAACGTTTCGATTCAACGTTTACATGATACCTTATTCGATTTGGGGAAATGAATAGTCTAGCCCCGTGAAACCGAATGGAAAATTTTATTCGGTTCAGCACTTTTCATTTGGAAAGAGGTGTTTTACATGGATTGTTTTCATTCCGAAAGAGCTTTTAAATCAAAAGCAATCGGTATATTTGGGTCAGTAGCTGGGTTTACATGGACCCAAATATACCGATCGCTTTCGGTTTAAAAGCTCTTTCGGAATGAAAATGATCCATGTAACGCCTCTTTCCGAATGAGAAGTGCCGAACCGAATGAATTTTCATTTGGTTTCACAGGGGTAGACTATTCCTTTCCCCAAACCGAACGGGGTGTCATGTAAACGCTGAATCGGAAAGTTGTGAGGTTGCGCTCTTACTGCGCATGCTTCAAGACGTCAACGTGCTACAAGTGACATTTTCTCACTTTGACAGATGGCTGTGAACAACGTAATTCCCTGGACAGCAACAGAGTTTGTTTTTTACTCAAATTCTGTCTCTACGCCGTTTTCTCTTGGTTGTTTCCAGTAGGAGCGCCTGAGTATCAGCTGCTGCTTGATTAAAGTCCTGCAGAAGCCACAACGACTGTGACGATTAGCTGTTTGTAAACCTCTGTCTTAATAAATAACAAGATGTAACATCATTCTGCGCATGTCGGACAGGATTATTCTGAACAAATATTGGCGCATGTACACGCCAGATCAGAATGTATTAGTTCCCATGTAAACAGCTGCCGTGAAATCATCGATCAGAATAATTTCATTCCGAAAGGGAAAAAAGTCTCCATGTAAACGCAGCCACTGCTGCACTTTGTTATTGTGTTTCGGTCATTTAATTGTTAAGAATAGTAATCAACACTTTGGATTTATGAATGAACGATAGGGGTTGAACGCGTGTCGCATCATGATGCATCTTTTATTTTTTCTTTATTTAGTGAATCAGCCCACACCTAGTCATCACATCTTCTATCACCAGGAACTAAAGTTTTCAGATTTGAGTGGTGTGGATTCAGTTTTGAACCATAAACTGCTTTTAGTAGAGCGACTTTGTAATTAATTTCTTTTAACAGGTTGGTCAGAAGATGATGGTGAAACGGAGATTCAGCAATGGACATTGGCAGTGTCTGACATCAGAAGAGAAGAGGACTCTGCAGCCTCCAAGACATCAAGATCATTTTTGAAGGTGTGGAAGTTCTTCATGAATCACTCTCACAAGCATGGTGTTTTGTGTAGATTTTAGATTTAAGAAAAACATTATTCTGAGAGTTTAATTCCCACTCTCGGTTTTGTCTTTGTTCACAAGGTTTTTTTCTTTAATGGAAACATCTTTGTGAGAACAGAAACTTTGAAAATGGACTTGACAGTGATAAATTCCAGCAGTTACTGGCTAGTGATGATGTTGAACCAACTTTCTGAATTTTATTGGACTCAGAACTCAGTAACTTTTTCACCTCAAATAATGCCTTTTAAGAATCTCTGTGGGGCTAAACAAAGTGTTTATGGAATAATTCATGATATACCCCCCCCCCCCCCGTATCCTGTATCTCTGGCTTGTAAGCGGCACTTGCAACTCTCTCCTTGGTAGACCTGAAACAAATCCCCAAACTGAAGTTACTGAGTTCTGCTTTAATTAACTTTTTAGAAACTTAAAGGAATAGTACAGCCATAGAATGATGTGCATTCATCTTCTACTCACCCTCATGGTGAGCAAGACTCTGGAGCACTTTTTATTATCTCAAATGTTGCCGGAGATCGGACAGGTTTTCGTTTTCCCCCAACTTTTGTATAATGGAGTTAAACAGCAACTGAACCAAAAAGGTCCATAAAAGTCCACAAAAACTTGTCAATATTCCTCCATACTGCTCGTCCAATGTAATCCAAGTGTCCTGAGTGGGTAGCATCCAGAATTTACTGGAAACAACATCATTTAGTATGTTTTTAAAGCTTACACAGCAGAACATCTAGCTGCTGCGAAGTGCGCCCTTGCGAGTTCACGACACTACGGAAGCCGTGGCAGACGAGATTACGCGTTCTTTTTTTCTTTTTCTTTTTTTCTTTCTTTCTTTGATTTATATCAATGGCCAACTCCTCTTGTGTGTGTTCCGGTTTGTCCGCAGCTCATTCGCTCTTAGCACAATGTAAACAGTGAATTTCTTCTTCTATGCTTGCATTACCAGCAGAATAGGCGCTGAACGTCGCGGCTTCCGCAGTGTCGTGAACATGCAATGGCTCGCTTTGCGGAAGCTAGACGTGGTAAGCTTTAGAAATATACCAAATCATGTCATTTCGAATAAATTCTGGACGCTACCAACTCAGGAAACTTGGATTACATTGGATGAGCAGTATGGAGGAATATTGACAAGTTTTTGTGGACTTTTATGGACCTTTTTGGCTTAGTCGTTGTGGAACTCTATTATATGAAAGTTGGGGGAATGAAAGTCATTCAGTGAATATTCTTCATAAATTGAATGTTTGTCTTTGCTAATATTAAAAGTGAGGGGAAGAAATGTCATTTTGTTAAGTTACATTTTAGATTTAGACTTTAGAAATCAACCTTCAAAAATAATTAGAAATGCTACTTTATTAGATGAACTTAAAATTTTAAGTTGGGGTAAAAAAAAACTTTGATACTACCTAATAGTTTTAAATAAGTTCAAAGTACATTTATTCTTTGGACTTACTTAATTAAATTGCATGTAACAAAATTACAGCAATTAAATTAAGTAAGTCCAAAGAATAAATGTACTTTGAACTTACTGAAAACTATTAGATATGTACAAAGTAAAAAATTAAGTTGAAGAAAATTAATTAAATTGCTGTAATTTTGTTACATGCAATTTAGTTAAGTAAGTCCAAAGAATAAATGTACTTTGAACTTACTGAAAACTATTAGGTATGTACAAAGTAAAAAATTAAGTTGAAGAAAATTAATTAAATTGCTGTAATTTTGTTACATGCAATTTAGTTAAGTAAGTCCAAAGAATAAATGTACTTTGCACTTATAGTTTTAAATAAGGTAGTATCAATCTGAAAAATGAAGTTGTATTGATGTGAAAAATGAAGTTGTATTGATGTGAAAAATGAAGTTGTATTGATGTGAAAAATGAAGTTGTATCAATGAAAAAAATAAAGTTGTATCGATGGAAAAATTGACTTCTGTCTTCAGTTCAAATTGCTTTTTTGGTTTGATTCAATGTAAATTTATTTATCAGTAATAAGTTAATATTTTAATTCTTATTCAATCAAAATTAAGAGTTACTTTGAATCGAAATTGTACTTTAAGAAAAACTAATATATTTAGCTGTAACAAATTACACTAATTTTTTTAGGTTGGTTCAAAGTATCATTTTTTTCAGTGTATGTTCATATGTGAAGCGCATATGAAGTGCATATAAAGCGAATGTGAACCTATGTTGACCTTATTTAAACCCGTATGGAGGGGAATGTGAATTTTTTGTGAACTAAATATGAGGGTGTGAAGAGCATATGAAGCGGATGTGAAGCGCATGTGAAGAGCATGTGAACCTCATGTGAACCCAAGTGAAGCGCATGTGAAGAGCATGTGAAGCACATGTGAACCTCTTGTGAACAATATATATGGCGGAAAAAAGGCGTATATAGGGGATGAGGAGGGTATGAACCGCATATGAAGTGGATAGAAGGGGATCGGGTGCATGTGGAGCTCATGTAAATCGCATGTGAACCTCTTCTGAACCGCATATGAAGCGCATATGAGGTGCATGTGAAGCGCATGTAAAGCGCATGTGAACCACATGTGAACCTCATGTGAACCTCTTCTGAACCGCATATGAAGCGCATATGAGGTGCATGTGAAGCGCATGTAAAGCGCATGTGAACCACATGTGAACCACATGTGAACCTCATGTGAACCTCTTCTGAAGCGCATATGAAGCGCATGTGAAGCGCATGTGAACCACATGTGAACCACATGTGAACCTCATGTGAACCTCTTCTGAACCGCATATGAAGCGCATATGAGGTGCATGTGAAGCGCATGTAAAGCGCATGTAAAGCGCATGTGAACTTCATGTGAACCTCTTCTCAAGCGCATATGAGGTGCATGTGAAGCGCATGTAAAGCGCATGTGAACCACATGTGAACCTCATGTGAACCTCTTCTGAAGCGCATATGAAGCGCATGTAAAGCGCATGTGAACCTCTTCTGAAGCACATACGAAGCGCATATGGAGCTCATATGTAAAGCGCATGTGAACCACATGTGAACCTCTTCTGAAGCGCATATGAAGCGCATATGAAGCGCATATGAGGTGCATGTGAACCGCATATGAAGCGCATATGAGGTGCATGTGAAGCGCATATGAAGCGCATGTGAAGCGCATGTGAAGCGCATGTGAACCACATGTGAACCTCATGTGAACCTCTTCTGAAGCGCATATGAAGCCGCATTCATGAACCGCATATGAAGCGCATATGAGGTGCATGTGAAGCGCATATGAAGCGCATGTGAAGCGCATGTGAACTGCATGTGAACCTCATGTGAACCTCTTCTGAAGCGCATATGAAGCGCATGTAAAGCGCATGTGAACCTCATGTGAACCGCACATGAACCGCATGTGTCTGAGGAGATGTTTAGATGGAAACAAGTTTTTCTCTTCAGTTGTTCACAAATGAAACAGTGAAAATGAAGCTGTTGATGAATAAAATGTGAGACAGGAAAAGACGGGTTCTTGTCCCCGTCCCGGTCTCGTGGGTTTGACCTCTAGAGTCCAGCATCCACATTTCCTCCAGCCCTCCCCATTAGTCTCCTCACTGCACTCGAGTGGGGAAGATAATTACCTTCAGATGGAGCTGCTCTCATCGTATCGGCTGATGGTTAAAACTCCGGGAGGGTCCATGAATCCTCACTCACCTCTTATTTACAAGATTCATGTTTATCTAATGTAAAATCAATAAGTCAGCAGTGGGAGAAGTTAGACCTCCAACAATCACTGAGAGCTTCCTAATGGGGCATCGCTCGGCGTTCAGGGGCCATAAAGGAGAAGGATCATGGAGGAGCAGGTCTGCAGAGTCACGTTCCGCCACAATCTCAGAAACAAGCTGCGACTGCAACACTAACACGGTCTACACTTCCCCGGAGAGCCCGGAAACCATGGCAACCAGTCACATCCACTCACTCAAATGCTTTTTTAAAGAAGGTTTTCTGAATGACTGACACATTTCCAGGTTCCCCCACCGTGTCGTCCCCTGCAGGGGAGGAAAAGACGGAGTGAAATCTGGGTGAAAGTGATGGCGATGTTCTACGCTCAGAACAGCCGGACTTCCCATCACTGGTCCAGGATCATGTTCAGCTGCAGCGTAGGGCTAAAACTAAAACGCTCTTCCCTCACTTCTACTACCCTGGTCGACGTAAAAAATGTGACTGTAACCAAGAGGTTAAGGAATAAACACATGCACACCCACACACATACACGCAAACATGCATGCTTGGCCCACGCTTGCATGTATGTACAGTTGTCTTAAAAGGTTTTGCCCCTTTCTTCATTTCTTATTTTTGCATGTTTGTCACACTTTAATGTTTCAGATCATCAAACAAATTTAAATATTAGACAAAGATAACACAAGTAAACACAAAATGCAGTTTTTAAATGAAGATTTTTATTAGAAAGGAGGAAAAATCCAAACCTCCATGTCCCTGTGTGAAAAAGTGATCTTCCCCTAAACCTAATAACTGGTTGTTCCACCTTAGCAGCAACAACTGCATCAAGCGTTTGTGATAACTGGCAGTGAGTCTTCTGCAGCGCTGTGGAGGAATTTTGTTCCACTCATCTTTGCAGAATTGTTGTAATTCAGCCACATTGGAGGCTTTTCCAGCATGAACCGCCTTTTAAGGTCATGCCACAGCATCTCAGTGGGATTCAGGTGGGGGCTTTGACTAGGCCACTCCAAAGTCTTCATGTTGTTGTTCTTAAGCCATTCAGAGGTGGACTTGCTGGTGTGTTCTGGATCATTGTTCTGCTGCAGAACCCAAGTGCGCTTCAGCTTGAGGTCACCAACAGATGGCCGGACGTTCTCCTTCAGGATTTTTTGGTAGAAGCGGAATTCATGGTTCCATTTACCACAGCAAGTCTTCCAGGTCCTGAAGCAGCAAAACAGCCCCAGACCATCACACTACCACCACCATATTTTACTGTTGCTATGACGTTCCTTTTCTGAAATGCCGTGTTACTTTTACGCCAGATGTAATGGGACCTCCACCTTCCAGAAAGTTCCACTTTTGTCTCGTCAGTCCACAGAGTATTTTCCCAAAAGTCTTGGGGATCATCAAGATGCTTTCTGGCTAAACTGAGACGAGCCTTTATGTTCTTTTTGCTCAGCAGTGGTTTTGGTCTTGGAACTCTGCCATGCAGCCATTTTGCCCCCCAGTCTCTTTCTGATGGGGGAGTCATGAACACTGACCTTCATTGAGGCAAGTGAGGCCTGCAGTTCTTGGATGTTGTTCTGGGGTCTTTTGTGACCTCTTGGATGAGTCGTCGCTGTGCTCTTGGGGTCATTTTGGTCGGCCGGCCCCTCCTGGGAAGGTTCACCACTGTTCCATGTTTTCACCATTTGTGGATAATGGTTCTCACTGTGGTTCTCTGGAGTCCCAAAGCTTTAGAAATGGCTTTGGAACCTTTTCCAGACTGATAGATCTCAATGACTTTGTTTCTCATTTGTTCCTGAATTTCTTTGGATGGCAGCATGATATCTAGCTTTGGAGGATCTTTTGGTCTACTTCACTTTGTCAGGCAGGTCCTATTTAAGTGATTTCTGATGGAGAACAGGTGTGGCAGAAATCAGGTCTGGGTGTGGATAGAGAAACTGAACTCAGCTTTCCAAAGATGTGATAAACCACAAAATTATGTTTTAACAGGGGGGGCAATAACTTTTTCACACAAGGCCATGAAGGTCTGGATTTTTCCCCCTTACTAATAAAAATCATCATTTAAAAACTGCATTTTGTGTTTACATGTGTTATCTTTGTCTAATATTTTAATTTGTGTGATAATCTGAAACATTAAAGTGTGACAAACATGCAAAAAAATAAGAAATCAGGAAGGAGGCAAACACTTTTTCACACAACTGTATGTATTTCAGTTCCTATGGAACCCCAAAAGACCCTGTCTTGGAGTAGAAGCTGAAAAAGGTTCTAGGAACTGAAGGACGAGGACTTTAGTTCCTATGTGTCCGAATGTGCCAAAAAACGGCCTGGTTCCCGAAAAGGTTCTAGCATCTCCAAAAGGTTCCTACAGTCTGAAAGTGCCTAATAATACATCATTTATTTTTCAGCCTTAATATCGGTATCAATATCGGTTATCGGCCACATGAGTTTTAAAATATTGGCACATCGGATATCGGCCAAAACGCCAGTATTTTGCATCCCTAATGTAAACATGTTGTGATTGGTCGGTGTGTGGCAGATGAAGCCGCCGTGTGAACGTGGTTCTGGTCTGAACCCCGTCCAGCTCTGACAAACGGCTGCCTGCTTCAGTAAAAAGACTAATTGACTAACTGTGATTCTTAAACGATCTCTCTCCATCACGGCGGAAGCGGGATAATATCCTCCAGACCTGCGACACCTCCACCTTATTTCCTGCTTCCCTGCACTCTGAACAGATCAGCACTCAGAAAGCCGCCTGTGCTCCGAGGTGTGTATCATTTGGCCCCAAAATTCACTTTTCTCCCCCAGTAAGCACTATGCGCCTCGCAGGCCGCCGGCCCGACAAAGACCTCGCCATCTGTCAGTGTCGCTCTCCACAAAGTGGCTGCGATTAATTGAAAAACAATGGCAGGGCCAAGTGGGAGGGTCAAAGCAATATTCACGGCGGCCTCGCGGGGTCAGCTGCTCATTTCCCGCTCGCTGGAACGCCTCCTCCCGACATGTCGGAGCACATCCAGCCTGTTTGCTTTAATGTCCTCCCCCCGCGTGGCTGTTATCAGACGGACAGGACTCTATTTGTCTCTGTCTGTGCGGCTGTAACACGCTGCTAATCAATGCTGATCCCGGAGGACAGGACGCGTCGTCTCTAACTAGACTCTACGGGAGGTAAGACCCCCCCCCGGCAGACGAGCAGCCAGGAGACGAGATGCATCGGAGATTAGCGGTGAATGTGAGCAGCCAGCGTGACATGAAGCTCCTCGCTGCTGAGGCCTTATTTCTAATCCTGAATGAGTTTCCAGCACCTCTGTCTCCCAGTTCCAGCTATCCTGCTTCCTGAATGAATTCTTCCTGCGTGTGATGGGTTTTCCTCCCGACTGCAGCTTCAGCAGATCGAATTATCGGGAGCGCAGGTCCTCCAGGTTGAGCGAGCAGCTTCTCGGTAACCGGGTGAAGCAACCCTCTCTATCTACAGATTTACTGTCTGACTGCGGTTCGCAGCACTTTCAGCATCAGCCTGCTGCATACGCCGATACGGAGCCGATACGAAGCCCATACGGAGCCGATACGGAGCCGATACGCCGATACGGAGCCGATACGAAGCCCATACGGAGCCGATACGGAGCCGATACGGAGCCGATACGGAGCCGATACTGAGCCGATACGAAGCCGATACGGAGCCGATACGGAGCCGATACGAAGCCCATACGGAGCTGATACGGAGCCGATACTGAGCCGATACGGAGCCGATACTGAGCCGATACGGAGCCGATACAGAGCCGATACTGAGCCGATACCGAGCCGATACGGAGCCGATACGGAGATGATACGAAGCCGATACCGAGCCGATACCGAGCCGATACGGAGCCGATACCGAGCCGATACGGAGCCGATACGGCGATACGGAGCCGGTACGGAGGCCGGTAGGGCGCGATACGGAGCCGGTCGAGCCGATACGGAGCCGGATACGGAGCCGATGCGGACGGTCTGGGCGAACGAGCCGATACGGAGCCGATGCTGAAAAAAACGGTACGGAGCCGATACGGAGCCGATACGGAGCCGATACGGGGAGCAGATTGGCGATACGGAGCCGATACGGAGTCGATACGGAGCCGATAAGGAGCCGATACTGAGCCGATACAGAGCCGATACGAGCCGATACGGAGCCGATACGAAGCCGATACGGGCCGATATGGAGCCCCACGGAGCCGATACGGAGCCGATACGGAGCCGATACGGAGCCGGTACGGAGCCGATACGGAGCCGATACGAAGCCGATACGGAGCCGATACGGAGCCGATACGGAGCCGATACCGAGCCGATACGGAGCCGATACGGAGCCGATACGGAGTCGATACGGCGATACGGAGCCGATACGGAGCCGATACGGAGCCGATACGGAGCCGATACGGAGTCGATACCGAGCCGATACGGAGCCGATACGGCGATACGGAGCCGATACGGAGCCGATCCGGAGCCGAACCTCGGAGGGTTTCCTGGACCTGGTTGGATCCATCACAGCAGGGTTAGAAAGCGGTCCCGTATAAGAGTCTCAGACCTCAGGCCCCCTGCTCGGTGTTCCAAGACTTAAAGGCACCCAGGAGCCACCGTAAAAACAATCCCATCATTTCTAAAACTTTAAAGGTTCAGTGGACAAAAACTTGAGAGGAGGTCTGGAGGGGCGGAGCCACAGGGGTGACCCACCCCTGGTTAATCACTGGCCACCCCCACGCTTTAACTGGGCGGCACTCGAGCAGTTACAGACCAAAAACTGCTTCTAAACCACCTTCCCTTCTTATTTTAGATACAAACTACCGCATACAGTTGGATGTATACACACATATATACATATGTATATACACTCAAAAATATAGGTACTAATTTGTACTTAAAAGGGTACAAAGCTTGTTGCTGGGGGGTTCCTTTTTGACAGACATTTCTGTACCTTCGGTCCTGGTCCATTTTTGTACCTTATCAAGCTGTATGAGTTAATAAAGTACAATTAAACCAATTAAAAATGATGAATAAAGTCAATAAAATAGAGATTATGACAACAATCAAAAATGCTAATAATAAATTAATTATTATATAAATATTAAGCCAAACACATATATGATTATACATATAACTATTACTATGATTATCATGAAAATCATAATATAATAACTACAATTATACTACTGTTTAGAAGTACTACTATTTATAGTTATTGTAAAGCTACACACGTTTCAATGCTGCAGGTACCCTTACGGCTGAAATGGAACAAATTTGTACTTTATATTACTTTGGATCATTTTTCATAGTATATAGGTACTTCTGGCCTCACAAAGACCAATATTGTACTTTTGAGAGAACATTTGTAAAAAATGTACCTACAGGTACAGAAACATTCCTGTCTCATTTATTTTTGAGTGTGTACACAGTATATACATATGTATATATATATATATAAGATTTCATTTGCAAAAACAGTTAACCACCATTTAGAAAAAAACTGAGTTAACTGCTTTTCGTCACTGTCTGGTACAAACCTCCTATCTCCATTTAACACCCTCTACTTCATGTGAGTGTGATTAGGTGAAAATATTCAAAAAGTAAAAGAAGATTTTATTTGCAGAGGCAGTTAACTCCGTTTTTTTCTAAATGAAGGTTAACTATTTTTGCAAATAACTCTTCATATATATGTTATATATATATATATATATATATATATATATATATATATATATATATGTATGTATGTATGTCCACTGATCCTGATTCAGGACAATCCCAGGGTCTCGCCTGGCATGATGGGTAGTAGTTGTAGCTACAGCTGCCACAGACCATTATTTTGATAATCAACTAGTCACCTAGTCAACTAGATTATTTTGGTGACTAGTCGACTAATCGGATCACACGAAAAAGCATATTTACAGTTCCAGACAAAAATCTGGACACTTTCTCATTGAATCGAATGAAAAAATGTGTCCAAACTTTTGACTGATAGTGTGTGTGTTTATTTATGTCAATAAGCTATTCAAGAAAAGCTGAGCAGACAGAAAGACGGACAAGGGAGTGGAAGGTACAGTGGCAATTTTGAGAGGAAAAACAAAACTTTAAATGGAACTCAGTAACTTTTTCACCGCCATAAATGCTTTTCAGAATCCCCGTGGGGCTTAACAAAGTGTTTACGGAGCGATTCGAGATCAGAATAGAGGAAAGACGGGTAGAGAAGACATCTGTGAGCTGTGGGGGGAAGGGGAAATTACCACCAGTGAAAGGTGGGACCAGTAGGGGGAGCCCTGAGGTGAAGTTACTGAGTTCTGCTTTAAAGGTCCACAAAAATTTGTCAATATTCCTCCATACTGCTCGTCCAATGTAACCTGCAGGAGGCTCCTACGGCTGGACACCGGTAAGAGCTCCTATTTTACCCTCTTTTAATATATTTATGACCCGTAGAAAACAGAAATAAAGTATAACGCCGTCCTGATGAGCTTTTAAACATTAACTGGCAATACAACAGAAGGCTGAGCCGTTACTGTCCGTCTGGAAAACTGGAACTTAAAACTACAATTAACCCATTAAACTACATACTGACAGCAGTGTAGAGCTCCGAACATCACGTCCGGTCTCTGCGAACAGCACCACAGTCTGGTCAGACGCTGAAATGCAGCGATGTTTCCTAAAAAAGTCATTCGTGCAGGCGCCTGTTTCTGTTACATAGATCATCACGAGGAACATTTTGGTCTATAAAACAGAGAAATCATCAGCACTTTAATGAAAAAATGATTTTGTAACTGAAACAATAAACTGAAACTGAAGTGATGAGGACGGTGTGTGAGGAAGAGGACTGTGTGTGTAGATCAGTGATGCGTCCCTGGCCGGACTCGCTGCCCTGCATCAATCACAGCTCATTTATAAACCCTGATTCTCCGTGCGGACCTGCAGTCATCACACCAGACTTATTCAGAATTTCTCCGCTTCACCAGTTACTCTGCTGGAGTCACGCTGTTCCTTCAAAGATGGAGAGTCAGGACAGAAACGTGCAGAAGACGATCAACCTGAGAATTTCATCGTCTCCCCTCGGATCAATCTTCCATTTCAGGTCTTCAGCATGTCAGCGTCTGGAAATGAGATCATCTGCAGTTATGTAGATCAGATCTCCGCAGGCAGGATGCAGATCAATAACTTATATTCTGGAAATTAAGTGTAAATCATATCCATGAAAAACAATAACAGCATCTCAGCTTCGCCTCTGCTCCCGGTGACCTTCCAGCAGATTTTCCTCCTCCTGATTCGTGCCGTTGTTCTCCACGAGCTTCGCCTGCGATTTTAAGTTTTCCTCTGAACTCTGAAGGAAAACAAGCATCACCTGCCTTAAAGGGGAAGTTCGTTATTTTCAACCTGGATCTATTTTCTAGCATGAAATACGTTCATTTCCTCACCCAGACAGTTTTGGTGTCACTTGAATTCCTTCAGGAGATATTTAGATCCACTCCAGATCAGCGTGTGCAGTGTTCCTACGCATCCTGGAAAACCTGGAGAATGATTGAACATTTTTTCAATCATGGAAAACACATGAAAAATGAGAAAAAAAGGGCAAAATGTCCTGGAATAGCTTGAGTTGTCCTGGGAAATGATTTTTCCTCCCACATCGCCGCTTTGACACTGTTTCATCGCTGCTTCGTTGCTGCTTTGTCGCGGTTGTGTTACCATTATGTAGCAGCTTCATCGCAGCTTTCATCGCCGCTACATCGCTGCTTCGTAGCTGTTTCATCACAGCTTTGTTGCTGCTTAGTCGCAGCTATGTTGCCATTTCGTCGCATCTTTGTCGCCGCGACATCACCGCTGCATTGCCGTTTCCTCACCGTCTCATCGCAGCTTGGTTACAGTTTCAGCATCGCTTCGTTGCCGTTTCGTCGCAGCTTTGTTGCTGCTACATCGCTGCTTTGTTGCTGTTTCATCGCAGTTTCGTTGCTGTTTCATTGCAGCTATGTTGCTGCTTAGTCGCAGCTATGTTGCCATTTCATCACTTTTTTGTCGCAGGTTCATTGCAGCTACATCACCACTTCGTCGCTGTTTCTTTGCAGCTTCGTCGCAGCTTTGGTCGCCACATTGCTGCTTCGTAGCTGTTTCATCACAGCTTTGTTGCTGCTTAGTTGCAGCTACGTTGCCATTTCGTCGCATCTTTGTGGCAGCTTCATCCCAGCTACATTGCCACTTTTTAAAAAATATGTTTATTACTTTTGATTGCAAGTTACAGCAAATCAGGATTCAAGATACTAATGTGCATTGCAATGCAAACTTTTCTTTCCTCTTCTCCCTCTCGTCCCATCACAAAATAAATATAACAAAACTAAATTAACCAATATGTATACATATACTGTATATACATAAACATACACACACATATACATATACTATATATATATACACATATATACACACATATATATACTGTACATACATGCACACATACATACACCTACATATACGCACATGCATACGTACATATATCCACATTCGCACACATATATACACACACATGCACACAGTAAAACATACACATAGAGAAAACTGATATTAAAACAAAGATAATATTAACATTGGAAAAAAAAATAAATTTAACAGTACTTTTGATAGCAATTAGACCTTGGGTATAGTATACCATACATTGCCACTTTCACTGTTACATTGCTGCTTCATCGCTGATTTGTCACAGCTTTCCTCACCGCTTCATCACAGCTTGATTACGGTTTCAGCATCGCTTCATTGCTGCTTTGTCGCAGCTTCATCGCAGCTGCATTGCAGCTGCATTGCAGCTGCATCGCCAATTCGTCACTGTTTCATCGCAGCTATGTCGTCGTTTCTTGCAGCTTCATCGCAGCTTCGTCGCCGCTTCGTTGCTGTACAAAGTATAAGCTACAATTGCAGAACACGTCTCCAAAAGCTTGAGGTGGAATTTATTAGTCTAAGTTGTGATGAGGTGACTCGTACTGTAAGAGCTGGAAAAGTCCTGAAAATACCCTGAAAAAGTCCTGGAAAATAATTTCAAGGAAAGAGTGGGAACCCTGGTGATGCAACAACATAGCAAGTAATTGTCTGTAAATGAGGACGAATCACCACAAAAAAAGTCACTTCAAGCCGCTTGGAGCTCACAGGAGGGTCCGACTAATGTTTGGTGAAATGAAGGAGTTCGTGGCAGATAATGTCTCATTTAGAGGCTTCGCGAGGTCGCCTGCGTTACTTTCATTAAATTGGACATACGCGGATCTGGAGTGGATCTAAATATCTCCTGAAGGAATTCAATTAACACCAAAACTGTCTGGGTGAGGAAATGAACGGATTTCATGCTAGAAAATAGGTCCAGGTTGAAAAAAAACGAACTTCCCCTTTAAACATGCGAGGGCTGCTTGAGCCGACGTGTCCTCTGCTCTCAGAAATCTCTCCAGGGACTGTTTTTAACCACATCTTTAACTTCCCTCGTTGCCCATCCTGAAAGGATTCTCCAACGTATTTCTGCTGCTATGTAATTAGCATTAAAATGATTCATCTCATACTTGTCAGACTCTCGACAACCTGTGGTTATATCAGGCTCTGTTCAGAAAAGATGGCAGAGGGGCTCAATTACTCCAGACAGAACAAAACCACTGTCTCCAGTGCTTGATGCGTGGCCTAATACCGCATGATTTGATTATTCTGCACAAGCAAACACATGCAAATTGCCTTTCAGTTTGAAGTTGTTGGTTTCTAAGTGTGCTGATTAATGGAGGGATGTGTCAGAGATATCCTGCCAGGTATTCATGTGGATTTCAACTCAAAATCGTGGAAGAAAAGTTTAAAATGATTCATTTTATGGGTAGAGCAGAGAGCTTTGAGCTCATCTCGAAGCTAAAATTAGGTCCCTGCAGCCTGCTGCTGCTGCCGCCTGTGTTAAGTAAAAGCAGCCGGGTTAACCTTGGAGGATAAAACATGAACCGACCCGGTTGTTCACTCTGCCATCCAAGCCTTTGTTTTTCTCACAGTATGGATGGCCATCTGTCAACCTTACCCAGAGAGAGGCAATGATTTTTGCTCGCCTTAGAGTGAACACCCAGGAAAGCAATATTTCACATGTTAGTGCTGAAAAAAGACCCATCTCAGGGGATTTTGCTTACTGGAGTGATGTGGTGGTGAACATCAGGAGTGATAGCGCTGCCTCAGAGATGGAGCAGAAAGTTCGGTTAACGAGGAAAAGCAAACTCGTCTCCAACACCTGCTGCTATGCAGGTTCTCCGCAGAACCGGGAGAATGAAGGCAGATCAAAGATTTCATCACAACATGGTCGTGAAGGAAGGATGCGGTTTGGATTTGATTGGAATCAGAACGCAGTGGAGACGCGATGAAGCTGATTTAGGTTTCTACCAAAGTCAAAGATTGGTGTAAAAGAAAATAACAAAATTCAATGATTTCCAAGTCTCATCAACATGTTTTATTCCCAGTAGAACATAAATAGAACATAAACAACATATTTTGTTCCCCATAGAACATAAATGACATGTTTTGTTCCCAATAGAACACGAAAAACATTTTATGCCCATTAGAACATAAACAATGTTTTATTCCCAGTAGAACACAAATATTTTGTTCCCTGTAGAACATAAACGACATGTTTTGTTCCCAGTAGAACGTAAATAGAACACAAACCAACATATTTTATTCCCAGTAGAACATAAACACATTTTATTCCCAGTAGAAAACATAAACATATTTTATTCCCAGTAGAACATTTTATTCCCAGTAGAACATAAACATATTTTATTCCCAGTAGAACATTTTATTCCCAGTAGAACATAAACATGTTTTATTCCCAGTAGAAACATTTTATTCCCAGTAGAACATAAACATGTTTTATCCCAGTAGAACATAAACATGTTTTATCCCAGTAGAACATAAACATGTTTTATCCCAGTAGAACATAAACATGTTTTATTCCCAGTAGAACATTTTATTTCCAGTAGAACATTTTATTCCCAGTAGAACATAAACATGTTTTATTCCCAGTAGAACATTTTATTCCCAGTAGAACATTTTATTTCCAGTAGAACATAAACATATTTAATTCCCAGTAGAACATAAACATGTTTCATTCCCAGTAGAACATAAACATGTTTTATCCCAGTAGAACATAAACATGTTTCATTCCCAGTAGAACATAAACATGTTTTATCCCAGTAGAACATAAACATGTTTTCAACATGTTTTATTCCCAGTAGAACATTTTATTCCCAGTAGAACATAAACATGTTTTATCCCAGTAGAACATAAACATGTTTTATCCCAGTAGAACATAAACATGTTTTATCCCAGTAGAACATAAACATGTTTTATTCCCAGTAGAACATAAACATGTTTTATCCCAGTAGAACATAAACATGTTTTATCCCAGTAGAACATAAACATGTTTTATTCCCAGTAGAACATTTTATTCCCAGTAGAACATTTTATTTCCAGTAGAACATTTTATTCCCAGTAGAACATAAACAACATCTCAGATTATGAAACATTTTATGGAAAATCTCTGATTGTGAATCTGATGCAGAAACACGTCTGTAAAAAGTTGGAACAGAAGCAACAAAAGGTGGAAAATAATTACAGGAGACTTTAACAACTAACTGGTTTAACTGGAAACAGATTAGTAACATGACTGTTTTAACTGGGAAGTCGTTGAAAATAACCCTCGGAATACTTTTTGCAGATGTGTTTCTACACGATGGCAAAAGTCACCCTGGAAGTACTTTTCACTTCTGGTCCAGTCTCAGTTGTACTTCGTGTCCACATAAATATGATAAACACACGTGAGTTTTTCAACATTGCAGCTCCATAAAACCCAGCGAACAGATGAGCTCGTAACCACCCATGGAGATGCTCGTTGGCAGATTCTTGTTCACTAATCAGAAAACCCGCCGGCTGGAAGCTCAGTGACATGGTCAGGACTGGTAACTCGTCACATGATGTCATGTCGTTGTCAGCCTTCAGCAGATTTTCCTGACAAGTCTGGTTTAATGAGAGTCTGGAGAGAATGATGGCTGCTGTCTTTGTAACAAAGACTAGTCATTATTTTCTGACTCTGGTGGTCAGTTGGTTGAGATTATTACACAGTAAAGATTCCAGCATAAACTCACGGTCCTCTTCATCGGCTTCACCTGTTCAGCTTCCTCTTGACACCAATAACCAGCCAATCACACGGCAGAATCTCGTCATGTAGACGTGGTGAAGACGAATGAGGAATGAAAGGGGATTTAACGGTTGTTGGTCTGAGTATTTACTGGGATTTCCACCACAACCATCTCCAGGGTTTCCAGGTCTGAAGAAGAGAGAATCTTGAGTGGCAGCAGTTGTCTGGACCAGAATGGACTAAAAACTGGTCTGATGAGTCTCCATTTCAGCTCCACATTCAGATGCTAGGCTCAGAATTTGCTGACTCTTCGTGAAAACATGGATCCATCCTGCCTTGGATTCAGTGAGGGCCCCGAGAAATCTCTACGACAAACAAAATCCAACACAGACGCACAACATACTGAATCTGTCCTTATCATGTCACGAGATTGGCTTAAAGATATCCCGGACAAGCCCCCTTTAATGTCACAAACCTCCAGCTTGCCAGGTGGAAGGAGGTTGTTTAAGTTAAAGTTTATTTATACAGCAAATTTACAACGACCAAGGTTGCCTAAACTGCTGCACAGAAATTAGCTCAATAAAAATTAAAACAAATTTCTTAACATGAAGCCAACAAACATATTTTCAATTAGAAGTATTTATTCACTGTTTAGCTTCAGGCTGCTGCTGGTGGAATGGTGGGGGGAGGTTTTCTTAAACGGGATGTGGTGGAACGGGACATTCTCATCATGATGAGGTGGAACGGGAGATTCTCATAATGATGAGGTAGAGCGGGAGATTCTCATCAGAATGAGGTGGAACAGGAGCTTCTCATCATGATGAGGTGGAACAGGAGCTTCTAGAGGGGGAGTCTCATCATGATGAGGTAGAGCGGGAGATTCTCATCAGAATGAGGTGGAACAGGGGAGATTCTCATAATGATGAGGTAGAGCGGGAGATTCTCATCAGAATGAGGTGGAACAGGAGCTTCTCATCATGATGAGGTGGAACAGGAGCTTCTCATCATGATGAGGTAGAGCGGGAGATTCTCATCAGAATGAGGTGGAACGGGAGATTCTCATCATGATGTGGTGGAACGGGAGATTCTCATAATGATGAGGTAGAGCGGGAGATTCTCATCAGAATGAGGTGGAACAGGAGCTTCTCATCATGATGAGGGGGGGTGGGAGTTCTCAATGAGGGGGTGGAACGGGAGATTCTCATAATGATGAGGTAGAGCGGGAGATTCTCATCAGAATGAGGTGGAACGGGGGAGATTCTCATAATGATGAGGTAGAGCGGGAGATTCTCATCAGAATGAGGTGGAACAGGAGCTTCTCATCATGATGAGGTGGAACAGGAGCTACTCATCATGATGAGGTAGAGCGGGAGATTCTCATCAGAATGAGGTGGAACGGGAGATTCTCATCATGATGTGGTGGAACGGGAGATTCTCATCATGATGAGGTGGAACGGGAGATTCTCATCATGATGTGGTGGAACGGGGAGATTCTCATCATGATGAGGTGGAACAGGAGCTTCTCATCATGATGAGGTAGAGGCAGGAGATTCTCATCAGAATGAGGTGGAACGGGAGATTCTCATCATGATGAGGTGGAACAGGAGCTTCTCAGCATGATGAGGAGGAACGAAAGATTCTCATCACTATGAGGTGAAACATGAGATTCTCATCATGATGAGGTAGAGAACGGAGATTCTCATCAGAATGAGGTGGAACGTGAGATTCTCATCATGATGAGGTAGAGCGGGAGATTCTCATCAGAATGAGGTGGAACGGGAGATTCTCATCATGATGTGGTGGAATGGGAGATTCTCATCATGATGAGGTGGAACGGGAGATTCTCATCATAATGAGGTGGAAAGGAAGATTGTAATCATGATGAGGTGGAATGCGAGATTCTCATCATGATGAGATGGAACGAAAGGTTCTCATCACAATGACGTGGAACGAAAGATTCTCATCATGATGAAGTAAAACGAAAGATTCTCATCATGATGAGATGGAACGAGAGATTCTCATCATGATGAGGTGAAATGAAAGATTGTAATCATGATGAGGTGGAACGGTAGATTCTCATCATGATGAGGTGGAACGGTAGATTCTCATCATGATGAGGTGGAACGGTAGATTCTCATCATGATGAGGTGGAACGAAAGATTCTCATCAGAATGAGGTGGAACGGGAGATTCTCATCATGATGTGGTGGAATGGGAGATTCTCATCATGATGTGGTGGAATGGGAGATGCTCATCATGATGAGGTGGAACGGGAGATTCTCATCATAATGAGGTGGAAAGAAAGATTGTAATCATGATGAGGTGGAATGCGAGATTCTCATCACAATGACGTGGAACGAAAGATTCTCATCATGATGAAGTGAAACGAAAGATTCTCATCATGATGAGATGGAACGGAGAGATTCTCATCATGATGAGGTGGAATGAAAGATTGTAATCATGATGAGGTGGAACGTGAGATTCTTATCATGATGAGGTGGAACGGTAGATTCTCATCATGATGAGGTGGAACGAAAGATTCTCATCATGATGAGGTGGAACGGGAGATTCTCATCATGATGAGGTGGAACGAAAGATTCTCATCACAATGAGGTGGAACGAGAGATTCTCATCATGATGAGGTGGAAACAAAAGATTCTCATCATGATGAGGTGGAATGAGAGATTCTCATCACAATGAGGTGGAACGAAAGATTCTCATCATGATGAGGTGGAACGGTAGATTCTCATCATGATGAGGTGGAAGCGGAAGATTCTCATCACAATGAGGTGGAACGAAAGATTCTCATCATGATGAGGTGGAACAAAAGATTCTCATCATGATGAGGTGGAATGAAAGATTCTCATCACGATGAGGTGGAACGAAAGATTCTCATCATGATGAGGTGAAACGGGAGATTCTCATCATGATGAGGTGGAGCGGGAGATTCTCATCATGATGAGGTGGAACGAAAGATTCTCATCATGATGAGGTGGAACGGAGATTCTCATCATGATGAGGTGGAACGAAAGATTCTCATCATGATGAGGTGGAATGAAAGATTCTCATCATGATAAGGTTGAACCAAGAGATTCTCATCATGATGATGTGGAACTGGGGAGATTCTCATCACTGATGAGGTGGAACGAGAGATTCTCATCATGATGAGGTGGAACGGGAGATTCTCATCATGATGAGGTGGATAGGGAGATTCTCATCATAATGAGGTGGAATGTGATTTAATCACGAGTCTGTAGTAACTGTATGATTCTATCATGTAAAAATGGAGTAAAAGGTGGAACGAAAGATTCTCATCATGATGAGGTGAAACGAGAGATTCTCATCATGATGAGGTGAAGCAGGGAGATTCTCATCATGATGAGGTGGAACGAAAGATTCTCATCATGATGAGATGGAACGAGAGAT
>JALJCO010005884.1:0-27500 GCA_023101725.1 Atherinomorus stipes
GCATAAGTCTGTGTAGTATCAGTGTAATGTAGTATCAGGGTGTGTAGTATCAGTGTGTGTAGTATCAGCTTGTGTATGTATCAGTATGTGTAGAATCAGTGTGTGTAGTATCAGTGTGTGTAGTGTCAGTATCTTTTAGTTTCTGTATGTGTAGTATCAGTATGTGTAGTATCATGGTGTGTAGTATCAGTATGTGTAGTATCAGTATGTGTAGTATCAGTGTGTGTTGTATCAGTATGAGTAGTATCAGTGTGGTTGTAGTATCATGGTGTGTAGTATCAGTCTGTGTATTATCAGTGTGTGTAGTATCAGTGTGTGTAGTATCAGTGTGTGTAGTATCAGTATGTGTAGTATCAGTGTGTGTAGTATCAGTGTGTAGTATCAGTAGGTGTAGTATCAGTGTGTATAGTATTGGGGTATGTGTAGTATTAGTATGTGTAGTATTAGTGTGTGTAGTATCAGTATGTGTAGTATCAGTGTGTGTATTGTCGGTATGTGTAGTATCTTTATGTGTAGTATCAGTATGTGTTGTATCAGTAGGTGTAGAATCAGTGTGTGTAGTGTCAGTATGTGGGGTATCAGTATGTGTAGTATCAGTAGGTGGATCAGTATTTTTAGGGAGGGGGGCTGTCTGGTATGTGTAGTATCAGTATGTGTAGTATCAGTATGTGTAGTATCAGTGTGTGTAGTGTCAGTATCTTTAGTGTCTGTATGTGTAGTATCAGTATGTGTAGTATCAGTATGTGTAGTATCAGTGTGTGTAGTATCAGTGTGTGTAGAATCAGTGTGTGTAGTGTCAGTATGTGTTGTATCAGTATGTGTAGAATCAGTGTGTGTAGTGTCAGTATGTGTAGTATCAGTATGTGTAGTATCAGTATGTGTAGTATCAGTATGTGTAGTATCAGTATGTGTTGTATCAGTATGTGTAGAATCAGTGTGTGTAGTGTCAGTATGTGTAGTATCAGTATGTGTAGTATCAGTAGTGTCAGTATTTTTAGCGTCTGTATGTGTAGTATCAGTATGTAGTATCAGTATGTGTAGTATCAGTATGTGTAGTATCAGTGTGTGTAGTATCAGTGTGTGTAGAATTGTGTGTAGTGTCAGTATGTGTTGTATCATCAGTTATGTAGAATGCTGTGTGTGTAGTGTCAGTATTTTAAGCATCTGTATGTGTAGTATCAGTATGTGTAGTATCAGTATGTGTAGTATCAGTGTATGTAGTATCAGTATGTGTAGTATCTGTGTGTGTAGTGTCAGTATGTGTAGTATTAGTATGTGTAGTATCAGTGTGTGTAGTGTCAGTATTTTTTAGCGTCTGTATGTAGTATGTAATGTGTAGTATCAGTATGTGTAGTATCAGTGTGTGTAGTGTCAGTATCTTTAGTTGTATGTATGTTGTGTAGTATCAGTATGTAGTATCAGTATTATATCAGTGTGTGTACTACAGAGTGCATTAATGCAGGTGAACCTCACTTTTCATTGAACACACTGACCTCCGCTGCTCGTGTTGCATTCAGGTCCTCTCTCCCTGCTCAGTTATTCAGACGATTATTTGACTCATTTCCTCCCTAATATCTGCATTTCATTATGCTGTCAGGCGGCTGCCTAATGGGCTGAAATCAGCGTGAAACTCGGCAGCTTTAAGTTATTCTGAGGCCACTTAAGGAGGATGAGTTCCAGAAGCACAGTGTTAATATTTAACCCCCCCCCTCAGGGGGGGGGGGGGGGGGGGGGGGGGGGGGGGGGGGGGGGGGGGGGGGGAGCAACTGGAGGAGCAACGGGAGGAGCAAAATACTGCTGAGGAGCTGCTGCAGGCTGTTTAATAAGTTACGCTGAAGCTGCTGATGGAGGCCTGAAGTGTTACTAGCTGCACTGCATGTGTTGTTCTGCAGGAGGTGCAGGAGGAGTAACATGAAGGATTTACAGATTAGGAAACTTGCAGTGATATACAAGAGTAGCAGAGTACTTAAGCAGATACACGGGGAGGAACCTGCACATACTGATACTACTTACAGGGGAGGAGAACAGTAGGAATAACATACAACAGGAGCAACGTACTACACGAGTCATGTATTGCAGGGAGTAACATGTTACATAAGTCACGTACTGCAGGAGTCACGTACTGCAGGAGTAACTTACTACAGTGAGTCACATGGTGAGTCATGTACGGCATGAGTTATGTGACTATAAGGAGTCACGTGCCGCAGGAGTCACGTACCACAAGAGTAACGTACTACACGAGTCATGTACTGCAGGAGTAACGTATTACACAAGTCACGTACTACAGGAGTGACGTACCACGCAAGTCATGTACTGCAGAAGTTATGTACTGCAGGAGTCACGTACTACAGAAGTAACGCGTCGCAGGAGTCACGTACTGCAGGAGTCACGTACTGCAGGAGTCACGTACCACAAGAGTAACGTACTACACGAGTCACGACTGCAGGAGTCATGTACTGATAGGAGTTATGTACTACAGGAGTCACGTACTACAGGAGTTATGTACCACAAGAGTAACGTACTACACGAGATATGTACTGCAGTAGTAACGGTTACACAAGTCACGTACTACAGGAGATCAGGTACCACACAGTCACGGACTGCAGGAGTGACGAATTAATGCAAGTCACGTACTGTAGAAGTTAATGCAGGAACAGCAAAAGACACGTACTGCAGAAGTTATTTACTGCAGGAAGTCACTGCATTCACAGAAGTAACGGCCCGCAGGAGTCAATGACTGCAGGAGTCACGTACTGCAGGAGTCATGTACTGCATGATTTATGTACTGTAGGAGTCACGTACTACAGAAGTAACAGTAATACATAAGTAAACAGGCCAGGAGTCACGTACTGCAGGAGTCATGTACTGCATGAGTTATGTACTGCAGGGAGTCACGTACTGCAGGAGTCACGTACTACAGAAGTAACGGCCGGCAGGAGCCGTACTGCAGGAGCTCTCATGTACTGCATGAGTTATGTACTGCAGGAGTCACGTACTGCAGGAGTCACGTACTGCAGGGTCACGCACACAGGAGTCACGTACTGCAGGAGTCACGTACTACAGTAGTAACGTACTACAGGAGTCACGTACTACAGGAGCCGCACTACACGAATCATGTACTGTGCAGGTTACGTTCTGACTTTGTTTTTCACGGTCCGACGGCTTTCTCGGTCTGGTTCCGTCCTTTGTAGTGTCAGAACACGGTCCGATTTTATGACACAGTGACTGTTTATGTGAGATAACAACCGTTGTGAAGCATGAAAAGAATCCTGTAGTCTGATCCAGTCTTGAGTCCTTTGTCCAATCCTGGTTTCATTTTGTCTTCCTGATCCTGGTCCAGGCTTTCCATCACCAGTTTTATTTAGTCGATAATAAAAACGAGTGTTTTTGACTGACAGCTGAAACTGACAATCACAGGCTGACCCAAAGAAGAGCAGAAAGTACACACTGTACACACAGTGATTGACAGATGTGATTACGACCAGCATGTTCAGATCAGCTGATTACCTGAAGCACCAACACGTTCTTCCGACTCAGCATTAGCAGGTGATGGAGAGATGATGATGATGATTATGACTGTTTCCATGACGATTGAGCTGCACTTGATGATGTCAACATGAATGATTAAATCAGGTGTATTACTGCATGGACAGCCTCCCCACCTGTCCTACTCTTCCTCTCTTCCTCCTCTTCCTCGCTCCCCCCCCTACTTCTCCTCCTCTGTGTTGTGATCACTTTCATTAGCTCTGAGGTGAACACCTGATACAATTCAATTATTGACTAGGAAGTGACGCGTTTACGCTCTATGTTTGTCAGTGACTTGTTTACGTTCTTCGCTCGTTAGTGACTCGTTTTACGCTCTACGTTTGCTAATGACTCGTTTACGTTCTTTTGCTCCTTAGTGACATATTTACGCTCTATGTTTGTTTGTGACTGTTTTACGCTCTATGTTTGTTACTGACTTGTTTACATTGTCTCCTCGTTGGTGACTCGTTTTCGTTCTCTGCTCCTTAGTGACTCATCTTATGGTCTTTGTTTGTTAGTGACTTGTTCACGTTCTTTGCTCATTAGTGACTCGTTTACGCTCTATGTTTGTTAGTGACTCGTTTACGCTCTATGTTTGTTAGTGACTTATTTACGCTCTATGTTTGTTAGTGACTTGTTTACGCTCTATGTTTGTTAGTGACTCGTTTACGCTCTATGTTTGTTAGTGACTCGTTTTACGCTCTATGTTTGTTAGTGACTTGTTTACACTCTATGTTTGTTAGTGACTTGTTCACGTTCTTTGCTCGTTAGTGACTCGTTTACGCTCTATGTTTGTTAGTGACTCGTTTACGTTCTATGTTTGTTAGTGACTCGTTTATATGTTCTTTGCTCGTTAGTGACACGTTTACGCTGTGTGTTTGTTAGTGACTCGTTTACGGTCTTTGCTCCTTAGTGACGCGTTTTCGCTCCGTTTGTTAGTGACTCGTTTACGTTCTTTGCTCGTAAGTGACTCGTTTACGCTTTGTTTGTGACTCGTTCACGTTCTTTGCTCGTTAGTGACTCGTTTACGCTCTGTTTGTTAATGACTCGTTCACGTTCTTTGCTCGTTAGTGACGCGTTTACGCTCTATGTTTGTTAGTGACTCGTTTACGCTCTATGTTTGTTAGTGACTCGTTTACGCTCTATGTGTCTTAGTGACTCGTTTACGTTCTTTGCTCGTAAGTGACTCGTTTACGCTCTGTTTGTTAGTGACTTGTTTACGCTCTATGTTTGTTAGTGACTCGTTCCGTTCTTTGCTCGTTAGTGACTCGTTTACGCTCTATGTTTGTTAGTGACTCGTTCACGTTCTTTGCTCGTTAGTGACTCGTTTTACGCTCTATGTTTGTTAGTGACTCGTTTACGCTCTATGTGTCTTAGTGACTCGTTTACGTTCTTTTGCTCGTAAGTGACTCGTTTACGCTCTGTTTGATAGTGACTTGTTTACGCTCTTTGCCCGTTAGTGACTCGTTTACGCTCTATGTTTGTTAGTGACTCGTTTACGTTCTATGTTTGTTAGTGACTTGTTTACGCTCTATGTTTGTTACTGACTTGTTTACGTTCTTCGCTCACTAGTGACTTGTTTAAGCTCTTTGCCCGTTAGTGACGCGTTTACGCTCTATGTTTTTTAGTGACTCGTTTACGCTCTATGTTTGTTAGTGACTCGTTTACGCTCTATGTGTCTTAGTGACTCGTTTACGTTCTTTGCTCGTAAGTGACTCGTTTACGCTCTGTTTGTTAGTGACTTGTTTACGCTCTATGTTTGTTAGTGACTCGTTCACGTTCTTTGCTCGTTAGTGACTCGTTTACGCTCTATGTTTGTTAGTGACTCGTTTACGTTCTTTGTTTCGTTAGTGACTCGTTTACGCTCTATGTTTGTTAGTGACTCGTTTACGCTCTATGTGTCTTAGTGACTCGTTTACGTTCTTTGCTCGTAAGTGACTCGTTTACGCTCTGTTTGTTAGTGACTTGTTTACGCTCTTGCCCGTTAGTGACTCGTTTACGCTCTATGTTTGTTAGTGACTCGTTTACGCTCTATGTTTGTTAGTGACTTGTTTACGCTCTATGTTTGTTACTGACTTGTTTACGTTCTTCGCTCACTAGTGACTCGTTTACGCTTTTTGCCCGTTAGTGACTCGTTTCGCACTTTGTTTGTTAGTGACTCGTTTACGCACTGTTTGTTAGTGACTCGTTCACGTTCTTTGCTCGTTAGTGACTCGTTTACGCTCTATGTTTGTTAGTGACTTGTTTACGCTCTATGTTTGATAGTGACGCTTTACGCTCTATGTTTCTTAGTGACTCGCTTAGTCTTTGCTCGTAAGTGACTCGATTTACGCTCTATGTTTGGTAGTGACTCGTTTACGCTCTATGTTTGTTAGTGACTCGTTTACGCTCTGTTAGTGACTTGTTTACGCTCTATGTTTGTTAGTGACGCGTTTACGCTCTATGTTTGTTAGTGACTTGTTTACGCTCTTTGCTCGTTAGTGACGCATTTACGCTCTGTTTGTTAGTGACTCGTTTACGCTCTATGTTTGTTAGTGACTTGTTTACGCTCTTTGCTCGTTAGTGACGCATTTACGCTCTGTTTGTTAGTGACTCGTTCACGTTCTTTGCTCGTTAGTGACTCGTTTACGCTCTATGTTTGTTAGTGACTCGTTTACGCTCTGTTTGTTAGTGACTTGTTTACGCTCTGTTTGTTAGTGACTCGTTCACGTTCTTTGCTCGTTAGTGACTCATTTACGCTCTATGTTTGTTTGTGACTCGTTTACGTTCTTTGCTCGTTAGTGACTCCTTTACGCTCTATGTTTGTTAGTGACTTGTTTACGCTCTATGTTTGTTTGTGACTCGTTCACGTTCTTTGCTCGTTAGTGACTTGTTCACGCTCTATGTTTGAGAGTGACTAGTTTACGCTCTATGTTTGTTAGTGACTCGTTTACGCTCTTTTGTTTTTTGGTGACTTGTTTACGTTCTTTGCTCGTTAGTGACTAGTTCACGCTCTTTGTCAGTGACTCGTTTACGTTCTTTGCTCGTAAGTGACTCGTTTACGCTCTATGTTTGTTAGTGACTCGTTTACGGTCTTTGCTCCTTAGTGACGCATTTTCGCTTTATGTTTGTTAGTGACTTGATTACGTTCTTTGCTCGTTAGTGACTCGTTTACGCTCTATGTTTGTAGTGACTCTTTTGCGTACTTTGCTCGCTAGTGACTTGTTTATGTTCTTTGCTTATTAGTGACGCGTTTACGCTCTCTGTTTGTTAGTGACTCGTTTACGCTCTTTCTTTGTTAGTGACTCGTTTTCGTTCTTTGCTCATAGGTGACTCCTTTACGCTCTCTGTTTGTTATTGACTTGTTTACGTTCTTCGCTCACTAGTGACTCGTTTACGCTCTATGTTTGCTAGTGACTCAACATACATTGCTGTTTAATTAACTCAACAGACTGGATTAATTTTCCGGCTTCCCTCTGACATCATGTGATGTCAGAGCTTTTCCAAGCTTTCCTGAAACTACTTCATGTCTGTGATGTTATATTTTCTTTCTGTCTCTTATTTATAATTTATTCTGCAGCTTTTTTCAGTCTGTAAACATCCTCCTTTTTCCTTCTTCTCTTGCTCTTCTTCATAAGTTGTAAGAATGAAATCAGGAAGAGAATTCAGAGACTGAATTTTCTTACAGCAACTTGTTTACATTTCAAGAGACCTGATATTGATTTTAGAACTGGAGTTGTTTTTTAGAGACACGTTATGATCGTGGTGATTGGGACAATCAGAACCATCGTGACCATAGGGATGATCAGGATGACCGGGGATCAGGCCGATCCAGATCTTATGGAATCAGTTTGTCACAACCAGAATCTCAAAAGTTTTGGGAGCAATTATTGATGATCGATGATCGATCCAGAGATTATTCCTGGGGTTGGGTTGCAACCTGGAAGCTGGAGTTTTGTGATAAGATCTGTGGACATATGAGACCTGTGGACATGTCAGATCGGTGGACATGTCAGGTCGGTGGATGTGTCAGATCTGTGGACATGTCAGGTCTGTGGACATGTCAGATCGGTGGACATGTCAGGTCTGTGGACATGTCAGAGAACCTGCAGAGTTGAAAGCAGTTTACAGGTGAGTCGGACATGGACTGAAGTCTTGTTGGAAGACCACATGACTAGAGGCCTGAGAAGGAAAAGGAGGAGTACTGAAACAGATGCTCACAGATCACCCCTCAAAACCAGGTCTTCTGTACCTGCAGATCTCTAGTCCCCCACAGAACCAATCCAGATGTCAGTGCCACTTTGCTAAAGCACGTTGCTGAAACATGTTGCCGAAAAATGTTGCTGAAGAAAGTTGCTGGAACACATTGCTGAAGCATGATGCTGAAGCACGTTACCGAAGCATGTTGCTGAAGCACGTTGCTGAAACATGTTGCTGGAGAATGTTGCTGCAACAAATTGCTGAAGCATGTTGCTGAAGCACGTTGCTGAAACATGTTGCTGAAACATATTGCCGTAGCATGTCGCTGAAGAATGTTGCTGCAACATATTGCTGTAGCACGTTGTTGAAACATGTTGACTGAAACATGTCACCGAAAAATTTTGCCGAAACATGATGCTGAAGCACGATGCTGAGGCACATTGGTGAAACATTTTGCCGAAACATGTCGCTGAAGAATGTTGCTGAAACATGTTGCCAAAACATGTTGCTGAAGCATGATACTAAAGCACGATGCGTAAGCACATTGCTGAAACATGTGGCTAAGACACGATGCTAAAGCACGTTGCCAAAACATGTTTCCGAAGCACGTTGCTGAAACATGTTGCTGAAGCACAATGCTGAAATATGTTGCTGAAGAATGTTGCTGAAGAATGTTGCTGAAACATGTTGGTGAAGCACAATGCTGAAGCACATTGCTAAAAAATGTTGCTGAAACTTGTTGCTGAAGGACATTGCTAAAACATGTTGCCGAAACATGTTGCTAAACCACGATGCTGAAGCACATTGCTGAAACATGTTGCCAAAACATGTTGCTCAAGCATGTTGCCAAAACATGTTGCTGAACCACGAAGCCGAAGCACATCGATGAAAAATTTTGCAGAAACATGTTGCTGCAACACATTGCTGAAGCACATTGCTAAAACATGTGGGTGAAACATGTTGCTGAAGCACGATGCTAAAGAATGTTGCTGCAACACATTGCTAAAACATGTTGCTGAAACATGTTGCTCAAGCACGTTGACGAAAAATGTTGCTGAAGCACATTGCTAAAACATGTGGCTGAAACATGTTGCTCAAGCACGATGCTAAAGCACATTGTTGAAACATGTTGCTAACGCACAATGCTGAAGAACATTGCCGAAACATGTCACTGAAGAATGTTGCTGCAACACATTGCTGAAGCATGTTGCTGAAACAAGATGCTGAAGCACATTGCTGAAGAATTTTGCTGAAACATGTTGCTAAAGAATGTTGCTGCAACACATTGCCGGAGCACATTGCTGCAACGTGTTGCTGAAACATGTTGTTACAACACGTTGCTGCATGTCAAACACTCATCCAAGATGTGAAATAGTCGTTGAGGACAGGAACTCATCAGAGTTCCTTGTCTAAAGGTCGACAGCAGTGACTGAATAAAAGCTAATGATGGAAATAAAACACACACCCGTGTGTGTGTGTGTGTGTGTGTGTGCGTGTGTGTGTGTGTGTTTTTATGTAACTGTGGAACCGGTGTGTGTGTGTGTGTTTGTGCGTGTGTGTGTTTTTATGTAACTGTGGTACTGGTGTGTGTGTGTGTGTAGCTGTGTAGCTGGTGTGTGTCATTATCTCGGTTCTAAAAAAACACTAATGACACCCATAAAAGAAAAAATTAGAGTCTTTATGTGAGGTGGTGTTCCTGCAGCCGTGCACGTGTGTGCGGGTGTGTGTGTGCGGGCTAGGTGTGTGCGGGTGTGTGTGTGCGGGTTAGGTGTGTGCAGGTGTGTGTGTGCGGGTTAGGCGTGTGCGGGTGTGTGTGTGCGGGTTAGGTGTGTGCGGGTGTGTGTGTGCGGGTTAGGTGTGTGCAGGTGTGTGTGTGCGGGTTAGGCGTGTGCGGGTGTGTGTGTGCGGGTTAGGTGTGTGCAGGTGTGTGTGTGCGGGTTAGGTGTGTGCGGGTGTGTGTGTGCGGGTTAGGTGTGTGCGGGTGTGTGTGTGTGGGTTAGGCGTGTGCGGGTGTGTGTGTGCGGGTGTGTGTGTGCGGTTGTGTGTGTGCGGGTTAGGTGTGTGCGGGTGTGTGTGTGCGGGTTAGGTGTGTCCGGAGGCGGGTCAGTTTGTGTCGTTAATGACTCCTCCCACCTTAACGAGCTGAAAATGAGGCCTCGTTAAGACAGATGGAGCTCGGCCAATAAAAACCTTCCTGTTCCTTCTAAGCTGAAAACACCAACACAGTGGTAACTGGGAGAAATGGCAGAACTGGGGAAACTGGGAGAACTGGCAGAACTGGGAGAACAGGGAGAACTGGGAGAAACAGAGGAACTGGGAGAACTGGAGGAACTGGGAGAACTGGGGGACCCGGGAGATCAGGGGGAACTGGGAGAACAGGGGGAACTGGGAGAACTGGGAGAACTGGGAGAACTGGGGGACCCGGGAGATCAGGGGGAACTGGGAGAACTGGGAGAACTGGCAGAACTGGGGGACCCGGGAGAACAGGGGGAACTGGGAGAACAGGGGGAACTGGGAGAACTGGGAGAACTGGCAGAACTGGGGGACCCGGGGGAACAGGGGGAACTGGGAGAACTGGGAGAACTGGGAGAACTGGGGACTCAGACCTCCAAGTCCCTGATTGTCAATACTAAACTTGAACTTTTAGACAAACTAAAATAAAGAAGTGAAGCTGGATCAGGACTTTAATAACAGGTTCGGTCTTGTGTCATAGTTCCGGTTCTGGTTCTGTCCTGGTTTTGGTTTGGTTCTGACCTTGTTCTGGTTCTTTCTGGGTCCTGGTTCTGGTTTGGTTCTGTCCTGGTTCGAGTATGGTTCTGCCCTTGTTCTGGTTTGGTTTTGTCCAGGTTCTGGTTTGGTTATGTCCAGGTTCTGGTTTGGTTATGTCCTGGTTCTGTATTGGTTCTGTTCAGGCTCTGGTTTGGTTATGTCCTGGTTCTGTATTGGTTCTGTCCAGGTTCTGGTTTGGTTATGTCCTGGTTCTGGTTTGGCTCTGTCCTGGTTCTGTATTGGTTCTGGTTTGGTTATGTCCTGGTTCTGGTTTGGCTCTGTCCTGGTTCTGTTTTGGTTCTGGTTTGGTTATGTCCTGGTTCTGGTTTGGCTCTGTCCTGGTTCTGTATTGGTTCTGTCCTGGTCCTTTTTCTTTCCTAGTTCTGGTCTGGTTCTGACCTGTTTCAGGCTTGGTTCTGTCCTTGTTCTGGTTTTGTTTTGCCCTGGTTCTGTCCCGGTTCTGTTTTGGCTCTGTCCAGGTTCTGGTTTGGTTATGTCCTGGCTCTGGTCTGGCTTTGACCTGGTTCTGGTTCTGTCCTGGTTCTGGCTTGGTTTTATCCTTGTACTGGTTTGGTTCTGACCTGGTTCTGTTTTGGCTCTGTCCTGGTTCTAGTTCATTTCTGGTTCTGGTTTGGTTCTTTCCTGGTTCTGGTCATGTCCTAGTTCTGGGTCAGTTCTTGGCCTTATTCTGGTTCTTTCCTGGTTCTGGTTTGATTCTGACCCGGTTCTCGTTTGTTTTTGTTTTTTTCCTGGTCCTCCTTTCCTGGTTCTTTACTGGTTCTGGTTTGGTTCCGTTCGACCTGGTCCTGGTTCTTTCCTAGTTCTGGTTTTATTCTAACTTCTGGTTCTGGCTTGGTTCTGTCCTGGTTGTGTTTCTTTCCTAGTCCCGGTTCTGGTTTGGTTCTGTCCCGGTTCTGTTTTGGCTTTGTCCTGGTCCTTGTTCTTGCCTGGTTCCGATCTGGCTCTGACCTGGTTCTGGTTCTGTCCAAGTTCTGGTTTTGGTCCTGTCCTAGTTCTGGTTCAGTTCTGATCTTATTCTGGTTCTTTCCTGGTTCTGGTTTGATTCTGACCTGGTTCTGGTTCTTTCATTGTTCTGGTTCTGGTTCTGGTTTGGTTCTGCCCTGGCTCTGTTTTGGTTCTTTCCTGGATCTTGTTTGGTTGTGTCCTGGCTCTGATTTTTTACCAGGTTCTGGTTTGGTGCTGTCCTGGTTCTGGTTTGGATTTGACCTGGTTCTGGTTCTTTCCTGGTTCTGGTTTGGGTTCTGCCCTGGCTCTGTTTTGGTTCTTTCCTGGTGCTGGTTCTGGTCCTGTCTGGCCTGGGATCACCTGTTCACCAAACTTGTGATTGTTCTGGTTCTTGTGGTCCTGGTCTCGTTTAGACCAGTTTTTGTGCAGGTCCCATCATGAGCTGGTTCAGTTTTGGATCAGATCATCTTTGGTTTTGTATGGTTTTGGGCCAGACCGTAGTCCTGGTTCTGGCCCTGATCAGACTTTCCGATGCTCAGACGGGTCAGTGAATGCATCAGGTTTGGTCTGAGTGGGCGGGGCCAGTTTAAACCTGCTGTCTCGTTAGCTGCTCTTCCTCCTCTCCCTCCTCTTCCTCCCTCATTAAGGGGAGGTGTGTGACCTGCGAGGCCGTGAACACACCTGATCAGCAGGTGTTATTGATCGCTGCGTTCGCTGCCGGCTGATTACGGAGATGAGGAGTCCTGGTGGACCTGCCGTCGTTGAGAGCTGCTTACGATGCGGCGACCTCTGACCTCGGACCTGCAGGTGTACCGTCTCACCTGCAGCTCGATACGACTCGTTCAGCAGCCGAATCAGAGAACCTGGGCTCATTAACGCTGCTGAATTTACACGCTGCACATGAATGCATCACAGCGGTCGCAGTCTCTGAGCCAGAACTGATCAGCTCAGGAACCAGGTTCTTGATGCTCAGTTTAGACCCGATACCGGTCCGGTTTCTAAGCTGGCTTTGTCTCGGAACTGGTCTGGCTTGTGTCCTGGTTTTGTCCCGGTTCTGGTCTGGCTTGTGGCCTGGTTTTGTCCCGGTACTGGTCTGGCTTGTGTCCTGGTTTTGTCCCGGTTCTGGTCTGGCTTGTGGCCTGGTTTTGTCCCGGTTCTGGTCTGGCTTGTGGCCTGGTTTTGTCCCGGTACTGGTCTGGCTTGTGTCCTGGTTTTGTCCCGGTTCTGGTCTGGCTTGTGCCTGGTTTTGTCCCGGTACTGGTCTGGCTTGTGGCCTGGTTTTGTCCCGGTTCTGGTCTGGCTTGTGTCCTGGTTTTGTCCCGGTACTGGTCTGGCTTGTGTCCTGGTTTTGTCCCGGTTCTGGTCTGGCTTGTGTCCTGGTTTTGTCCCGGTACTGGTCTGGCTTATGTCCTGGTTTTGTCCCGGTTCTGGTCTGGCTTGTGTCCTGGTTTTGTCCGGTTCTGGTCTGGCTTGTGTCCTGGTTTTGTCCCGGTACTGATCTGGCTTATGTCCTGGTTTTGTCCCGGTACTGATCTGGCTTATGTCCTGGTTTTGTTCCGGGACTGGTCTGGTTTCTTCGTCCTGCTGATGTTGTTTACCTTTATGTTTATTGTTTTGTCTCATCCTCTTAACAAGCATGTGTGTGTGTGTGTGTGTGTGTGCGTGTGTGTATGCGTGTGTGTGTGTGTGTGTGCGTGTGTGTACGTGCGTGTGTGTGTGTGTGTAGGTGTGTGTGTGTGTGTGTGTGTGTGTGTTTGTGTGTGTGTGTGTGTGTGTGTGTTCCAGCAGTGTCTCTGGGCTCCTCTTTGTCTTCTCTGATAGCCGGACTTTGGACCAGGTCCAGTTCTGGGTTCTTTGTTCTGCATCTGGTCTCGGACTGATCCGGGTCCCTCGGCTCTCCGTTCTTCCAGGACTCTCCAGGATTTTCCAGGACCTGTCTGATGTCTTGTCCAGGTGAAGCTGCTGCAGGAGCCGAAGCCAGGAACCGGACCTGGACCCAGACCAGGAACCAGACCTGGACCCAGACCAGGACTCTGTCTGCTGCTGATGTTGTGTTATCTTCCTGGTCACCGTAGAAACAGATGTCCACGTAGACGCCCGCAGAGACAGAGGAGATCACGAGTCCCTCGGAGACACATGAGGACTTGTTTCCTCTGCTGATGATGGGAAGTCATGGGATGGTGGGTCTGCTCCTCTTCCTCCTCCTCCTCTTCCTCCTCCTGCTCCTCCTCCTCCTCTTCCTCCTCCTCCTCCTCTTCCTCCTCCTGCTCCTCCTCCTCTTCCTCCTCCTCCTCCTCTTCCTCCTCCTGCTCCTCCTCCTCTTCCTCCTCCTCCTCTTCCTCCTCCTCCTCCTCTTCCTCCTCCTCCTCCTCTTCCTCCTCCTCCTCTTCCTCCTACTGTTTAAAATATTTAGTTATTTTCTGCTTCTTGTTCTTTGTTCAGAGGAAAGAAATAAGCTTCAAACTTGACAGGAACCACAGCACCACCTGCTGGTGGACCAGAGACCTGCAGGAAGACCAGAGTCCTGCTGGTGGACCAGAGTCCTGCTGGTGGACCAGAGCCCTGCAGGTGGACCAGAGACCTGCTGGTGGACCAGAGACCTGCTGGTGGACCAGAGACCTGCTGGTGGACCAGAGACCTGCAGGAGGACCATAGACCTGCAGGTAGACCAGAGTCCTGCTGGTGGACCAGAGACCTGCAGGTAGACCAGAGTCCTGCTGGTGGACCAGAGACCTGCAGGAAGACCAGAGACCTGCTGGTGGACCAGAGACCTGCAAGAGGACCAGAGACCTGCAGGTAGACCAGAGTCCTGCTGGTGGACCAGAGACCTGCAGGAAGACCAGAGACCTGCAGGTAGACCAGAGTCCTGCTGGTGGACCAGAGACCTGCAGGAAGACAAGAGACCTGCTGGTGGACCAGAGACCTGCAGGAAGACCAGAGACCTGCTGGTGGACCACAGTCCTGCTGGTGGACCAGAGTCCTGCTGGTGGACCAGAGACCTGCTGGTGGACCAGAGTCCTGCTGGTGGACCAGAGTCCTGCTGGTGGACCAGAGTCCTGCAGGAAGACCAGAGACCTGCAGGAAGACCAGAGACCTGCTGGTGGACCAGAGACCTGCAGGTAGACCAGAGACCTGCAGGTAGACCAGAGTCCTGCTGGTGGACCAGAGACCTGCTGGTGGACCAGAGACCTGCAGGAAGACCAGAGACCTGCTGGTGGACCAGAGACCTGCAGGTAGACCAGAGACCTGCAGGTAGACCAGAGTCCTGCTGGTGGACCAGAGACCTGCAGTAAGACAAGAGACCTGCTGGTGGACCAGAGACCTGCAGGAAGACCAGAGACCTGCTGGTGGACCAGAGTCCTGCTGGTGGACCAGAGTCCTGCTGGTGGACCAGAGACCTGCTGGTGGACCAGAGTCCTGCTGGTGGACCAGAGTCCTGCAGGAAAACCAGAGTCCTGCAGGAAGACCAGAAACCTGCTGGTGGACCAGTGACCTGCTGGTGGACCAGAGACCTGCAGGTAGACCAGAGACCTGCTGGTAGACCAGAGTCCTGCTGGTGGACCAATGTCCTGCTGGTGGACCAGAGTCCTGCTGGTGGACCAGAGACCTGCTGGTGGACCAGAGTCCTGCTGGTGGACCAGAGTCCTGCAGGAAAACCAGAGTCCTGCAGGAAGACCAGAGACCTGCTGGTGGACCAGAGACCTGCTGGTGGACCAGAGTCCTGCTGGTGGACCAGAGTCCTGCAGGAAAACCAGAGTCCTGCAGGAAGACCAGAGACCTGCTGGTGGACCAGAGACCTGCAGGTGGACCAGAGACCTGCTGGTGGACCAGAGACCTGCTGGTGGACCAGAGACCTGCAGGAGGACCAGAGACCTGCAGGTAGACCAGAGTCCTGCTGGTGGACCAGAGACCTGCAGGTAGACCAGAGTCCTGCTGGTGGACCAGAGACCTGCAGGAAGACCAGAGACCTGCTGGTGGACCAGAGACCTGCAAGAGGACCAGAGACCTGCAGGTAGACCAGAGTCCTGCTGGTGGACCAGAGACCTGCAGGAAGACCAGAGTCCTGCAGGAAGACCAGAAACCTGCTGGTGGACCAGAGTCCTGCTGGTGGACCAGAGACCTGCAGGAAGACCAGAGACCTGCAGGAAGACCAGAGACCTGCTGGTGGACCAGAGTCCTGCTGGTGGACCAGAGTCCTGCTGGTGGACGAGAGACCTGCTGGTGGACCAGAGACCTGCAGGTAGACCAGAGACCTGCAGGGAGACCAGAGACCTGCAGGTAGACCAGAGTCCTGCTGGTGGACGAGAGTCCTGCTGGTGGACCGGAGACCTGCTGGTGGACCAGAGACCTGCAGGTAGACCAGAGACCTGCTGGTGGACCAGAGACCTGCTGGTGGACCAGAGACCTGCAGGAGGACCAGAGACCTGCAGGTAGACCAGAGTCCTGCAGGTAGACCAGAGTCCTGCTGGTGGACCAGAGACCTGCAGGTAGACCAGAGTCCTGCTGGAGGACCAGAGACCTGCAGGAAGACCAGAGACCTGCTGGTGGACCAGAGACCTGCAAGAGGACCAGAGACCTGCAGGTAGACCAGAGTCCTGCTGGTGGACCAGAGACCTGCAGGAAGACCAGAGACCTGCAGGTAGACCAGAGTCCTGCTGGTGGACCAGAGACCTGCAGGAAGACAAGAGACCTGCTGGTCGACCAGAGACCTGCAGGAAGACCAGAGACCTGCTGGTGGACCACAGTCCTGCTGGTGGACCAGAGACCTGCTGGTGGACCAGAGACCTGCTGGTGGACCAGAGTCCTGCTGGTGGACCAGAGACCTGCAGGTAGACCAGAGACCTGCTGGTGGACCAGAGTCCTGCTGGTGGACCAATGTCCTGCTGGTGGACCAGAGTCCTGCTGGTGGACCAGAGACCTGCTGGTGGACCAGAGACTTGCTGGTGGACCAGAGACCTGCTGGTGGACCAGAGTCCTGCAGGAAGACCAGAGACCTGCTGGTGGACCAGAGACCTGCAGGTAGACCAGAGACCTGCAGGTAGACCAGAGTCCTGCTGGTGGACCAGAGACCTGCAGGAAGACAAGAGACCTGCTGGTGGACCAGAGACCTGCAGGAAGACCACAGACCTGCTGGTGGACCAGAGTCCTGCTGGTGGACCAGAGTCCTGCTGGTGGACCAGAGACCTGCTGGTGGACCAGAGTCCTGCTGGTGGACCAGAGTCCTGCTGGTGGACCAGAGTCCTGCAGGAAGACCAGAGTCCTGCAGGAAGACCAGAAACCTGCTGGTGGACCAGTGACCTGCTGGTGGACCAGAGACCTGCAGGTAGACCAGAGACCTGCTGGTAGACCAGAGTCCTGCTGGTGGACCAATGTCCTGCTGGTGGACCAGAGTCCTGCAGGAAGACCAGAGACCTGCTGGTGGACCAGAGACCTGCAGGTAGACCAGAGACCTGCAGGTAGACCAGAGACCTGCAGCTAGCCCAGAGACCTGCAGGTAGACCAGAGACCTGCAGATAGACCAGAGACCTGCTGGGGGACCAGAGTCCTGCAGGAAGACCAGAGTCCTGCTGGTAGACCAGAGACCTGCTGGTGGACCAGAGTCCTGCTGGTGGACCAGAGTCCTGCTGGTGGACCAGAGTCCTGCTGGTGGACCAGAGACCTGCTGGTGGACTAGAGACCTGCTGGTGGACCAGAGTCCTGCTGGTGGACCAGAGTCCTGCTGGTGGACCAGAGTCCTGCAGGAAGACCAGAAACCTGCTGGTGGACCAGAGTCCTGCTGGTGGACCAGAGACCTGCTGGTGGACCAGAGACCTGCAGGTAGACCAGAGACCTGCAGGTAGACCAGAGACCTGCAGCTAGACCAGAGACCTGCAGGTAGACCAGAGACCTGCAGATAGACCAGAGACCTGCTGGGGGACCAGAGTCCTGCCGGAAGACCAGAGTCCTGCTGGTAGAGCAGAGACCTGCTGGTGGACCAGAGTCCTGCTGGTGGACCAGAGTCCTGCTGGTGGACCAGAGACCTGCTGGTGGACTAGAGACCTGCTGGTGGACCAGAGTCCTGCTGGTGGACCAATGTCCTGCTGGTGGACCAGAGTCCTGCTGTTGGACCAGAGACCTGCAGGTGGACCAGAGTCCTGCAGGAAGACCAGAGACCTGCTGGTGGACCAGAGACCTGCTGGTGGACCAGAGACCTGCAGGTAGACCAGAGACCTGCAGATAGACAAGAGACCTGCTGGTGGACCAGAGTCCTGCAGGAAGACCAGAGTCCTGCTGGTAGACCAGAGACCTGCTGGTGGACCAGAGTCCTGCAGGAAGACCAGAAACCTGCTGGTGGACCAGAGTCCTGCTGGTGGACCAGAGACCTGCTGGTGGACCAGAGACCTGCAGGTAGACCAGAGTCCTGCTGGTGGACCAGAGTCCTGCAGGAAGACCAGAGACCTGCTGGTGGAACAGAGTCTTGCTGGTGGACCAGAGTCCTGCTGGTGGACCAGAGTCCTGCTGGTGGACCAGAGACCTGCGGGTAGACCAGAGACCTGCTGGTGGACCAGAGTCCTGCTGGTGGACCAAAGTCCTACAGGTAGACCAGAGACCTGCTGGTGGACCAGAATCCTGCAGACAGACCAGCGTCCTGCAGACAGACCAGCGTCCTGCAGGTAGACCAGAGACCTGCAGGTAGACCAGAGTCCTGCTGGTGGACCAGAGTCCTGCAGACAGACCAGCGTCCTGCAGGTAGACCAGCGTCCTGCAGGTAAACCAGAGACCTGCAGGTAGACCAGAGTCCTGCTGGTGGACCAGAGACCTGCTGGTGGACCAGAGACCTGCAGGTAGACCAGAGTCCTGCTGGTGGACCAGAGACCTGCAGGAAGACCAGAGACCTGCTGGTGGACCAGAGACCTGCAAGAGGACCAGAGACCTGCAGGTAGACCAGAGACCTGCTGGTGGACCAGAGACCTGCAGGTAGACCAGAGTCCTGCTGGTGGACCAGAGACCTGCAGGTAGACCAGAGACCTGCAGGTAGACCAGAGTCCTGCTGTTGGACCAGAGACCTGCTGGTGGACCAGAGACCTGCAGGTAGACCAGAGACCTGCTGGTGGACCAGAGATCTGCAGGTAGACCAGAGACCTGCTGGTGGACCAGAGACCTGCAGGTAGACCAGAGACCTGCTGGTGGACCAGAGACCTGCAGGTAGACCAGAGTCCTGCTGGTGGACCAGAGACCTGCAGTTAGACCAGAGTCCTGCTGGTGGACCAGAGACCTGCTGGTGGACCAGAGACCTGCAGGTAGACCAGAGACCTGCTGGTGGACCAGAGACCTGCAGGTAGACCAGAGTCCTGCTGGTGGACCAGAGACCTGCAGGTAGACCAGAGACCTGCAGGTAGACCAGAGTCCTGCTGTTGGACCAGAGACCTGCTGGTGGACCAGAGACCTGCAGGTAGACCAGCGTCCTGCAGGTAGACCAGAGACCTGCAGGTGGACCAGAGACCTGCAGGTGGACCAGAGACCTGCTGGTGGACCAGAGACCTGCTGGTGAACCAGAGTCCTGCTGGTGGACCAAAATCCTGCAAAACGTCCTCACAGTGATGTTAAAAATCCAGAAAATGGTCCACACATGTAGCAAAAACACACACACACATCATCAGAACATTTTAGTTGCTTTTCTGCAAACTGGCAGGAAATCAATCACACCTTCATCTTCCTCGTTTGTCTCCTCTTCCTCTTCTCAACAACAGGAAGCTGGTCTTCCTCACCAACATCATCTGTGTTGCTGTAACAATCACTCAGTGCCTTGCTCATGGGACGTCAGACAGAATCCCTCGCTCCATCCAATCAGAGGCTGCGGGGGGATTCTCAGGTTAAACACTCCAGGGTCCAGGTCTATGTCACCCAGAATCAGCAGAACCAGGTCCCATCATGGACTGGTCCAGCAGATCCAGTTCTTGAGCAGCTTTGGTTTTGGAGCAGATCCGGTTCTGGAGCAGATTTGGTTCTGGAGCAGATCTGGTTCTGGAGCAGGTCCGGTTTTGGAGCAGATTTGGTTCTGGAGCAGATCTGGGGCCTGTACGACGAAGCCGGATTTTCTCTTATCGAGGTAACTTCAGGGTTAACCCTGGGTTTTTCGTCCTATGACGCTGGTTCACTTCTGATCGGGTTATATCTCCCCGGTAACTTATGCTGAACGCCTAACCTGGTCTGGACCAGGTTAAGTTCTGGATAAGAGATCTCCGACTATGAAAGCACCACCCTCTGACCAATCAGCACTCTTGGAAAATGGCCTGCCCATTTTTAGAAGATCCTGTCGATGCCGGTGCGCAGATTGTGAGAGGAGTTCTTAGAAGAGAGAGAATATTCAGAGATGGTGCAACCTTTTTGATTTGCCACATGACACTTTATATGAAAGATGTAGGTTTTCCTCTGCTGGACTCCGTTACATCTGTCAGCTGTTAGAGCCGTACATCACAAATGTAACGCATCGCAGCCGGACACCGACAACACCACAGATGCTCTTCATCACATGAGGTTTTATTAATGTTAGACTAATTGAATTAATTTTGATATAGACCAACGCCTCACCTCGAGTGAAAAAAAAAAATTAGTGCTGTACTGATGTAGCTGAAAAGCTTATTTTTTGTGGCCGAATTATGCTCACGGTCCCACTCAGTAAAAACGTCATTCATTTATTTATTCATTCATTCATTCATTCACTGGTAGTTTGATGCACACCGTTGGCGACACTGAAAAACGTATGCAGAAACATGTCATGTAATACCCGCTTTTCCCCTGTGGGCTGCACAAATATTAAATGAAATTCCATTCGTTCATGAAAGAGTGTGGCAGCATAAAATCTCGTCAATGGCCGGTTTGGATTATATATTTGTATTTGTTCTTTACTTGTTCCCATGATCGTCTTGCGCTGCGGGGTTGCATCTGAAATAATGTGATTAAGAGGTCACACATGTAGAAAACATGAATTTATGGAGCGCACACCCACCCATGCCGGCATGGTGAAGGGTTACAACACGTTCAACGATATGAGCCTAAAATATCCATATGCACAGTATGAGAAGCAAATATACTGAGGAAGCGCTGTAGTGTGATGAACACTAATTGATCAGAGTCCGATATTGTTCCATGATTGTACAATCGCTCGGACTTGCTGCGCATTAACAGCCAGCATTAATTCCTGGCTTTTGCGGCGGCGACTGTGTTGCCGCAGCATAAATGGAGCCATTTATTATCATTCCTGAATTATAATGTCGTGTTATCATTCAGGAATGATGATCCTGAATTCTACATATTTGTTAAGTATCATCGTCTGCTCCTCCATGGTGAAATATGTCGCTCTTTGTTTCTCCATGTCTGCGATTGGTCAGATGCTTCCAACGCCGCCTCTTTTATGTGAGCGCGCACTGATTAAGATTGGAAAACCCTGGGTTGAGTTACCGAGTTGATAACCAGCTTCATAGTACCGTTTATCAAGACCGCAGATGTCTGGTTAAGTCAACCCAGGTAACTGAGAGAAATCCCGGGCATGTTAATCCGGCTTCGTCGTACAGGCCCCCTGGTCCTGGAGCAGATCTGGTTCTGGAGCAGACCCATCTCTACATCTGACCCATCAGAACCTCTGATGCTTTAGTCATAGGTTCTGAGCTACCAGTCTGGGTCCAGCCTAGAGCCAGCTCCCACCAAGCTGGAGTCTAACTTTGCCAGAATAGTCCTGGACTCACTTACAGTCAGACTGTCATTAAGCCAAAGGAAAGTTTGGAAATCCACTTTTAAAGAAGCATCACAGATTAGATTGTTGCAGACTCTAATCAGCCTAAAATAATCTGGGATCCCTGTTGTTGGGTTTTTGTTGTTGTGTTTTTGTTTTCGGGTTGTTGTTGGGTTGTTGTTGTTGTTGTTGTGTTTTTCTTTTCGGGTTGTTGTTGTGTTTTTGTTTTCGGGTTGTTGTTGTGTTTTTGTTTTCGGGTTGTTGTTTGGTTGTTGTTGTGTTTTTGTTTTCGGGTTGTTGGGTTTTTGTTGTTGGGTTGTTGTTGGGTTTTTGTTTTCGGGTTGTTGTTGGGTTGTTGTTGTTGTGTTTTTGTTTTCGGGTTGTTGTTGTGTTTTTGTTGTTAGGTTGTTGTTGTGTTTTTGTTTTCGGGTTGTTGTCGGGTTGTTGTTGTGTTTTTGTTTTCGGGTTGTTGTTGTAGGGTTGTTGTTGTTGTGTTTTTGTTTTCGGGTTGTTGTCGGGTTGTTGTTGTTGTGTTTTTGTTTTCGGGTTGTTGTTGGGGTGTTGTTGTTGGGTTGTTGTTGTGTTTTTGTTTTCGGGTTGTTGTTTGGTTGTTGTTGTGTTTTTGTTTTCGGGTTGTTGTGTTTTTGTTTTCGGGTTGTTGTTGGGGTGTTGTTGTTGGGTTGTTGTTGTTGTTGTGTTTTTGTTTTCGGGTTGTTGTTTGGTTGTTGTGTTTTTGTTTTCGGGTTGTTGTCGGGTTGTTGTTGTTGTTGTGTTTTTGTTTTCGGGTTGTTGTTGGGGTGTTGTTGTTGGGTTGTTGTTGTGTTTTTGTTTTCGGGTTGTTGTTTGGTTGTTGTTGTGTTTTTGTTTTCGGGTTGTTGTTGGGTTGTTGTTGTTGTTGTGTTTTTGTTTTCGGGTTGTTGTTTGGTTGTTGTGTTTTTGTTTTTGGGTTGTTGTTGTTGTTGTTTTTGTTTTCGGGTTGTTGTCGGGTTGTTGTTGTAGGGTTGTTGTTGTTGTGTTTTTGTTTTTTCGGGTTGTTGTCGGGTTGTTGTTGTTGTGTTTTTGTTTTCGGGTTGTTGTTGGGGTGTTGTTGGGTTGTTGTTGTTGTTGTGTTTTTGTTTTCGGGTTGTTATTGTGTTTTTGTTTTCGGGTTGTTGTTGTGTTTTTGTTGTTGGGTTGTTGTTGTGTTTTTTGGGGGGGGTTGTTGTCGGGCTGTTGTTGTTGTGTTTTTGTTTTCGGGGTGTTGTCGGGTTGTTGTTGTTGTGTTTTTGTTGTCGGGTTGTTGTTGTTGTGTTTTTGTTTTCGGGTTGTTGTCGGGTTGTTGTTGTTGTTGTGTTTTTGTTTTCGTTGTTGTTGTCGTGGTTGTTGTTGTCGGGTTGTTGTTGTTGTGTTTTTGTTTTCGGGTTGTTGTTGTTGTTGTGTTTTTGTTTTCGAGTTGTTGTCGGGTTGTTGTTGTTGTGTTTTTGTTGTCGGGTTGTTGTCGGGTTGTTGTTGGGGTGTTGTTGTTGTTGTTTGGTTGTTGTTGTTGTGTTTTTGTTTTTGGGTTGTTTGGTTGTTGTTGTGTTTTTGTTTTCGGGTTGTTGTGTTTTTGTTGTTGGGTTGTTGTTGGGCTGTTGTTGTTGTTGTTGTTGTGTTTTTGTTGCCGGGTTGTTGTTGTTGTGTTTTTGTTTTCAGGTTGTTGTTGTGTTTTTTTTTCGGGTTGTGTTATTTTGGGGGTTGTTGTTGTTGTGTTTTTGTTTTCGGGTTGTTGTTGTCGGGTTGTTGTTGTTGTTGTTGTGTTTTTGTTTTCGGGTTGTTGTTGTCGGGTTGTTGTTGTTGTGTTTTTGTTTTCGGGTTGTTGTTGTTGTTGTGTTTTTGTTTTCGGGTTGTTGTCGGGTTGTTGTTGTTGTGTTTTTGTTTTCGGGTTGTTGTCGGGTTGTTGTTGTTGTTGTGTTTTTGTTTTCGGGTTGTTGTCGGGTTGTTGTTGTCGGGTTGTTGTGTTTTTGTTTTCGGGTTCTTGTCGGGTTGTTGTTGTTGTTGTGTTTTTGTTTTCGGGTTGTTGTCGGGTTGTTGTTGTTGTGTTTTTGTTTTCGCGTTGCTGTCGGGTTGTTGTTGTCGGGTTGTTGTTGTTGTGTTTTTGTTTTCGGGTTGTTGTCGGGTTGTTGTTGTTGTTGTGTTTTTGTTTTCGGGTTGCTGTCGGGTTGTTGTTGTTGTGTTTTTGTTTTCGGGTTGTTGTCGGGTTGTTGTTGTTGTTGTTATGTTTTTGTTGTCGGGTTGTTGGGGTGTTGTTGTTGTTTGGTTGTTGTTGTTGTGTTTTTGTTTTCGGGTTGTTGTTGTGTTTTTGTTTTCGGGTTGTTGTCGGGTTGTTGTTGGGCTGTTGTTGTTGTTTGGTTGTTGTTGTGTTTTTGTTTTCGGGTTGTTGGATTTTTGTTTTTGGGTTGTTGTTGTTGTGTTTTTGTTTTCGGGTTGTTGGGGTGTTGTTGTTGTTTGGTTGTTGTTGTTGTGTTTTTGTTTTCGGGTTGTTGTTGTGTTTTTGTTTTCGGGTTGTTGTCGCGTTGTTGTTGGGCTGTTGTTGTTGTTTGGTTGTTGTTGTGTTTTTGTTTTCGGGTTGTTGGATTTTTGTTTTTGGGTTGTTGTTGTTGTTGTGTTTTTGTTTTCGGGTTGTTGTCCGGTTGTTGTTGTTGGGTTGTTGTCGGGTTGTTGTTGGGCTGTTGTTGTTGTTTGGTTGTTGTGTTTTTGTTTTCGGGTTGTTGGATTTTTGTTTTTGGGTTGTTGTTGTTGTTGTGTTTTTGTTTTCGGGTTGTTGGGGTGTTGTTGTTGTTTGGTTGTTGTTGTTGTGTTTTTGTTTTCGGGTTGTTGTTGTGTTTTTGTTTTCGGGTTGTTGTCGGGTTGTTGTTGGGCTGTTGTTGTTGTTTGGTTGTTGTTGTGTTTTTGTTTTCGGGTTGTTGGATTTTTGTTTTTGGGTTGTTGTTGTTGTTGTGTTTTTGTTTTCGGGTTGTTGTCCGGTTGTTGTTGTTGGGTTGTTGTCGGGTTGTTGTTGGGCTGTTGTTGTTGTTTGGTTGTTGTTGTGTTTTTGTTTTCGGGTTGTTGGATTTTTGTTTTTGGGTTGTTGTTGTTGTTGTGTTTTTGTTGTCGGGTTGTTGGGGTGTTGTTGTTGTTTGGTTGTTGTTGTTGTGTTTTTGTTTTCGGGTTGTTGTTGTGTTTTTGTTTTTCGGGTTGTTGTCGGGTTGTTGTTGGGCTGTTGTTGTTGTTTGGTTGTTGTTGTGTTTTTGTTTTCGGGTTGTTGGATTTTTGTTTTTGGGTTGTTGTTGTTGTTGTGTTTTTGTTTTCGGGTTGTTGGGGTGTTGTTGTTGTTTGGTTGTTGTTGTTGTGTTTTTGTTTTCGGGTTGTTGTTGTGTTTTTGTTTTCGGGTTGTTGTCGGGTTGTTGTTGGGCTGTTGTTGTTGTTTGGTTGTTGTTGTGTTTTTGTTTTCGGGTTGTTGGATTTTTGTTTTTGGGTTGTTGTTGTGTTTTTGTTGTCGGGTTGTTGTCCGGTTGTTGATGTCGGGTTGTTGTTGGGGTGTTGGGTGGACATGCTGGGGAATATTCATGAACAGTTAAAGCATCCTCTCTGTGATTCAGTCATTGATTGTTTTGGATTGTCTGAAACAGGGTTAGAATAAATATCAGGTGAAGCTTTAGTAAATATGCCGGGATATATTGTGTTTAGAAAGGACAGAGACGGAAGTAAAGATTGGGGGGTGCGGGGCGATTACTTTATGTTCGGAAAACCCTAACCTGCAGGCAACTTGAATTGTCCAGTGGTTTTGAGTATGATTGTGTTGGTGTGGAAATCACGCTGTTATGTGACACGTCCAATATCTGACTCTGCTTACCAAACTCTAAGTTAGAGGATTATGACCAAGTAAAATATTGCTCAATTCCTTTAATAACAAAGAGACAATTATTATTGGAGACTTCAATGTAAACTTGGACAAAACAGACAAGAAAAATCTAAACACACCGTTTATTTAACTTTGACCAACCTATTGAAAAACCAACTAGATTAACAAACAAGTCTCAGACAAGAATAGATAGAACTGTAAAGATATTTCATTTTCTGAATGGTCTGTCAGACCACAACTGTATTTTCTTCTCCAGAAAGTTAACAAACGGTAGGTTTACAAGTTTCCATTGTGCATCTTCTTCAAGTAATGCCAGATCAAATAATACAGTATCAGGTTAATGTCTCTGATCAGGGCAACGTTGGGACCAGAAAATAAAACAGTTCAGTCAGAAACACAAACGGATCAGGAAGACGGTGTCCTGCAGCCTTTAGTTTCATCTGCAGGACATGTGAAGAAACTACGTGGTCTGTACAGTCCTGAAACAATACCAAAAGCCAAATATGGGAGAAAATAGAAAAGGAACCACCTTTGAAAGAGTTTAGTTTTTAAACTTTGATAAGTAATCAGAGATGTGCGTGTTATTCCAGTGTGGATTGTTATTAAAGCCAGTTTCTGCAGATAAATAATAGTTTATATTAATGATCCGATGTTAAATAAAAAAAAAAAAGTCAGAATACTTTAGAGATCTCCAGATAACGTACCTGTAGGTTATCATTACCAGTTCAACAGCCATAAATAACAGTGTAAATGTACACTTTTATGGGCCTTTTTGTTTCGAGCGCCGGTTGCAGCGTAAATATCCAGATATTCACGCTGCTTTCCATGTTAACAGATATGAGGTCATTGGGATTCGTTCCCCAGCCAACGGCGGCGCCGCAAGATGACGACACACACAAAACGTTTGTCGGATTAGTCTGTGCTCATGACCTTCCTGATGTTTGTTTCTGACCTTAATATAGTGATGTTTGCAGACGATGTTGTCGTCTTCACACATGGGAAAGATTCCAGAACAACTTCTGCAACACTCACAGATGCCTTAGCCAAACTACACAGTTGGCTAAGGACTGCCTGTCTTTTACTGAACACAAAAAAAAACCTGCGTGATGTTTACAAAAACATCTGTGAAGTGCAATACTGTATAACAATCAATGCTTCCAAACAGATACTATATGTTTGTGGAGGGAGGGGCGCTGGAGCTAGTACTGTTTTACAACCTGGCAATTTGCTGGTGTCACTTCACTGAAAGGGATAGTACACCAGAGAATGATGGTCCTTCATCTTCTCCTCACTCTCATGCTGAGCAAGACTCTGGAGCACTTTTTAATATCTCAAATGCAGCCGGAGATCCGGGGGGGGGGGGGTTTCATTAGCTACCGACTTTCATATCATGGAGGTGACCGGCGCTCGAACCAAAAAGGTCCATAAAAGTGTATATTTACACTGTTATTTATGACTGGATGAGCTGCAACGTAGCCTCCCCCCACCTGGTGGCGCTAATTTGTCAGAGTTCAACAAACAAGCAGAAGAAGACACTCAGCTAGCCGCTAGCCTGTAGCTAACGTTGTAAAGAAGAATTAAAACTAAATAATGAAGATAAAAATGGTCCCAAACCGCCCTTAAAGAGGCAAAAATCCACTCCAGATTATTAAATACGGATTAGTGAGTGGAGATAACAAAGCAGAGCTGGGAGATGGATGGAGCACCAGCTAATGCTAACGCTAATGCTAACGGAAGCTCTGAAGCATCTGCAGCTTCATCTAGAAACAAACATCTAACACTCGTTGGAAAGAAAGAATATTTAAGAAAAAAGAGAGAAAATCAGCTGTTGATACAGAAAATGTCTGTTATGTTTGGAAGTTCTTTAAAAAATTCTAAGAAAAGTTTAAATAAATAAATTGTTGAATGAAATTTTGTGCTTTAATTTTCTGTCTAAACAAATAAAATCCAGGTTTTTACAGATTATTTAAACTGAGCTTTTTTTATCTCCAATGTGATCTATTACTGCAGCACTTTATCTCTTTTTAAATCAGTTTCCATCAGTTTTTTCTGTTGTTCCTCTTTTTGTAGTAAAATGCTGTAGATTTTGTGTTTACAGCCTAATTCTGATTTGTTCTTGTAGGAGTCTGATTTTATTCCATGAATTATACGTGTGATATAAATGTGTTTGTGACCATCTCAGAATATATTTTATATGATGTTATTCATGTTTATCAGCTACATTTTACAGGTTCAGTCTGTTAAAGCAGCTGGATTTGCTTTAGTTATTAAAGACACAAATCCAGAAATGATCATTACACTGATACAGAGTTAAATATGAACCTGGACCAGTTTGGACTGGAACCTGGACCAGTTTGGACTGGAACCTGGAACCTGGACCAGTTTGGACTGGAACCTGGTCCCATCATGAAAAAGGTGGAGAAGCGCTGGCTTAGAAGATCCTCGTTTGCACAAAATGGTGTATCTTTTAAAGGATGCCTGAGCTGGACT
>JALJCO010005886.1:0-69162 GCA_023101725.1 Atherinomorus stipes
GGCTGCCACCTTATCGTGGTGGAGGGGTTTGCGTGTTCTGAGGATCCTAGGGGCTATGTTGTCTGGGGCTAAATTATGCCCCTGGCAGGGTCACCCATGGCAAACAGGTTACTAGGGGAGGGACCAGACAAAGCGCAGCCCAAACACCCCCTAATGGAGAGAACAAGCAATGGAGCTACGTGTCCCTCGCCCGGACGCGGGTCACCGGGGCCCCCTCTGGAGCCAGGCCCGGAGGTGGGGCACGGAGGCGAGCGCCTGGTGGCCGGGCCTTCGCCCATGGGGCCCGGTCGGGCTCAGCCCGAAATGGAGATATGGGCCCCCCTCCCGCGGACCCACCACCCACGCAGAGGGGCCATAGGGGTCGGGTGCATTGTGAGTTGGGCGGCGGCCGGGGGCGGGGGAGACCCTGGCGGTCCGACCCCCGGCTGCAGAAGCTAGCTCTAGGGACGTGGAACGTCACCTCTCTGGTTGGAAAGGAGCCCGAGCTGGTGCGCGAGGTCGAGCGGTTCCGACTAGATATAGTTGGACTCACCCCTCGACGCACGGCTCGGGCTCTGGGAACACCATCCTCGAGAGGGGCTGGACCTGTTCCACCTCTGGAGTTGCTCCCGGTGAGAGGCGCCGAGCGGGTGTGGGCATACTCATTGCCCCCCGGCTCGCTGCCTCTGCGTTGGGGTTCACCCCGGTGGACGAGAGGGTAGCCTCCCTCCGCCTTCGGGTGGGGGGACGGGTCCTGACTGTTGTCTGTGCCTATGCACCGAACAGCAGTTCAGAGTACCCACCCTTTCTGGAGTCCTTGGACGGCGTGTTGGAAAGCGCGCCCTCCGGGGACTCCATCGTTCTGCTGGGGGACTTCAACGCTCACGTGGGCAACGACAGTGAGACCTGGAGGGGCGTGATCGGGAGGAACGGCCCCCCTGATCTGAACCCGAGTGGTGTTTTGTTGTTGGACTTCTGTGCTCGCCATGGATTGTCCATAACGAACACCATGTTCAGGCATAAGAGTGTCCACGTTTACACCTGGCATCAGGACACCTTGGGCCGCAGTTCCATGATCGACTTCGTAGTCGTGTCATCGGACTTGAGGCCCCTTATCCTGGACACTCGGGTGAAGAGGGGCGGAGCTGTCCACTGATCACCACCTGGTGGTGAGTGGGCTCAGATGGTGGGGGAGGTTGCCGGGTCAGACCTGGCAGGCCCAAACGTGTCGTGAGGGTCTGCTGGGAACATCTGGCTGAGTCCCCCTGTCAGGGAGAGCTTTACTCCACCTCCGGGAGAGCTTCACCCATGTTCCGAGGGAGGTGGGGGACATTGAGTCGGAGTGGGCTATGTTCCGCACCTCTATTGCTGAGGCCGCTAGTCGGAGCTGTGGCCGCAAGGTTGTCGGTGCCTGTCGTGGCGGTAATCCCCGAACCCGCTGGTGGACACCAGCGGTGAGGGATGCCGTCAAGCTGAAGAAGGAGTCCTACCGGGCCTTCCTGGCCTGTGGGACTCCGGAGGCAGCTGACAGGTATCGAGCGGGCCGAGCGGAGCGCGGCTCTGGCGGTCGCTGAGGCAAAAACTCGGGCATGGGAGGAGTTCGGTGAGGCCATGGAGAACGACTTCCGGACGGCTTCGAGGCGTTTCTGGTCCACCATACGGCGACTCGGGGAGGGGAAGCAGTGCACCATCAACACTGTGTACAGTGGGGATGGTGGGCTGCTGACCGCGACTCGGGACGTCGTGGGGCCGGTGGAGGGAATACTTTGAAGACCTCCTCAATCCCACCAACACGTCTTCCGAGGAGGAAGCAGAGTTTGGGGACTCAGGGGTGGACTCTTCTGTCACTGAGGCTGAGGTCGCCGAGGTGGTCAAAAAGCTCCTCGGTGGCCGGGCCCCGGGGGTAGATGAGATCCGCCCGGAGTTTCTTAAGGCTCTGGATGCTGTGGGGCTGTCTTGGTTGACGCGCCTTTGCAGCATTGCGTGGACATCGGGGGCAGTGCCTCTGGACTGGCAGACTGGAGTGGTGGTCCCCCTCTTCAAAAGAGGGGATCGGAGGGTGTGTTCCAACTTCAGGGGATCACACTTCTCAGCCTCCCTGGTAAAGTCTATTCGGGGGTACTGGAGAGGAGGATCCGTCGGATAGTCGAACCTCGGATTGAGGAGGAGCAGTGTGGTTTTCGTCCTGGTCGTGGAACAGTGGACCAGCTCTACACTCTCTTCAGGGTCCTGGAGGGGGCGTGGGAGTTCGCCCAACCAGTCTACATGTGCTTTGTGGACTTGGAGAAGGCGTTCGATCGTGTCCCCCGGGGATTCCTGTGGGGGGTGCTGTACGACCGGTGCCAGAGCTTGGTCCGCATTTCCGGCTGTAGGTCGAATCCATTCCCGGTGAGAGTTGGACTCCGCCAAGGCTGCCCTTTGTCACCGATCCTGTTCATAACCTTTATGGACAGGATTTCTAGGCGCAGCCGAGGTGTTGAGGGGATCCGGTTTGGTGGCCTCAGGATCGGGTCTCTGCTGTTTGCAGATGATGTGGTTCTGTTGGCGTCATCGGGCCGTGATCTCCAGCTCTTGCTAGGGCGATTTGCGGCCGAGTGTGAAGCGGCCGGGATGAGAATCAGCACCTCCAAATCCGAGACCATGGTCCTCGCCCGGAAAAGGGTGGAGTGTCCTCTCCGGGTCGGGAGTGAGGTCCTGCCCCAGGTGGAGGAGTTCAAGTATCTCTGGATCTTGTTCACGAGTGAGGGAAGGATGGAGCGGGAGGTGGACAGACGGATCGGTGCGGCATCTGCAGTGATGCGGACGTTGCATCGGTCCGTCGTGGTGAAGAAGGAGCTGAGCCAGAAGGCGAAGCTCTCGATTTACCGGTCCATCTACGTTCCCACCCTCACCTATGGCCATGAGCTGTGGGTCATGACCGAAAGAACGAGATCGCGGGTACAAGCGGCCGAAATGAGTTTCCTCCGCAGGGTGGCCGGGCTCTCCCTTAGAGATAGGGTGAGGAGCTCGGTCATCCGGGAGGGACTCAGAGTAGAGCCGCTGCTCCTTCGTATAGAGAGGAGCCAGATGAGGTGGCTCGGGCATCTGATTAGGATGCCTCCTGGACGCCTTCCTGGAGAGGTGTTCCGGGCACTTCCCACCGGGACCAGACCCCGGGGTAGGCCCAGGACACGCTGGAGGGACTACGTCTCCCGGCTGGCCTGGGAGCGCCTCGGGATCCCCCCGGATGAGCTGGCGGCTGTGGCCGGGGAGAGGGAAGTCTGGGCTTCCCTGCTTAGGCAGCTGCCCCCGCGACCCGACCCCGGATAAGCGGAAGAAGACGGTACGGTACGGTACGGTATATATATATATATATATATATGTATATATATATATATATATATATATATATATATATATATATATATATATATGTATATGTATATATGTATGTATATGTATATGCAGTCATCCTAAAAATTATTCATACCTTCCAACTGAAGAAAAGGCTAAATTTACAATAGTAATTTAGATAACAAGAAACTAATAATAAATAAAAATTTACAAAATTATAATTCAATAAATTAGATATTGTTTTCGAATTGTGGTTGGAATTGATAATTTTTAAAAAACAAACAAAACTGTCCTAGGCACATTAGAGCACCTGTCCCTTGAACAGTGGACCAAAATACATGTCAACAGGTGCAGACGTCTGATTGGACATTACAGAAAACACCTGATTGCAGTAATTGCCTCAAAGTGTTGCTCAACAAAATTTTAGCTTCAGAGCCCCATGATGCTTGTTTACTTGTTTTATTTTTTGTGTTTGTTTTTTATATTTCTTTTGAATCAGGATTCAAAATCAATGTCAAGATTTTTGCAGAATTTTTATTTATTATTACTTTTGTCAATTTAGACTTTTTTTCACTGACAGCTGATATTTTTCCTTATTTATTAAGAGGGTATGAATAATTTTGAGGACAACTGTATTTATACGACTATATACACACACACACACATACACCTCACACTCCTCCATATGACAGACTGAGAATATAGGGTAGATGGAAGGTCTTGGTTCTCTTATCCTCAGGAGAATCTTGTCTTAACATTTACACTGAAAGTGCAGCTGTTAAGACAATAACATGTTTAAAATCAATATAAGGAATTGTGCTGGGGCTGTTCTTGGTGTACTCTCTCTCTTCATCCCCCAAAACATGACATTATAAAGCCCATAAACAAATAATCAACAGGTCATCGCAGCTGCAGGGACAGAACTGGTGCTTGTGTTGGAGACATGAATAAAAGGAGGAAGCCTGTTGGGGGGAAAATGCAGAGAACGTGCCCCAAAAAAGCTAAAGCCTTTACAGGTTGATTCTGCAAAGTGTGCTGTGCTTACATAGCTGATTTATTTAAGCAGTCTGCGGGTGATGATGAGGCCAGCAGCAAAGAGGCCAAGAGGATCATCTGCAGGCTGCATGACTTCCAGCTGTACCATCTTCTCTCTTAAATATGTAACAGCACTCTGGCTTTCGTCTGTTTCTCATTTATTATAACTAAGCAATACAACAGGGAAAAACAGGAAAATGCCGACTGTAAAGAATAAAATATGATGGCAGTGATTATTTTAAACACATAATTGAAATAACAAAAAAAAAGTTCAGTATGTATTTAAGATGTAGTGAACAAAGTGTAGCTATTTATTTATAGTCTATCCATAGAAACAACAACAGCAAAATCCAGAGACAGTCAAAGAAAACAGCCTGCACACAAATCAAACCCATAATGCAATGCATGTTTGGCTTAGCTTACAGAGCAAGAGGTAGCTGTGACCTCAGAACACATCTGCTCACAATGAAAGTAAGCACAATTAGCTGATTTATGAGGCCTTCTATAAATAACGCCTTAAGGTCGTCCTGAAAGCTTCTTGTTTACACTTTTTTTTTTACACTTTATTCCTTCCATAGTTATCATATTTTTTTATAAAACATTACAGTCAATGGAGTACTGTATGCTTGTGGCACAGCTATTGTTTATCATAGAAAATAGATTTTCGGAGAAATACCTACACAGGTTAAAAAAAAAAAAAAAAAAACTGTTTAATAGAGGAGGGGTAAAAACCCTGTTTTTTCATCAGCTGGTCAATTTTGAGATTTAAATTTTTTCTCTACTTCACTGTGTTTTCTTTCAGACTAGTGTAAAAAAACGTCAAAAATAAACATTTTAGGAGTTTATTTCATGATATTCTGTCTGATGCACCCAAATCGCCCCAAAATGCAGCTAAAGTTGGTCTTTTTAACAGAGCGCAGCACCGTGGTGCTCGTCTGAACCCCGTCATGGTATCGTTGGAAATGTCTCTTTTTCCTGAACGATGTCATCTCAATCAAACTTGATATTTCCAGCTCATTATTCTGATTGGATCTGATGTCTGTAAATACTGTTATAGAACAAAAATGTGAAGAATTTTACAATCCAATTTTACAATTAAATTTTACAATTTAAAGGTTGTTTTGTCAAAATGAGTTTTGTCTCTTATTCCGGGTAAAAAACCTCCACTTCAGGAGCACTTGCAGAAACCAAACTTTCAAGTTTTGCTCCTGACTGTATTCTTAAAGTTTTTACAGAAGGTTTTTTGATATCTCATTCACAGCCTGATTCATAGAACATTTCATCCCAAAAATATGCCAAAAAATGATTTTTTTTTCTGGTTGTTGACAGTATATTCCAAATTGTGAAATGATAGAGATATCTAAAATCCCCTCTGTAAAAATTTTTAACATTAATATGTGAACAAAATTCAAAAGAAACTTTGAACCTGGCTTAATCCTTTAGATTTTTTTCCTAGAAATGTATGCAAATTGGTGCATTTTATGCTATATAACACCTAATTTGCATATTTAAACATAACATTTCAGAAAACTTGCAATACAAAAAATGATAGCCCTAATGTGAGGAATAAACCAGGAAAGTTTCATAGTGGTACCGGTTAGTTGAATTTTTTACCCTATTTGCCTGTAATGTCTCGCCTTTAATGTTATTACTATCCTGCAAGTTTTAGATATATGCCTTCTCTAACACTAGGGATGTATATCGTTATGATTTTATCGATACCGATACCAATATCGATACTCCTTATCGATACCGGTATTTATCGATTCTCTTATTGATACTATAACATAATTTAGAGTAAATAATAAAGACATTACAAGATGTTACAAGATCCAGTGGTGGAGAACATTTGTTCAGATGATGTTGAAGAAGCCTGGACATAAAAGTGGGTGAAGGACAGCTGGAAGAATAAGGGAATTGTGTCTGTCTTAGTCTATCATTGTGATTATTTGACTGCTAACTGGATAACTGATAACTTGATGGTTAGGTAGATGTACAAAAAGTATCAATAAGAGTATCGTTAGTCCAGAATCTTAACGGTACCCTGGTATCGTTAAGATTAGGAACCGGTACCAAACGATACCGGTACTCGGTATACATCCCTATCTAACACACCTGAATCAAACGGCTGATATCCATCATCCATATGTCATTCAGCTCTGCAGAGGCCTGGTAACGAGCCATTCGGTTATAGTGTGTTGGAGAGGGGATGCATCTAAAAGTTTCAGGATAGTAGCTCTCGAGGGCTGGACTTGAACACCCTTGTTTTAAAGGATGAGATCTATGTCATATATGACCCTCTAACTCCTTTTAGGCAAGCTGAAAAGAGGTCCGAATCTCCGCAAATTGATGCTGAAAACAAATTTATCAATCTGTTCTGCACTCTGTTTTGTTGGAGACATTTTTAGTACTTCTGACTGATTTGAACAACTTGTTTCTGTTTCAGGTTAACTGTCTATCTTAAATTTCACAAACTTCTTTAGAGGCGGAAACCAAAAGAAATCTGCTCAGGGAGCAGATGTGTTGGGTTTCCTCATTCTATGCGGAAAATAATGACCAATAACCTTGATTGGAAATTGATGTAAAAAATGTCTTTGGGAATTTTAATCTTGGCTATGCACACCTGCTTTTACATTATAGCCTAAAGGACATTTTATTTCATGTATTTATTTATTCATCTTCCATCCCAGTCGTAAAATTGATTAATACTTACTCAGCAAATTAAACAAACAGGTGAACATTGCTCAGAACAAGAGGGAGGAAGAAGGGAGGAGGGCGCTCCAGCCTGCATGGATCCTATTAAAAGTCCAGGGCTGAATGTTATTGTGTGACTGTAAAGTAAATTAGAGCATAATACTTCATTTATATGATCAGGTTGGGCAACTTCATGGAAGTTATTTATTGTTGGATTACAAGAAATGGAATGAATAGTAAGTGTTGAACTATGCTCCACACATGTATACGACTATTTCCCCCCTTGAATTTAAAGGATGCAATATCTATTAATGTCAAAATGATGTTTTTTGTGTTATAACGGAAGTGTGAATGTTCTGAAGACACTTAAAGTTTTATAACTATATGTTGGGAAATATTAGTTTAAGACTAGTTTATGGAGGTTTACATGTGTTTTTAATCATAAATGCAAATCATCATCAAGGTTTAGAAAAAAGAAAGAGTTAAAAAAAATAAATTATAAAAAATGATAAAAAAAAAAATATATTTTTAAGAATGCTTTTTTAGAGGTCAAACATTTGTTTAGATAATTATCTTAAAATTTAGCACAGCAAGTAGTTCACTATTCACTGAGAGGGTTTTTCTGAATGGTTGTCATTATTAAAGATATGACCACAGTCTTAAGAAATGTGTAATAACTAGCGATGTTCGATATTGGCTGTTTTATACCAATGTCCAATATTGTCCAACTCATAAATTTTGATATACGATATCAACCAATACACATACATGCAGAAAACTGTGAGGTTGTATCTCATATTTTGAGAGATACAACTACTCTATGTTGGCAAAAGTATTTGCTCACCTGCCTTGACATATGAACTGAAGTGATATCCTATTGAACGCCTCCACTGCTCTAGAGTCCAGTGGCGGCTGCTTTACACCACTGCATCCACGCTTTGCATTGCTCTTGGTGATGTATGGATGGATCCAGCTGCTCCACCATGGAAACCCATTCCATGAAGCTCTCTGTCAATGTTCTTGAGCTGATCTGAAGGCCGCATGAAGTTTAGAGGTCTGACTGATTCTGCAGAAAGTTGGCCACCTCTTTGCACTCAACGTCCGCTGAACCCGCTCGGTCAGTTTACTTGGTAACCACTTCATGGCTGAGTTGCTGTCGTTCCCAAACACGTCCATTTCCTTATAATACAACTGACAGTTCACTGTGGAATATTTAAGAACGAGGAAATTTCACGACTGGATTTGTTGCACAGGTGGCATCCTATCAGTTCCACGCTGGAATTCACTGAGCTCCTGACAGCGATCCATTCTTTCACAAATGTTTGTAAAAACAGTCTGCATGTCTAGCTGCTTCCTTTTATACACCTGTGGCCATGGAAGTGATGGAACACCTGATTCTTGGATAATTTGGATGGGTGAGCAAATACTTTTGGCAATATAGTGTATACAGTATTCTGCTGTGAGAGCAAAGATCCCAAATATCCTTAACTCAGCCAGAGTTAATTTTGGACATCTGGCTGCCATATATCAGATACTAGCAGGTATTAGCCAACATGTGGCTAATTATGTTTCTGACAACTTGGTAACCTGACATGCTATAAGCAGCTTCAAAGCAAGTCAGTCTGTAGCAGCAGCAGCTGCACCCTAGTCGCATGACTCTAAGAGGAATGCTGGGATATGAAGTTCTTCCAGGATCTTTTCTACATGCTTGACTGCTGCATGTAGAAAAGTTGCGAGATCGCGTTGTTTTGTTTTGAAGTCTTGTGAGATTTTGTTAGTAAAAATATCGGTCCAAAAAACCCCTTATACTGATATTTTCCAATATCACATTTTAATGCCTTAGTCAGCCAATAATATCAGACATTCCTAGTAATAACTGTTGATTTTGGATTCATTTTAAGTCTGTTTCCACAAGATAAAATATGTTAAAGTACAGAAAAGAATAAGAAAAAAAAAAGAAAAAGTCTGAAAATTTTAGTGAAAATTTGAAAAGTCATGATCAGACAAACCCAGAGACAACTTTATGGTCTTTGAGTTGCATTTAGATAGCATGCTGAAATTAAATGAAAGGATGATATAATTCACTACTGAGGCTGAAGCAAACCTGAAATAAAACGCTGCTCACTTTGGTCACAACAGATTAAGGATGATTTTATTTGATTTCTAAAAAAAGAAGGGTTCAAATAATTATGCTCAGAAAATGATTTTAATAACAAACACTCAATGACAGTGCTCAAGGTTGCACTGACGTCACTAAACTGTACAACATCCAATGGCCCCACTGAGAAGGATGTCTCCCTGAAAAAAGAGAAACCCTTCACTATTACAGCGCTATATTGGCTTATCCACATGACTAATTCTGTTTGTCGTGTAGTAAAGGAAGTCTTGCATACCTAAATGTTACAGAAAGCTCCCTGCTTGAAATTAATTTCCACGACCACAGCGAAGTTTGAATTTTAATAAGCTCTTATCACATAATCTGTATTATAGTTAAATGGAATACTTACAAGAGATGCGCAGTCACAGAAGGAAAGCCTAATGAGGTTTGCATGACTTATTGTCCATCTTGCAGTCGACTTGGTTTATAGCCATGCTAAATTGATTTGGAAAATATTATTAAACCTACTGAACCATCCTCAATCTAATTATTACAGGGTAACCTCAACATTTATATTACTATATATACAGGGAGTGAAGCTGTTTCATTCTGTAACCCAAACTGAACCTTCAGAGCCCCTCGCTCTCATCTCTGTGCTGCTGCATGCTCTGAATGTTAAACTGCTAAAGAATAGAGCCTATTTCCAAGGCTTCCTCCCGTTTCCCTTGTGTTCAAACAGGAAAATCACCGTGCACCTTTGGCTGATGTTTAACTGTGTGCAGCTAAAAGGATAAAGCCCTCACAGCTCTAACATCCAAAGCCATCGGGACATTTTCCAGGCCTTTCTTCCTTGTATGTTTATGAGAATGTTGCCATATTGTTTATCACATCTTTATTTTCTTGTAACCTTGTGAGGTGGAGGTTATTAAGTTTTTAATCTTATGGTGGGTGTAGCATATAAAATTGCCACATCCACTCTAATATAAGGTGTAAAACTCCAGTGTGATCTCTCACAGTGATTCTTAACCATGGGGCCACAACCAAAGCTTGGGCTTCAAGTACCACCTAGAGGGCTGCGAAAAAACTTTCCTTTTACACATGTGGGCTGCGAGGGACGTTGAAATTTCACTGTTATTTATGACTGGATGAGTTGCAATGTAGTTTCCCCCACCTGGTGGCGGTAATTTGTCAGAGTTCAACAAACAAGCAGAAAAAGACACTCAGCTAGCCGCTAGCCTGTAGCAAACGTTGTGAGGAAGTGTTAAAACTAAATAACTAAGTCAAAAATGGTCCCAAATCACACCTATAAAGGTAAAAATCCAATTTAATTTATTAAATGCGGATTAGTAAGTGGAGATAACAAAGCAGAGCTGAGAAGTCTGGATGAAGCACCAGCTAATGCTAATGCTAACGCTAATGGAAGCCCTGAAACTGGCATCTATAAGCTTCATCTTGAAAGCAAACATCTAACACTCGTTGGAAAGAAAGTATTTTTAAGAAAAAAGAGATAATCCGCTATTGATACAGAAAATGTCTGTTGTGTTTCAAGTTCTTAAAAAAATTCAGAGAAAGTATAAATAAATGAATTGTTTAATGACATTTTGTGCTTTAATGGCCTGTTAAAATAAATAGACCACAGGTTTATTTACAGATTATGTAAACTGAGCCTTTTTATTTTCAATGTGATCTATTCCTGCACCATTTTATCTCTTCTTTTTATCAATTTCGATCAGTTTTTTCTGTCTCTCTTTTTGTAGTGAAATGTCATAGATTTTGTGTTTATAGCCTAATTCTGATTTGTTCTGATTTGGAGTCTGATTTTATTCCATGAATACATGTGATATAAATGTGTTTGTGATACATAATATATTTTTTTATATTATGTTATTCATATTTATCACGCCACATTTTCACTGTAAAAATATCTGCATAATTTACGGTGAAAAACTGACAGCTGCGGTTGCCATTTTTTTCCACTGTAAAACTTAAAGTGAGAATGTAGAGGATATAACTGTATGCTATTTTAGCTACCGTAAATCTTGTAGTGCACGACTGTTATTTATTCATGGTATTTTCCTGCAATAATGACAGTTATGACAGCACAAAAAATACTGTTTTTAGAAAAATATTCGTAAAATTTACAATGAAAAACTGACAGCTTTATGGTGGCAATGTATAAATTATTATGGTATCCTGTTTTGGTAACCATAACTTTAGCAGTACACAACTATTATTTATTCATGGTTTACTGCAAAAACAACAGTTAAATACTGTAAACTGTCAGTTGTAGTTGACCCCTTTTTACCATAATTTTTACGGTGAAAAACTGGCAGCTGTGGTTGCCAGTTTTTCACTGTAAAAATTACAATCACAATGTAGAAGACATAAAAGCATCTTGGTTAACAACTGTAATTTTTATGGTGTTGGCACAGTCTGTTAAAGGCAAGTGGATTCGGTTTAGTTATTAAAATTAGATCATTACACAAATACAGTGTTAAAATGTGAATGGGCTCTGGACTGAAACTTTGGGCCCGATCGTGAAAAGGCTGAGAACCCCTGTTCTATAACACAGCATCAAGCGAGTCTCCTGGCTTGTAAGCAGTCCTATTGTGTCCTCTTGCTGGAGTTTGCATTCATGGTGTGTTGAAAATTGCAGATAAGGCACAGGTTGGCTCAGTAATTTAAGGGGATGGACATTAATTCACACTGAAAGACACTAGCTATGATTTGTTCCTCTTATCTATATGGATGGCTGTCTGCATGGTGTGCACTATAACTGCCGCTGCTCGCCATCATTACCGCTGCTATGGAGACAGGAGGGCGGACAAGGTCTCATCCAGATCCATCAGCAAGTCTGAGTTATTCAGCCCTGCCCTGCTCTGGACAGGCTCAAGCGTAGAGTTCATACCGAGGGAGGGGGCGTGGGGGCTGCTAAATCATTCTACATCAAATGGCGGCTTTAGAAAATCAATGATTCCCCCCCTTTATTTTTTTTTTTCTGTAGACAGAGGAGCCAGAGGTTGAGGAGAGGAGGATGCAAAGTGATGAAGAAATAGCGTCTGGCCTCAAAAGGTGGATATCCTCTTCATGTTAATGAAGATGAAGGGGTCATGGAGGCAGTGGTGGTAAGCAGGAGCCAATTACAGGAAGCCGGAGCTACATAAGCGGGAGCTACCGTGTAGAAATGGTATACACAATGATCACATGGGCTCTGAGCCACATGCTTCAAAAAGCAAACCCAGTGCAGGCACAGCTACATGAGTGGGGTCATGGTGAGCCAAGCCTGACCCTGCAGACCTTGAAGCCATGGGGGATAAAGCAACACAGTCTGTTTGCAAAGCTTCAAATGCCTGCCTGTCCACATCCATTAACCAGCCACAGGTGTGGTGGGGGCTCATCAATTATTTCTGATGTTCTTCCTTTAACTACGTCATAAAAAAGCAGAGAATTTAAATCTAATTGAACTGAGCCTGAAAAATCACGTTTTCTTAAATAAATGGGATTTTTTAAACCTTATAAGTTTAGTATAAATGGCAAAAATAAAAAAAAAATGGCAATGGCCCTCCCCAGTGCAGAGTGAAAATCAAAACGTGCCATAAATGAGAACGTAGAAATCAGCTTTGGAAGCCATTCTCCATTTTCTAGTCATTTGAAAACTTTTGGTGTAGAACGTGAAAAGAAGTTGCTTTATTTGAACAAGAAACCATGAGACATCTGTCAGCTGTCAGGGATGGGGAGCCACGAGGGTCGGGCACTTCCCAAACATCTGAAATGGATGAGTGCTTTAGATTTGTAATTGGAGGGACTGGACTTGTGGTTATGCCGTCTCAAGTGTCGCAGGACAGTGAACTGAAGGAAAAGGAAAGCGTCCGGAGAACATGATGCGTTCAGGGATAACTTGATTTCATGTGATCTACTGTATATGAGTGTCTGGAAGTAAAATCATCATAAACTACTTTCCGACATTAAGAAATTAACCAGTTCTCACTTGGGATGTCCTGAACAAGGTTTTATGTCTTCTACAGTAAATTAAACATGTCTGAATAGCGGCAGTTAGGTATCAGCTGATCCTGACTCTGAGTCTGACACTTGTACGTTCCTACAGCACGCAGGTTCAAACACACTGTGAGTACAAACCAGTTATTGAAATCAATGCAGTGCACATGCTTGACATCTCAGTCGCAACACAGTAAAGTAAAGAGAACTTTTGTTCATGCTGTTAAAGTTTATTTTTATCATAAAGTGACACTTTATCCATTTTGCAGTGTGACAGGGTTTTGTTTAGTTTTTAAATAGATTTTCTTTAATAGATACAAAAATCTTTGCTCCACTTAAAAGGGTGCAGCGTGACATTTTTTTACTTATAAAACCAGAATGATATAAACAAAATTACTGCATGTGAAAACAAAATGGAGTCTTTTTTTTAAAACACTATTTCTTACATTTAAGTTGTTTTGACTTGATTTTGCCTGGACGTTCCCTGGCAAAATCAACCTTCCCAGTTGCTTTTCATACACTGTAAAAAAAAAAAAAAATCTGTCTATTTTACAGTAAACTACTGGCAGCTGTGGTTGCCACAATTTTACTGAAAAAATATGGTGACCATGTATAAGATATAACGATATGGCCTTATAGATTTGAATTACAAGGTTAAATGCAGTGTTATTTACAGTAAATTACTATTAAAATAATGATATATCATAAACTAATTTACAGTAATGTTGTGTAAATTTAACAGTAGAATATGAATTATTTTTCAGTAAACTACCGTAATAACTAAACTTTATTGACGTAATAAACTTTATTACCACATTTATTACAAAAATGTGTGTACACTAAACACTAAAAATTTAAGTTATTTAACATTTTTTAACTAACAGTGGTATACTGTTTTTTTTTTTTTTTTTTTTTTTTTTTTTTCCCATATTTAAACATCTTATTTTTGTATGAATTAAGGTGTGTTACAGTAAAAGGTACAGTTCAACACCATTACTTAATTCACAGTGATTACATGTATCTAATACATGAGTAGACTGTTTTAAATTTTACAGAATTTTAATATTGGTATTTTTTACTCTAAATTTTACAAACATTTCTTAAAGTGCATGGAGGCCAGGTTTAGGTGCTTCTGTTAAAATTTTCCACCATTTGGATGTTTTGTTTACTTGGAATCAGCGTTTTAGGAGCTTTGAAATTCTCATTTTGGAAACTGTGTCAAAAATGAATAAATCTGAGAACGCGACCCTATGTATCAATTTAAACTGATAATAACCCACATGTGTGAATTCTCCACCATCATCTTCCTCCTGGTTTTTTACATGACAAGTTTTATACTCTTATTCACTTATTCTCTGTTTTTGGTGCATTTCCGTGACAGTTTTAAAGCACCACTTACAGTACGAACCTGGCATAAAGGTATTACAGTGTTTTTACTGGTTTTGCGTAGATGCTTTTTTTTTTTTCTCTTGAAACTTTTCCATCTTTTTTCATGGAAAAGTATTCAAACAAAATCGGTGATGGCTGTAATAGAGGGGTAAGGGGCTGCTGTAAAATTTGTTGAAAAAAGTAGACGTTTCAGTATTAATAATGCATGCATCCAAAACTCTCCACAACAGCAAGTAGCAACATATGGGTCAGCAGAAAGCAGATTGAGGCAGCAGCTCTCATCGTCATGCTCGCTTGCTCTCTTCAGGAGATTTGCTGTTACAATCGTAATAAACACAGTTTCATTCACTGATCTTCACTAGTAGTAGAGGTTTTCTTTGAGTGCTTGGTGCAAAGTCACTGGAAAAAGTCTTAAAAGAATACTGGGAATATCTTTGTTCATGCATTTGCCTCACCTACAGTGCTACCAGAGGATAAAACTGCCCCCCCCCCCCCCCCAATATCCATCTATTGGAGGGTTAAAATGTGTTTTTTAAATTCATACAAGGGGAAAAAAATGTGCCTATATGTGTCTGTAATGGAAAATGCTTCTACAGCACTCAGAAATAGTATTACTGTAAGTTACCAGCCTCTGGTTTGTTGTGGTATTTAGCCATGTGCCCGTTTCCTTACTGACCCATCTGATGCGTAACAGATCAGAAATAAAAGCCTCAAGCACGCAATGATTTCAGGATGTTGCATTTTTCCATCCAACGGCAAAAGGTGAAAGTTTTCAGAACAATGCAGTTTTCAGTTGAGCAGAAATCTTTGAAAAACAGAAGATAAGACAGATGAAGCTCAACCGTCTTTCCAACATGACCTGCTCTCTGTCTTTTGTGTTATTAGTATCACTTCGCTCACCTCGCCTGCTGCGGCTCAGAAGTAGATTTATATCCTTGATCTGGTGTTCAGGCCTTCTCAGGTGAGTCAAGGTAGTGACTGTAGTTTTAGTAGTGGAGGCAGTAAGCAGGAAAGATAATGGACTGGAAATGGTTTGCTGTGTCAGATCATGACTGATGGTACTTACTCAGTGAGGAGATGGGCCTCTACAGGAGCTTTCAAACTGTTTTTACCATCAAGTTGAAGTCCTGCAAAAGTTGGGAACTGAAACAAAAGCTACTATTTTTAATTTTCTGTGATCAACAGCAGCAACTATGAATAATGTAGGGTTTGAAACTAGGCCGATGAAAAAATTTAGATATTTTTAAATGCTTCTCTTTAAAGTTTGTTGACTGCAGAGATAAATGATAAAAATGATACTTTTCTGGAAGTAAACATGTTATTTGCCATCTGTCTTTGTTTTATCAGACTATTCCGACAGACAAACAGTGCTTTCCACGTTTTTGCTGTTTTTTTTGTTTTATTTTCAAATCAAATCAATCAAATCAAACTTTAATTATAAAGCACCTTTCATGCCGAAGCAGCGCACACTGCTTTATGTTATAAAAACAGTAAGAATATCTAAATACAAGAATGTACACACATAAACATACTGAAGATACAGTACAAGAACACAGACCAGATCACACCAGATTTCCCTTCCTGACATTTAACTAAAGTGAATTTTGATTGTAGATCTACCTCTGTAAGTAAATACTGAAGCCAGTGCTGTTGTTTTGTTTTTTTCATTCTGAGCACTCTGATGAAATATTGTTTTTGGAAAAAATTGTGGGACTGTAAGAGCAGTTTCGTATGAGGATCAGTTCTGAGCATGTCAGCCAAAGTTGTCTTGCTAATTCTTGCTGTAATATTTTGTCCTTACCACCCTCTATTGCACCAGTTTATTCAGCAGAGTGAGGTTGGCAGCACACAGTAGGTGTCTCTTGAGGGGAAAAAGCCATAAAATGCTTTTCAGCATTGTAAAAAAAAAAAAAAAAAGAAAAAAAAAAAGGAGGAAAAGAACATTCTGCATGATACCAACACTATAGGAGAATAAGTTTTGTTGAACACACAAATACAAAGAAAGTGCAGCTGAATTTTGGAGTGCACCCCTCTGGCGTACAGGATGATGTTTAAAACCCCTTAGGTCATTTTCACACAGGACCAATTTAGGTCGACCTAACTCGGTTTTGGTACCGAACACGGCGCGACTGGGTCTGTGTGAACACGCCACTCGTGCTCGTAGTTGACCTAACTCGCCCACTCTCGGACCAGCTGTACAGGGTGGTTTCGGAGCGGCTTGCGTTGACCATAAACGGGTATCCTTCTTATTGACAGTGTCATATTATAAATAACACGGTTACACGGCCTAACTTTGAAGTTTAGTATCATCTTGTGTTTGCTAGCTACTAGTGTATTTCTAATGTTAACATCAACGGGGCGTTCACAAACACTCAACAAATTACCAACATTGGCTAGTAGCCTAAGCATTAATGCTCATGTTTACTACTCACTGGTACGTGGCTGTTTGCCGATAACATCTGTGTATGGTACGGACTTTGTGGTTCAACAGAATCAGTTTGCGCCTTGCTCTGGTTTATCTGGAAATCCGCCGCCTCCAGTACATGACAACATTGTTTTCCACACACAACTCGTCTCGTCTTCAACACACCATCATTCACACCACAGCCACGCTTTACCGCTAGGACATGTCTACTTCTGCCTGGTTGCCATGGATACACAACGCTCAAGTCTGTAGAGCGACTGCTGGCCACAGTGATTAAAAAGCAGATGCCGTATTAGTTGAAAATGGAAACATTGACCTTTTCACTGATGCGGCAGCGCCTGACTCGACCCACATATGTGTGAAAACGACCTTAGAGGCAGGGTGGACGATGTTTTCCAGGAGCATTTTCTTTTCAATATTGCTAAAAATCTCTTTCACACCCTGATTGCACCCAAAAAATTAAATGCTCTGACATAAAAATAAAAAAATTCAGTCACCTGTGGATCAGACTGGACTGAAAAAACAACATCCAATCATTTAAGTTCAGGAAGTAGTGGAGTTATAGTCCATTGAACCCCTCACAAAAAAACACACATCTTTGTTTCACCCCTTTTCTGTATTCTACTTGTGAGCCGAATAAAAAATGACCACACAATAATTTGCAGTGAGCTTTGAAAAATCCAACCCTGAGATACTGTAGGGACTCTGAACTTTGCCTTCTGGGACTGAGGCCGCTTCAGTTCACTGTAATGCGATAAATTAGTGCCACCTTGATCATATTTGTACGAGCACATGCCCCCACACCTTATCATTAGCTCATGGCTTGTTCCTCTGATAACTGTCACACAATCAGTGGGTTTTCTTCACGGCTGATCCCACAAGCCTTTCCACTTTCTAGAGGCTCTGACTTAAATTTGACCCTGGAGGTGAAGTTGCTCATCTGCAACCAGCCTATTTCTCCTGAATCATAGAAATTACATGTAATATCTAAAATAGCTCATACATCTGCTCGTATATAAACCTGCAACACTGTTATGAACACGAGTAGTGTTACATTGTATGATGGTAAGAAAGGAGTTACTATAACTGTACGTTCAGACCAAAAGCACAGAAGGGGCAAAGATGCCCGAGGCTGGGCGACAAACAGGACAGCTTCCAGAGTGGGAAGATATTTTTGCCGCTTTGGTCGCTCTTCATGTGACTGACGTCAAAGTTAAATCGCACCAGTTATTTAAAGGAGCCGCACAGCAGACTTCATGACAATGGTGTTACTGGTGCTCACCTTCCCCTCAGTTAAAGCTGCAGAGCTGCAGGACGTTTTGTGTGGTCATTAAATACAGGAAAAAAATCATAGAGCATGAACATAAACTAAAATAACCATCTAATTAGTCACAAGAGGACTGACCTGCTGTATTGAGCAGAAAACAATTAACGAGTGGCGTTATGATTTATCCACCACAGGAAGATCAAACTTTTACAACTTTAAAAATGCACTAAAATATGACAGAAAAAGACAAAAAAAAGAGCAAGGATGACAATAAACTCAGAATACAGCTTTAAACTTTGCAATAGAGAAAAGACGGATCAACATTGCACGAGCAGATGTTTCTGTGATCGCTGTTTATGGATCAGCGCGAGCCTACGTCACAACCCGGAATTCACGTGACCACGAAGCTGGTCCCGGTGAAAACATGCTTCGTATTTGAACGGCGTCTGATGGACTATGAGCCTCAAAAACTGCTTTTGTACCCTTTTTTATTTTTTTTCTCCGCCGGTCTGTATTTGAAATATTATAGAAATGACGTCCAGTTATACTGAAAGTCTTACTGCCGACGCTAGAAGAAGATACGAAGCTAAACTAGTATCTGTTGGACTAAGTGATGCCCATCTTCTGCTGCTACAGCCTGGTTAGAGGAACCTACCTGTACATAACAGCCTGATGATCAGTTTCCCGATCTCATGATGTATTTGGTTTCATCAGGTAAGCCCCGTGTTCAAGCCATTTATTTTTTATAGAATATTAATTTTCCCGGATTTTAAGAAATGGTGGTATTTCTTTGATGTACTTCTAGGAGTTTCCTCTCATTGATAAAGCTATAAATTACCGGCAGTCTCATCTGTATGTAACTGGTTATGACTGTGCATGTTTATAACGCTGCAAATGCCTTTCTGCCGTTTATGCTTTTATTCTTACGTGGGAACATTGATGGAGTAATCTGGATGAACGTAATCGTTAACAGTCCTGAGGAGACGGGAACAGCGGGCGGCGCTGTGATTCTGTACATCCACTGATTTAATGGTGTTTTCTATCATCTGTGAAAAACAACTACAGGGTTTAAAAGTAAGACCACATATATGCTTTTTTATCAGTCACAAAGTGATCTGAACATATTGTTAGATGTTTCATGGTTTCCAGCGTGAACTGTCAGCATTTATGGGCTTGATAGCAGCTAGCCACTTAGCATGTTGTTCGGGACTTTTCTGTTGTTTTGGGAACTGGAACAAACATATTTTTTGTCCGTGTGATAGATATGTTTATGGCAGCCATACACAGCGGGACTTCTCCGTATTTCCAAAGTAGAATAAACGAAGATTGACGAGTAATGAAGCAGGTAATTCAGTGGCTCCCATGCAACGGCCGTTTTCACCTGTTACCTAACCGGATGTGACGAATTTGGCGAAAATTCCCGGATGCTCGCGGTGATCTATTGAAGAAACATCACCCAGCACGTCCCGTTTGGCCGGTAGATTCAATCCAACCACAGTTCGTCTGCTAGTTTGGTGAAGCGGCTTCATTTAATGTAGAGCAACTTCACATTATTCTCCACGATGCCCAACACTGACGTATAAAACTCACTGCACATACAAACTGACATAGCTGTGCGCTTGTAATGAGAAGAACGTGTATCTGCATCGTGGTCATGTTCTCATAATTATTAGTTTACCTAGAGCTTTTTCCTGGAATCAGACCATGAGTTGGTGTCAGAAATGTCCTTTTACAGACCAGGAATGGAGCACCGTCAAAACATTTTGTCAAGATGTTTAACAGTTCTTAACTCTTTTGTAGTAATCAACAAAAATTCTCGGCCTCAAACAAGCTTTCTGCTTCTTTTGCTCATTTTATTTGTCATCTTTCTCTTGTGTAAGCCAAACAGAAACTTTTGTTCGTTTTGGTAAACTTGCTCTCACCTGTTTGTTTATGTGAGACAGACTGCTACTTGCAGCAAGAGTGACAGGTGGAGGGGTCACTCAAGGGACCACTGTCATTGCAAACTCTCCACATTTTCATTTTAGCTGAGATGTAGCAGGCATAGAGATATGATGTGTTTGCTGGGCAGATCTACGTAACTATGGGTGGACTCTGACATGACATATTGGTTTCAACAAACATCAGTTTTACATCCAAATAAACCAAATGTATCAGTCCTTAAAAAGGATCACAGATGTTGATGCACTTGGAAAAAAAATTAATGCTTGTCTCATGGTGCACAACGGAACAGGGGGAGCCACAAAGCATGATGGGAAATTTTGAAACGAACTCATTCCAGGACCAACTACACTTATTTCACAGGAATACATGTGATACACAGAGATTTGAATGAGATCCCAACACTAATTTACCTGCTCTCGGATCAAAATGGTTTAAAATTATGCGCTGGTACAATGGAAATTATTTAGGGATGCACAATATTGGAATTTTGGCCGATCTCCGATATGCTGATATTTTAAAACTCGTGTGACCGATATCGATACCGATATTAAAGCTAAAAAAAAGCAGTCATTACATTTAGCAGTTTTGTTATCCCTTTCCACACTTTGAAAAGTAGGGCTGGGAAAAAATATCGACACACTGAAATATGATATTTTCATATGCCGATATCAAATCGGTACTCAAAAGCACAGCATCGATCGTTTTTTGTATTGTATCATGGTATTAGTTGTGCAAATATTTTTGCTGTATTTTTTTCGTTATGACCCAGCTGCACCTCGGGACTAGGGGTACTGATTATGTAATAAGTAGGGATGCACCGATCCGATCTTCAGATTGGGATCGGCTCCGACATAGAAAAAAAAATCCTAGATCGGTAAAAATCGTTAGGGGTAAACGTGAGCCGATCCGTAGGTGCAGATCTATTCAGTGTATTTCTACGCTGCCCCTTTAAGTGACATCACGCGCTGCCGACGCAGCACATGGAGGCTGTTTGTTTACAAGGCCACAGCCGCAGCTGTTAGCTGCTAGCTGCTAGCAGGCTGCCGTGTCTCCTCCTTTCGCTGCTCAAACAACAGTCCTGCGGTGGTTTGGTTTCCACGTTTCACAGGTAAAAATGCTGCGGGTGCCGACAGGTCGCGGAGAAAGTAGAAAATACTGTTAAATCTTTTTGGACATGACAAGTTTTAAAACAGAGGGAGAGACTTTTTTTTTTTTTCTAAATCCAATCCGCTGTTTAGAAATAACCTCCATGTTAAAACTCTGATGAAGCGTCTGTTTATTCAACTGCTTTTGTCTTGGATCTTTCATTTCTATTTTCATAATAGTACTAAACCATTTTAAAAAGACGATTTGCTGTTTTGAATTTATCTACCAACCAAACTAGGGGAGTTTTTTTTTTTCTCAATTTCAGCTCCTTTATTAGGTAATTCATTTTATTATTTTGCATTTATTTAACTGCACTGACTGAACCAGGACGTTTTGTTATATTTTCACACGTGAGCAAGCTTGTGAAGCTGCTTTAAGATTGTTAAAGTTTAGTTAAGATGGCTGTGTCTGTGCAGTTGTTCAAATAAGTAATTCAGTACATTTATGTCCTTTTTAAAAAAAAATAGGTAAAAATATTTTAAAGCCAAGTCTAATGTTACCTTGCACAAAAGAAAGATCCCAGTCTGTTTTCACACTGCGAGGTGTGCTGTCAAACAGTACCATGCTTTTTTCCCCCCCTCCTTTTCTGTATCGGTATTGGATCGGTATTGGCAGATACCGAAACATCAAATATCGGATCGGATCGGTGCCCAAAAAAGGCGGATCGGTGCATCCCTAGTAATAAGGGTGGGAAAAAAATATTGATACGCTGAAATATCATGATATTTTCATATGCTGATACCATATCTATATTTAAAAATACGGTATTGATCTATTTTACTAATGAAATCTTGTGAGATTTGAAGATAAAAATATGAAGATTTTGTAACAGAACGATGAAATCTCACAGTATTTCGTGAAATCTCATGAGATTTTGTAACAAGACGACGATATCTCGCAAGATTTCATTAGTAAAACAGATCGATACCACATTTTTAAATATAGATATGGTATCGGCATATGAAAATATTGCGATATTTCAGTGTGTCAGTATTTTTTCCCACCCCTATTTTTTTAAACTGTCTGAAAGACAATCCTCCCCAAAACTTTTACAAAGAAATCATAAAATACCAGCCAAATATCTTGAATTACTTTGATTTAGCAAACATTTCTAGCCAGTGTTTTGTCAGTTCCATCACTGCAGTGGAGCGATAACTTTAAGCTAAACATGTTTCAATAATAAGAAACAGGTGTTTGATATGAAATCAAACTTTCAGACAAATTAGAGTAAAAAAATACCGGTACATATAGTATATCGTCATCTAAAATAAATATATTGTGATATAATATTTGGTCCATATTGCCAAGCTCTAGTCTGAGCCTATGAATTTGGATATTTGAACTACAAGCAGTGTTAGCCTGTTGTTACCGTTAGCATACAGTTTACACAACGATCAAACTGTAAACAACTTGCAGTTTTATAATTTCATTACCTCAGTAGACATCGTGACTCCAACTCTGGGTTCAGACTGAGTTCAATGTGGGTTAAACTAAAGACCAACGCGTGTGCACGGCATTAGTGTCACTTCTACTTGTCGCCAGAGGGGGCGAACTTTAGGAAGAAAGTTGGATCTTGTGCTGTACTCCTTTAAATCTATCGTTCAACCTTGCATCTGTGGAAATACAGAAGTATCAACTCGACTTCCCCACCTGCCTCAAATGTCCAACCAATCACACAATACATCTCAGAGCTCCACAAGAAAAAAGTGCTGTTCAGTCGAGGGGATTGAGAACAAGCTGAAAGCTGCAAGCCGTCCTCAATCACATCCATGAGAACAAAATGACGTCAATTTGTTCTCGTGGCCCCGAAAACGAGAAGAAAGTTCTCGGTTCTCAGGGAGCTTTAGCTGAGCTGTCGAGCTACTCACTAAAGACAACTGTAACACAACCACAAACTACTGATGGAGACGAGAAGCTTACAACTGAAGCTCTGGACATTAGCCCGCGCTACGGTCATGACGTTAAATTTAAGTGAATTAACACAGCAACGTGTCTCCAATGTTAGTGTAACACAATTAAACAGATATTTGATGTAAATGAGAATACGAGCTAGCTTTGAGTCAAACTATAGCCTCTTTAGCTCTACCTGGGCTCTCCATGACAAACCCGCAGCCATTTCTTACTGGCTGAGGTGGTTTATTGGGAGGGAAAGCCAAGAGCTCTGAGAGGAGAGAGGAGGCAGAGATTCAGATTAACACACATGAATGCAGCTGGACAGGCTTGTAAACACGATGCTGGAGATCAACACAGAGATGGTGTGTGACATCATGCTACACACCAGATAAAATTACACATCTAGTTCTTTACATAGAAATTTAAATTTTCTTACATGAAATGACACATTTCTGCTCATTTTCCATTTAAGTAAAGTATTAATTTGTTTGTCATGTGTTTTTAAATTCACCTTGACTGAGTGAATGTCTCATCCATTCTCCCTCTTTCCCTTTTACAGGAATTTTGTGGCTCAATAATTGAAAAACATTGAGGATACTGTCTGGTCCAGTGCGAAAATGCTTGTATTAGGTCTTTTTTTTTCTTGTCCCACTTCATCTCTTTGGGGAATTATTATTATTATTTTTTCTACGATGTAATAGATTTCCTTTTCTCTTATAGCAGTGTTTGTCAGTCCTGTTCCTCAAGTACGGCTGACCTGTAAGTCTCAGATGTTTCCACAGTTTAACACACATGGCTGAAATAAATGGCTCATTAACAGAACAGAAGATCTTCATTAATCTGAATCAGTTGTATTGAAGTAGGAAAACATCTTAAACAGACAAGATCAAGAAACTGCCTCATATGCTAGTTATTGCATGAAATGAAATGAAATGAAAAATACTTTATTCATCCCCGAAGGGAAATTCAGTATTGTAAAAGTATGCAGTATGTAAAAGTAAAAAAAAAGTATGTAAAGTATGTAAAGTATGTAAAAAAAAGTATGTAAAAGTATGCATGCAGTAACTATTGCATTCTTAGTGATATTTCATGTTATTAGCATGCATTTTTTTGTCATTTTGCATAACGTTTCATTCACGTGTTATGTAAGGATAATACTTCAAGCGTTACTTTTATCCTAACCATAAATATTTTCTGTTATTTTAGAATCGTAAAATGACATGCCAACAGCCGAGATAGATTACATGTGGAAGGTGCCTGAAGTGGTGTGTAATTTATTTATGAGATCAAGTTGTTTTCAACTTTAAGTATTTCTGTCCCTCCAACAACTCCATCAGTGTCAGATGTATTCCCTCTGAGTCACAGTTGTATTTTGATCTTAGAAAAAAAAGGGTTAAGTTTAATTAAATTCAGAGGGGAGCTTTTATTTCCAGAACCTTGGGCCTGGTTATTTCGTTGAGGTGGTTAAAGTCAGATCGTCAGACAAATATGAATGCAGTGTGGGAGCATGAATGTGCACAAGCACACATTGCTGCTTGTGAGTTTGAGAAGTGTAAAAAGAACTGATGCAGTGTACTTAACTATAATTTGGCCTCAATATGACTGCTGCTGAAGTCATTCTAAAGATACGGCTGGTCAGCAGAAAGTTATTATGCTGCTGGAGTAGCTTGAGAAACGTTTACTGACATACTAATTTTTTTTCCCTTCATAAAAATGGGTCACCATTAAAATCCGTTTCAACCATGCCAAAGCTGTCTTGGCTTCTTAACGTGGAAGCACAAATAAAACAAGCCACCTGATCACTTATAGTAGAAAAATGACTTCGTATCACAGCTGGTGGAACAAAAAATGTACTTTTTAAATTAGGCTGAACATACAGTCATAGGCTACCAGTCAGTGAAATAACTTCAAATTGACAAAAGTAATAATAAATAAAAATACTATGAACATCATTGATTTTGGAGTGTGGTTCAAAAGAAGTATTAAAGGAGTCATCACCCGGAAATCCCACTTTTTCAAGTTAGAACATGTGTACTGGAACGGGACCTCAGTTATAACATGCCAGAAACTCTGGAGAGTGAAAGTAACTTCGTCTTTGAGTGCGGGCGCTCTCTTCTCACCAGAATCGGCCACAAGCACGCGCTCTCCACAGTACGCGGTTTGGATTTCTTTCTCCGAGTGACATGAACCAGAGAGGCTGCTAGCAGCTAAGCTAGCCTCTTTAGCGCCACCTAAAAGCAGCTGATTACCTGCCACGGAGGAGTTATGACCAGCTGTTATGACATGAACTAGAGAGGCTGCAAGCGAGCTGCTAAGCTAGCCTCTTTAGCACCACCTGAAGGCAGCTGATTTCCTGCCACAGAGTAGACCGTGGCAGGTAACTCCGACGAGGAGGAGGAGGGGGGAGATAGCCGTGCCGAGTTGCCTCGGCAGAAGTTCAGCAGTTTTCAGTGCTTTAACAGGAGGGACAGCACTACCAGGCACCAGTGGATTATATTTATCAGTGAGGATGTGCAGTCGGTAAGTGTTGCTGCTTGTGTAACTTATTATCTTTTGTGTAAGAGACCAGTAAACGGTGGTTGACGAGCGGACAAGCTGCTAATGTAGCTACAGAAGCTAACAGTGTTTGGTTAACTTCACGTCAGACGTCCGCTCCTTATATTCATCAGAGTCCAGCCCTTTTACTCCGTGGATCCTCTCCATCAACCGAGCCGTTACGTTTTTATCAGGTTTTTCTCTGTTGGGACATCATTTCCTTCACCTGCTCTGTCCTGATAAAACTTTGTTTTGACTTTGACATTTGCCTCGTTAACGCGCTTACAGACAGGTCTAACTCTCGTGCGTATTCTCGCGACAAACAATAGTTGGGGAAAAAAACAGGTTAAAATGAGCTCATTAAATTTTCCTCCCACCCAACTAGAATAAAAAATTCAGTCATGTCATTTTCTGTACCGCTTATCCAGTTCAGGGTCGCGGGGGTTGCTGGAGCCCATCCCAGCTATTATCAGGCGAGAGGCGGGGTACACCCTGGACAGGTCGCCAGTCTGTCGCAGGGCCAACATGGAGAGGCAATTTAGAGTGACCAATTAACCTAACATGCATGTCTTTGGACTGTGGGAGGAAGCCGGAGTACCCGGAGAGAACCCACGCATACACGGGGAGAACATGCAAACTCCACACAGGAAGGCCACGGTTGGAATTGTTCGAACCCCCTCCCCAGCCGGGAATCGAACTCGCGACCTTCTTACTGTGAGGCTGCGGTGCTAACCACCACACCACCGTGCAGCCCATATATAAAATATATATATATATATAAAAAATTCAGTTGAAGATAATTTAAGAACTATTGTGTATGTAAAACAGCAGGTTATGACACCTTTAAACACAAACGCACAAAAAATAAAACAAGCAAACAAACATGAAGGGGTTCCAAAGCTAAAATTCCTTTGAGGTAATCACTGCAATCAGGTGTTTTCTTTAATGTTTAAAAAGATTTTCACAGGCACTGACAGGTATATGTCCACTGTTGATGACCAAGGTGCTCTAATACAGTGATTCTTAACCATGGGGCCGTGGCCCAAGCCTGGGCTTCGAGTGCCACCTAGAGGGCCGCAAAAAACCTTTCGTTTTACACATGTGGGCTGCGAGGGCCATAGGACCTTGAATTTTCACTGTTATTTATGACTGGATGAGTTGAAAAGTAGCTTTCCCCCACCTGGTGGCGGTAATTTGTCAGAGTTCAACAAACAAGCAGAAATAGACACTCAGCTAGCCGCTAGCCTGTAGCAAACGTTGTAAAAAAGTATTAAAACTAAATAGTGAAGACAAAAATGATCCCAAACCGCCCCTAAAAAGGCAAAAATCCAATCCAATTTGTTAAATACAGATTAGTAAGTGGAGACAACAGAGCAGAGCGGAGAAGTCTGGATGGAGCACCAGCTAATGCTAATGTTAATGGAAGCCCTGAAGCCTGCGTCTGCAAGCTTCATCTAGAAAGGAAACATCTAACACGCGTTGCAAAGAAAGGATTTTTAAGAAAAAAGGAGAGAAGATCAGCTATTGATGCAGAAAATGTCTGTTATGTTTGGAAGTTCTTCAAAAATTCAAAGAAAATTTTAAATAAATTGTTCAATGAAACTTTGTGCTTTAATGGCCTTTTAAAATACGTGTGATATAAATGTGTTTGCAACAATTTCATAATATATTCTTTATATTGTGTTATATGTTTATCACACCACATTTTACTAGGTTCAGTCTGTTAAAGAGACCAGAAGCAGGAATTGTGAAAGAATAAACATGCATGTCCAGTTTTTTAATGCTAATGGGTGATGAAGCGTTAAAAAACAAAAAGAACGAGCCCCCCCACGTCTTTCTCCGTTGCCTTGAACAAGCTGTGTGCAACATAATGCGCTGCAATTCCGTGGCTGAATTTCCCACACTGTCCTGTGGATGTGACGTCAATTGACGCTGCATACCCATCCCCGACAGTACTGAACAATTATAATTTCTTAAATTTTAATCTATTATTAATTTCTTGTTATTTGAATTACTGATGTGAATTTAGCCTTTTCTTAAATTGGAAGTTATGAATAATTTGGGGGATCTGAAAATCATCATTCCCTGAATTCTTTTTTCCCTCCTTGTTACTATCAGTGGTCACCTTGTGCAACATGCTTGCCTTCCTGCAGAGCTGAGGGCTGTTATGGGCAACATTGTGTTATGAGGACATTATCAGATATGCCCCCAAACCCTGACCTCTGTCACACTGATGCATGTTTACATAGGGAAAATGTGAGGGAGTAAAGTGAGCCGGGGACCTGCCCGTCACCACTCACCTCACAGCCTTATTTACAGTCATCTCCTGCAGCCTTGATTGATAGCAGCCATCCCATTTATACCACAGCAGTCCAAGGCCCTCAGACATGTCCAATACACATGTCCTCTCTGGCTGAAGCTGTTGCACTGCAATTAGATGTCTTGCTGGAAACCAACTGAGTAGCAGGGGAAGAGAAATGAACCTATACAGTGTCTAGTTTGCAGGTTTGATGTTATTTCAGAGAGAAGGGGAGAAAGTGTAAAAAGGCAAGGGGAATGGGGCATAGGAGGGTTTAGAAAAGAGGCACTGGTATGATGGGAATGATTTATTAGTGTAGCTGGACACTTAATAATTACTTAACACACACAAGCATAGATCACCTTTACAGTATTTCTGTCAGGCGAAGGCGAGAGAATGGAAATGATATGTGATTGATGCCAGGAAGCATAGGCAAGGCCCAGGGGGAACGCAGTGCAAGGTCTTACTTATAAAAACATCAATCAGGGAGCATGGTCTGTGAAGCCATGGGTTGTGAAACACTACAGGTCCCCCACCCCCACTCCTCACTGTGAACAAGACTTGCCTCCAAGGGAAGAAGGGCTCCTTTGCACAGCTAATGAAGACCCTGACGATACACATGGCTGCTACATATAAAAGAAATGTTACGTGACTGTTTAGCAGAGCTGCAAACAACTCGTACCTCACCATGATACTGGCCCCATCACAGCTGCTTGTAAAGTGAACACTGATGCGAGGAAACACAACGTGTACAGCGAGGTTTCCTTCAGCTGGGATTCCGCTGCTGCTTTTATTTGCTCTAAGAAGATCTTATAAAGAAAATGTTGAATGGTAGCTGCAAAATTGAACAACATTCCTACAATGTACAAATATTTAAAGCTTTTATTTGAATACGTTTTTGCCTGTTTTGCAGATGTTTTGTGTGCATCAAAGAGACAAAGTATGAATTTGCAAACTGTATCTTAGCTGACAGATTAAAGGGATATAACACCCACAGAATGATGGTCCTTCATTTTCTACTCACCCTCATGCTGAGCAAGACTGTGGAGCACTTTTTTAATATCTCAAATGCAGAGATGATATGTTGCTTTTTTTTTTTTTTTGGTATCCACAACTTTCATATAATGGGGGTTGCTGGCGCTCAACACAAAAAGGTCCATAAAAGTCCACAAAAACTTGGCAATATTCCTCTATACTACTCGTCCAATGTAATCCAAGTGTCCTGAGTGGGTAGCATCCATAATTTACTCGAAACATCATTTAGTATATTTTTATAGCCTAAACAGTAGAACATCGCACTTCCTATTTGTGCATTCATGCGAGTTCACGACACTACAGAAGCCGCAGCAGACGAGATCGAGTGTTCTTTCTTTCTTTCTTTATTTCAAATCAATAGTTGACCCCTCTTGTGTTTGTCCGCAGCTTGGGCACTTTTAGCACAATGTAAACAGTGAATTTCTTCTTCTACTCTTGCATTATCGGCAGTGTAGGTGCTGAACGCCGCAGCTTCCGTAGTGTAGTGAACTTACATGAACGCGCAAATAGGAAGTGCGATGTTCTACTGTTTAGGCTATAAAAATATACAAAATGATACTTTTTCGAGTAAATTATGGACGCTACCCACTCAGGACACTTGGATTACAGTGGATGAGCAGTATGGAGGAATATTTCCAAGTTTTTGTGGATTTTTATGGACCTTTTTGTTTCATACACCGGTGAACTCCATTATATGAAAGTTGTGGATAGCAAAAAAAAAAAAAAAGATCTCCGGCTGCATTTGAGATATTTAAAAAGTGCTCCAGAGTCTTGCTCAGCATGAGGGTGAGTAGAAAATGAACGCACATCCTTCTGTGGGTGTTGTATCCCTTTAAAGCTGACATTAGTGCAGTTGGGAACTGTGTTCATACAAGCCAGTTCATTAAAAAATGCCCTACTAAGGAAAAATAAAAGGTAGTATAGAAGTAGTATAGAAGTGGCTAGTGCACGGTTCGAGCAAGCTACTTTTTAAAAAATACACCTGCCTGAAACCACGCCTGCAGAGCCCAGAAATGCGTACGCCAATTATTTACAAGCAGGGTGGTGATAACAGCCGAGGTCAGCTGAGTGGATAGCTTGTTAGCATGCTAGTAAACAGCTAATCATGATAACTGGCTGACCTCCAACTCCTGATGTGTAACACATCCATACTGCAAACATCAACACTTCCATGACTTGATCCACATCTGTTTTTTTTTCTTTTCAGTGGATTTTAAAAGCAAACAGCCACACAGATGACGGCAGTGAGCAGCCATGTTTGTGTGTGCACTGTGAAACGTTCACGGGGAGTTGGGAGCATGGGGGATGGGGGAGGTGGGGACAGGGAGAGATAAACGGCTTTTGAGTTTGATGGACATATCATCATTCAATCAATAAGGACGGGCCGTTACAAGTCGATTGGATGGGTTTTTTCAGTCCTATCCGTTCCGGGGGGGGAAGGAGTGACTATTTTTAAAAATTTTTGTATCAGCATTTAATTAATTAGCTGCACTTGGGTGGTGAAGAAGATTTTAAGCAATATCGTAAAAAAATGCTCCTGGAAAACATCATCCACCCTACCTTTAAGGTTTCTTTGGGGGCGGCGTACTGGGCAGCACTGACTCTCCCCACAACACAGAGGCAAATTGCTAATGAGCTACTGGTGCTACGCAGAGGCAAAGTCCTGGAAAATGGCACAGTTTTGTGATTTTTGGCTTTCAAACTTCATAATCACAATCTAAAGACCACTATTTCAAAATAACTAAAAGGAGCATGGGAGTGTGTCTTTAAGAAATAAAAAGACAACAGATCAGTGGTGCCCAAGTCCAGACCTTAGAGCTACTTTCCTGCACATTCTGATTGCATCCCTTCTCCAACACACCTGAATCCAATAAATGGCTCGTTACCAGGCCACTGCAGAGCTGAATAAACCCGGGTTCGATTCCCCGGCACGACCCCTGGGTGAACCACTGTGGACCCCTGAGCAAGGTCCTTAACCCCCCACCAACTGCTCCCCGGGCGCTTTAAGTAGCAGCCCACTGCTCTCTGATACTCACAGTACAGAGATGGGTGAAATGCAGAGCCCTAATTTCCCCTCGGGGATCATACAAGTATAACAAAAAAAAAAAATAAATTAAAAAAAAATAGCATGTGCATGAGGGATTCAGCCATTTGATTCAGGTGTGTTGTGAAGGATATGTTCTGAAAATTTCAAGATGGTAGCTCTCGAGGACTGGACTTGGGCACCACTGCAATAGATAATGGTTCTAAATGGTATCTTACAATTGTGAGGATTTCTGAGGTGAGCAAAGAAGTAATGTCCTTTGGATTTTGATGTGAAGAAGTCTCTTCTTTACTGTTCATTTCTGAACTGTAAACAAAAGACTGTGTAAAAATCTATTAGGGGTGCGCCGCTTACTGTAAACAAATATAGCTAACGGCCTGCTAACTGCATCTGCGCCAAAAAAAACCAAAACAACAGATAAGGATTACTTCTTGGAGGCATTGATGTTTGCAGTGTGGACATTTTACACCGCAAAAGGAGTTGGAGGTGAGTGGATTAAAGCTTTTAGAAACGTGTTTGTCAGCTGTTTACTCTCAAGCTAACGAGCTATCCGCTCGGTTGTTATCGTTAACCTGCTCATAAAACATCAGCGCACATGTCCCTACGCTCTGAAGGCGTGGATTTGGGTGGTGTGTTTTTTTAAATGTAGTTTGCTTGAACCGTTTTTCCAACATTGCCAACCCTAGCTTTAAACAGCACCAGCGTTATGAATAGCAAGCTCACCTTATGGTTTGTGATTTAAGAGCAGAACCAATGTGTGAACTGCCTGAAGTGCTGAAACCTTTGAGTTCCTCAGCAGAACTATTTACATGGCACTATTTAGCTCATTATTTTTACCTTCAGAAAGGTCATTTGTCAAGCCTCTTTTAATTGGGTTATTTTTCATGGGACAACCTCAGCTCTCTGGAGAGTATTTCATTTAAAATGTTGATAAGCACCTGATTGTGCCTCTGTCTGGCTTTTTCAATGATGTTGAAACATGGGGGCAGCGGTGAGTCCAGAAATATTAGAGCATGAAAATTTGCATTTTCATGCTCTAATGCATTTGAAATTGACATGTCTTCAGCAGAGAAAGAGAAACTGTTACAACCTCATTATTGTGGCAGTTTCCTTATAATTATGAGCACTTGATAACTATATATTTCCATCTGCAAGGAAAATTGTGGGGTTATTTTTTTCTTAATAGATTGTTTTCCTCTTTCCTTTTCTGTCTTCTTCATTGGCAACTTCCTTGAAGAAAATGTGAAATCACTTTCATTCCCCCCTGCTACTTATTTGCATTGCATTATGGTGCAGGTGCAGTGGCTAGGGTAGGGTCTGGAACCACACTAATGAACAACCTTGTATTAATTAACTTCAAGTTAAAATGGCGTGAAATTGAAAATGATTATTGCCAAAGTAAACATCCCTAATTAGGATATAAGGAGTGTAAATAAATTATTTGATAACTATTGTTTATTTGGAGCTGTGCATCACCTGGTTTGGGTTAGGAATTAATCTCCACAGAGCAACCTGGATGCAGGGTGGCATCTCATTTTCTGTAAATGGAAAAAACTTAATATAATGGCTGTTCTATAATTCATAGCTCTTTTAAAGTTTAACTTACTAATAGACATTTTGCTGCTTCTAATTTTTACAGGTTGCAGAGCACACACTGAATGCTACCCTGGCCCACACTCCATCATCACAAATCCACTATATAATCAATATTAGGGGACTACAGTTAACAGTAATATGAATTTGTATGGTAATTTTATTAATGTTTTTGGACAGAAATAGTGGATGACAGAAATTCTTCACACATGTTGTCTTTTTAACTTTTTTTTTTTATTTATTATTTTTGCTCTAGTGGCCTTATTTGACAGTGATAGACAGGGAAAGGGGGTCAGAGAGAGTGGGGGATACCATGAGCAAAGGACCTGAGGCTGGGAATTAAACCTAGGCCAACTGCGGACCAGTACCTGGGTACATGGGGAAGCTGCTCAACCAGTTTAGCTAAACACCTGTTGTCTTACTTAAAGTTGACAACTATTACTTTGATTCCTCCCTGCCCGTAGGTGTCACACTCACTTGCTTTCGCTCCAGCCGGCTATTAGACATACCCGGTTGCCAACCGGGAATGTCTAATACCGCAAGTACACAGAGAACAGAAATGTCAAGCGAGGAGGTTTTCATGGTATATTAATTATTAAATTGTGGTCCTTTCTGTGTGCCTATACAACGGCATTACTCTGTAACAGTCTCCTTGTAAAACATGTTTAGATCACTAAGACAGAATGGGAGGGGATGGAAAAAAGGATGAGCTAAAGCTAACTGTATTTAACAAGGAGCAGCTCCAGTCTTAACAGCAGACTAAAAACAGATCTGAATAATTTCACACTAATTTACCTGCGGACAAACCGCCATACCCACTGCAACATGCCTGTGCCAGATTACAACACCAGTTGATCGTTATTAGCATTAGCAATGTTAAAGTACCAGCTGACCACTGATTATTAACATTAGCAACGTTACAGTACTAGCTAACTGCCAATTATTAGCTTTAGCAATGTTACAGTACCAGCTGACTGCTATTTATTAGCAATAGCAATGTTACAGTACCAGCTGACCGCTTATTATTAGCATTAGCACTGTTACAGTCCCAGTTGACAGCTAATTATTGGCAATAGCAACGTTACAGTACCAGCTGACCACTAAATATTAGCATTAGCAATGTAACAGTACCATCTGACCGCTTATTATTAGGATTGGCAATGTTACAGTACCAGCTGACCTCTAATTATTAGCATTAGCAATGTTATAGTACCAGTTGACTGCTAATTATTGGCAATAGCAATGTTACAGTACCAGCTGACCACTAATTATTAGCATTAACAACATAACAGTACCATCTGACTGCTAATTATTAGCATAAGCAATGTTACAGTACCAGTTGACCACTAATTATTAGCATTAGCAACGTTACAGTACCAGCTGACTGCTAATTATTAGCATTAGCAATGTTACAGTTCCAGCTGACCAAAAATTATTAGCATTGACAATGTTACATTACCAGCTGAATGCTAATTATTAGCAATAGCAACGTTACAGTACCAGCTGGACGTTAATTCAGTGCAGTTTATTTAAATTTATTAATTGTGATATATAAATTGTATACATTGTGAACACGGCAAAGAAACATACAAAAACACTAGGCTATAAATTTCTCAGAAGGAATGGTTAGCATTAGCAACGTTACAGTTATGACTGACAACTAAGTAACATTAGTAGCTAACATACTGGCACTAGCAAACATTGAGCTTACGTCTCCATAAGGAAAGCAGCAACCTCTGCATAGCTGTTGAGCCACTTTGTGTCCCTCAGTCGGCACCAACGCTGAGTAGCTTGACTGATGTTCACCCTTACTCTGTTTTGTCTTTGGTCTGCTTGATTTTGATGAATGTAATGCAAGGAAGAAGCCATTTCTACTCAGAGCTGTTGATCTGGCAACTCCTGAGCTCCGCTTTTTTATGTGACATCAACAGAATCTTATAATGCAGATGTTGGCATAGTAACTAGATCTAAATATTCATATATTTTGGACCTGTCAAAATTGATAAAAACAATTATTTAATAAATTATGTAAAGTTAATCCTTTTATTCTGCCCTCTAAATGTAATGTGGATGTATTATTTTTGAAAAACTGTTTTGATTTTTTTTTAAGAAAAAAAAGCTATCACCCTTTTGAAAAATTAAGTAGCCTACATTTATTAAAATGCCGTTTATTTCTGATCTAGCTGAAGATTCTGGATGGTTCCATTAAACCACACTCGTGTTTTTCTGTCAGTGCAGCTCAGCAGAACAGATTGAGAGGCTGCCATTGACAGGAAGGAACCTGCCATTGGGTGATGAATGAGCCTGTCAGATTAGAGACAATTTGATCATGTCTATTGACTCACAGTTTAATTTCACTGATCGCATCACGAGCGACGACGCATGTACAGACATATGCTCACTCATTACAGCTCTGACTGGCTTTCCTCCTTTTTTCCCGGTTATTCTGTTCTGACTTGCAATTTATGTGAATGTTAGAGTTGTGATCATTTTGCTATTTTAGCTGTAGAGCTCCCCGGTAAGCTTATTGATCATCTACATATGTATTTCTGTATTAATGATCTTGCAGTCCTGACCAAACTGAGAGGTTTGTTAAACTGTCATGAATGCTGATGTATTCATTTGGAAATGTTTACTTTTGGTTTGTTAGTATGTCATTCTAGGATGCAAAGGTGTTTGATTCTCAGGGTTTTGGCTGAAGTTGAAATCTCATCCAGTCCAAAACCCTTCTGTATAATAAATATTGGGGGGGGGGGGGACAAGACATGCTACACACTAAGAAAAATAGAAAATTGCAAGATTGTTCAGGTTTTTTTTTTTTTTTTTTTGAAGTTGATGTTTAAAGTTTAAATTGTGCTGAAATGGCATATAAATACTTCTGTGAGGAAATGAGCAATGCAATTGTTTGAAAGAAAAAATGTCCGAACCCCCCAAACGCAATGATAGGTAAGTCAAACTAAAGGAGCTTACAAGATAAATCTGTAAAGTCAAAAAATCTTTTAACTTTTTCTCATAAGTATGTGAAACAAAGGGTGACGTTAGAGGGATAGAACTACCACATGTTTTATTTCACAACTATATTGTTTTGGTATTTTCATCATTAAATCAATATGTGGACATATTACATGTTTATTTATTTGTATAGTATCATTTTTTTCACCGTTAATATGTAAAACAATTATGAACATTTGTCTTGTGAGCAATTTTCCTGTGGTTCGCCATGTTTGTATCACCTCACTGCAGCTATTCTGTTGACCTCCTTTTAGAGATGCTTTGAAATTTAATGTCCGTTCTTGAGCACAGATTGCGTGTGAACATACAAAATATGTTCCTATCAGCTGAATTGACCCTTTCTTGATGCAAAAACGGCTTTGGATACTGTTTGGCAAATTGAAGCCTCATTTCAAAGTGGAATTCCTGATGGAGCCAATAAAATTACTTTTTTTTACTTTTTTTTTTACTTGTCCTAAATAGCTTCGCTGTAATGCAAGCAGAACGGAAATCTGATTGCTTTATTCTGTTGCACATATTGTTTAAAGCTGATGCGTTGTAACATGATGCTGCACTTGATTTCAGATTTATTCATTTTATTTGTTTATTTAAACATTTGTCTATCACACCAATCCATTTCATACTGCTGGGCCTGACAAGGGAGAAATGAAAGTTAACAGAGGTAATGATAGAAAGTGAAACAGAGAGAAAGGAGTAAGGCAGAGGAAGAGAGAGAGGAGAGAAAACATGAATCCGCTTACACAGTTGGCTGGTGTGTCTGTACAGCGATCCCTAAAGAAAGGTCTTGTTGGAAAACAAAACAGCAATCCCCTACAGGAGGACCTGCAGGTGGCTTAAAAATCCTCAGATTATACAAACACACGCAGAACTACGCAGAGAAGAGGTACAACCTAGTCAGCGCAATGGGAAGTAGGGAAGAGGTAAAACCTAGTCCTCGCAATGGAAAGCAGTGTCACAGTGTCAACATGCATAATAAAGGGTCTCCGTGGTGATACAGTCATACAGATGCAGCCTCGTCTCTGCAAGGAGACCCAGGCCCCCCGCAGCCACCCAGAGGCCCAGATCCCAGCTACCCCCCCCCCCAAAGAGCGGACATGCATCCCCGAAGGGTGGCAAAGGCGGCCCAGCCGGAGCCCCCGAGTCTGGGGGCCAGGCCCCAGCGGACAAGACAGCAGCTGCCGCCCCACCGGGCGCCGGGCGTCCCGGAGCGGAGACAGGCCGGGCCAGGGCCAGCGCCAGGAGCAGCCACCCCCCCCCGACCCGGGCGGCCCAACTGAACCCAGGAGGCTGGCCCCCCAGACGACACCCCCCGGGCAGGCCACCCCCCACCCCAACGTCCCTGCCCCACACACCTGACACCAGGGCGCCACCACCCTACCACCCCCTACCCCGCCACCACGCTCACACACACACTCGCCACACACCTCCCCAACACTAGGGCTGGAAGATATACCGTCACCGCATCCACACCGAGACACGGGCACCCAAGACATCAACACCGCAAGAGCAACCACACAAAAGATACAGATCTCCCCCGCGCCCGCCCCGCATACAAAGCCCGGAGCCACAAACAACCGCACCCCCCACCAAAGCGCCCGGCCCCCAACCACGCAGCCCCCGCACACCGCACCGAGATGCCCGGCACGTCGAGATACGAACCTCCGCCCACACCGCCCAGCCCTACCCAACACCTCCATGGCCCCCCCCCCCCACACACACATACACCCACCCCTCCGCTCTCCGACCTTACATACCCACACTCCTCCTCCCTCCACCCCCAACACTCTCCTCCCTCTACCGTCCACACCTACCCCCACCTCCTCATACCCTCTACACACACATGCACTCCCCCCACATACTGCACCAACCCCTCCCTACCCCCCACACATACGCCCCCACCCCCTATACCCCCAATACCCATACAGTCCCCCCCTTACATGTCCAGCCCCGCCCATCCCTCTGACCTATCACACTCCCGCCCTTCCTTCCTTCAGCCCCTCATGACCATTCCTACTAGACACTCACGAGCATGCCCTCCTTCCTCCATCCCCCTTTCCTCCAACCCTTCCCACATCTCCTCCTCTTCCAGCCCAAGTTCCTCCCTCCCACATTTCCTCTTTCACACTCTGATTCATTATTCTGACATACCCACCTCGCTCTTGCCCATGCCCTCGTTCTGAGTGGTAGCTCGGGCCGGGGAAATGAGTCAAATGTAAAGGCTGTGGGTCATGGAATATCCACAAGAGACTTGCTTAAAGAAACAATAATACGATGGAATAATGAGTGTGCCCCCAGTGCCCCGAGGGCCCCCCACTGGCCACCCCTGCAAGTAAGGAATTTTTTTTCATTACATCAGAATTTAATGTACTGACGCAACTGCCTATTTGAAGGTCAGCATTTTATACACAAAGAACAAAACAAACACACATTGAACTCCATATCTCGATATGGGTGATATGGTCCAATTCCATATCTCATTTGAAAATATATCGATATATTTTTCATATTGATCGGATATCGCCCAGCCCTAGGCTTTAGGCAAGGTCCACTACTTCCGTAAGTTAGAAATCACCTTTATTCCTGTCATTTATAATTGGTGTACTATTTTATCATTAACAAATGGTCTGCCACACTGACTATACAGTAAATATGTCACGTGTACATAAAACTGTTCTAAAATCATCTGGACTCATCATGGATGTGGATGACATCACTGTGATGTGTGCTGCTGCTGTACACCTGAAGAAGACGGAGTCGCCGGGTTCCTCTCTCCGGGTTTGGGTGCAGGACGTTTCCTCTGCGGGTGCTGCAGCTGCAGCTGGACAGAGACGGTTCCAGCGGGACTTTAGGTTGAACGTCCAGCAGGTTTTTTCTTTTCTTTTCTTTTCTTTTTAACTTTGGTTCCGGTAGCCAAAAAGAAAAACATTACCAAGGATGGGCCTGAACAGAGGTTATCAGCCTCTCGGCATCCATGACAGAACAAGTGTGTTGTTGTAGGAACCAAAGTCTTTGGGCCCGCTCGGTCGAAGGGAACCTCTACTCTGATTTGCTGCCGCCTGTTGACGCTGAACCGCATCATAGCTAATTAGCATAAAGTTAACCAAAGCTCAACTTCTTATCTGGTGCTGCTTTGGACGCTTCAGACGCTTTTGTCGTTCTAGATGTGCGGCAGACTGCGGCAGACGCCTTTGCCACTCAGGACGCCTGCTCTCATTGAAAATGTGTTAACTTCCGACGTCCTTGCAGATTTTGCCGCTTTTGTTCTGAACGTACAGATAGGAACTGTGCTCGTAGAACCTCTCTGTCCGAATGCACCTATAATATGATGGTTACATTCATCCCCAAGTAGTGTTACAACTCACTGGGGTAGGTTGTGACAACACACCACTTTGTATTTGACATTATTTTAACTAATCTGTGGTGTATCAAAGTCCAAGTGTACGTATGTCCTTTATAGCAGACAAACATTATCATGTCAAAATTTGAGAGCTCTTGCACAAAGGACCACTGAGCAACACTTGCTCAAACAACAAGTGTTACTATCATCCCCGGTCTCCCCTACTGCAGGCTCAAAAGAAACTTTACCATTTGCATAGATAATTTAAGCTGACTTATGTAACTTGGAGGGAAGTGGGGCCCTCCGATTGCAGCCATGTCATGACCTTATAACTTTGCAAACCAATATCATATTTATTAGACAAAGACGCTGAACTATAGATCAATAATGCAAGGTTTATAGAAGACAGTCCAGCTGGAAGATCATAAGGTATGGAGTAACTTACCTTCTGGCTATCCATTTCACAACCATGCTGCAGTTTTTAGCATTTGACCTCGGCTGCTTTTTCACCTGAGAGCTTGCTGCGTGAGTGATGTTTGCTGTATACAGCTGTGTGCGTGTGTGAATTTTATTCAACAGGAACCCAAATATATCCAACATTAATTCACTGAACAGAAATTTAAATCCCCGTCTTAAACCAACAACTATTTGCTTAAATGTATATTAGTAAGTCCAATTAATGATAAGTGGATCAATAAAAAGAACTGCACCGGCCCTTTGCCACAGTTTCATCAAACTCCAGAAGGGCTTTCAGGCTAGCCTGGGGCCATTCTTTTAACTTGTTCATTTTAATGGTGCACATTCCTCTGTCAGCATTCATCCCCTATGCAGCACAGTGTTAAATGTGACAATTAAAAAGAATAAATTCTTTCCACATGCTCAAGCGCTGTTTTACCAGTGTCTAAATATTTTTAAGATAGTATTTTAAATAACTGCATGAGTTATGAATGCAATGTTATTTTCATAACATCTCTTTAGGACTGAATAATCAGAAGGTGAATATTTGAAAATACTGTGGCTTCAAGCTCAAACGCTGGACTTTACTCGTCCTTGATTTTAGGAATAGCAAATAACACCAGACATGCTTTTTGCAGGTATACTTTGATGAATTTTGTCCTTTGCTAAAAGCAGGTTGTTGTTGACTATTCATTCTCTCTCCGGTCGTCAGTAAATAAGCACATAATAATCCCCAGCTGCTGGGTAATGCGGCAATCGCAGGCAAAGCCAAGGAAACACGCCATTGGGTTTCAAACAGAAAAACATACTGAGCTTTGTAGCTCAGGGACATTTTATTAACATCTTGCAGTGAAGTTAAGTCATTTTTGGGTGGCTGTCTGTGACATGATGAAATACTTTTTAATCTGTTGATGTGACATTTGCCACATTGCAAATGGACATGCAGCAGAACGAAAGGGGAAAAAAAAGCCCAAGCCATGCATATTGTAATTTCTCCTGTAGTGTTCCATCCCCCTGTGAACCTACCTTCCTACCAGCCCTGTAAAGAGTAAACATCCCTTTTGGGCTTTCTTGTCTTGTTTGTAATGTATGGCTTCCCTTTGCATGTAAATGTTTGCAAAATCTCATGCTTAATCACACCAAGTCCTGTAGCCACTTTTAACACATTTAAGTGTGTTAAAACTAAGCGACAACTTCCGGTGGCCAACTATGAAGCTACCCAGAAGAAGGAAATATTCGTAGTTCTCCCTTCATCTGCTAGGGACTAACTGCAAAACAGAGCAAATCCCCACAGACTCCCATGTTAAAAAGACCAAATTCACAGCAGAAATAAACATGTTTACAGCCTGGTTCAAAAAAACATTTTAGGTTTAATGGGTCAAGCTTACCTTCATGTCAACTCTTACCAAAAAGTAGTATATGCAAATATGCTTTAAATATACTAATTTTAAACTTTAAATAAGACTTTGAATAATACTTTAAGTTTACTGTTTATGTACTTATCAGAAATATACTTAAAGTTTACTTGGCATTTACTCATAAATATACTATAAGTTTAAGTATATTTAGCCTATACTTATATTTAAACTTTTAAACGATATGCTTTAATAGTAGTACATTCACAGTACATTTTCACACACTCATTTCTTTGTGGTATACTGCAAGATGTACATTCTATCATGTTTTTAAACTCTATCTTGTTAGATTTATGGGCTAGCTCTCACACTTTGAAAACCCCCAGTTCATATAATATATATTACTTTTAGTGCTTAAAAGTGTACTTTCTAAAAGTAAAAGTAAGCTTGAAGTTTTAGTATGAGTAAACTAACAGAATATCTAGAAGATTACTTTCAGTATAGTACTTTAGATAACTTAAAGTGGACCAATTTAGTTCTCTTGTACTTGTACTATTGTACACTTGGGGGATATACTTTACTATACTTGAGTATACTTAATGACATGTACTTAAGTAATACTTCTTTTTGGTAAGGGAACTGTGAGGGGGTGATTTTTTTTATAACTCATCCGTTTAGATGAAGGGTGCCCAAGTCCAGTCCTCAGGAGCTACTATCCTGCTCACTTTGGTTGCACTCCTTCTCCAGCACACCTGAAGCAAATGAATAGCTCGTTACCAGGTTTTTCTCTGCAGAGCTGAATGACATCCAAGAGGGAATTGGTTTTATGCATAACATCCCAACTTCCTGAACTTAAGCCAGCTCCTTTGTCTCCTGTCTTTCATTATTGGACGATTTGATTAATCCAGGTGTGCCTGACCTCAGTAGTCTCAAAGACAATGGCCAGACACACCTGGATTAATCAGTCTGTCCACTACTGTTGTGCATATACCCCATTGGCCATTTGATTCAGGTGTGTATACAAGGGTATGCTCTAAAAATTGAGGGATAGTAGCTCTCAAGGACCAAGTCAAGTCAAGTCAACTTTATTTGTTATAGCGCTTTAAACACAGCAGCTACCGATAACAAAGCGCTGAACAGAAGTAAAACAGAAATTGAATCTCACAGTGAGAACATTAAAACAAATATTAGACATAAAAACAAATCAACACAATGAACAATAAAAACAGTATAAATATCAGAAAAAATAAGACTTTAAACAGCAGACAAAATTAGAAAAAATGGCTCATGAAGGATGGAACGCCAGGGCAAACAGATGAGTTTTAAGAAGGGATTTAAAAACTGCCAGAGACGAGGCCTGTCTGATGTGCAATGGCAGCGAGTTCCACAACTTTGGGCCTGCCACAGAAAATGCTCTATCCCCCCACATCTTCCGTCGAGACCTTGGTACATCCAACAGCAGCAACTCAGCTGACCGAAGAGTGCAAGTGGGAACATGAAGATGGAGAAGCTCCGAGAGATAGGAGGGGGCTAGGGCATTTAAAGATTTAAAAACATATAAAAGAATCTTAAACTGGACCCTAAAAGTTACAGGCAACCAGTGAAGAGAGGCCAGAACGGGGGAGATGTGCTCTCTCTTCCTGGTGTCCATCAGCAGCCGTGCTGCGGCATTTTGGACCAACTGGAGGCGAGACAGGTGTTTCTGAGATACGCCAAAGAGGAGTGCGTTGCAATAATCAATCCGGCTGGTTATAAAAGCATGGATGACTGTCTCCAGGTCGCACCGGGCTGACCAGACTTTGGCACCCATGGTTTAGCTGTTATCTAATTTTGAAATTACACTTAATAGGCTTTATGCACAGCTCCAGTACTTCCTAAACTTAATAGGGGATTATCACGCTTCCGCGTTCCGGTTTCCAGAAGTTGAAACATCTGAAGCTTCCTCTTCCGGGCCAGGAATGGCTCAATGTTACTGCTCTGTTCCATTGTGTACATCTAATAAACAACGCCAGCCGTACCTAAGTTTTCATGGATTCCCGACTGAAAAGACACTAAGGAAGAAGTGGATGAAAGCGATTTGTTGGAGAGAAGGACCGAAATTTAAAATAAAACAAGGTTGCACGTATGTCTGTAGTCGGCACTTCAATGATGCACACTACACTACAGCTAGCGTTAGCAAGCTAGCGTTAGCTGACGATACCAACTTTTCGCTTCTGAAAACATACAAGCGTCTGAAAACTGGGTCTGTACCTCCCTGTTTCCAGTGGAACAACTGGGGACTGCCAAAAAAAGGAGACGCTTTCAGATGCTTGTGTGTTTTCAGCCGCACAAAGTTAGGCACGTCATCGAGCTGGCTAATGCTAACCTGCCAACACGACTGTGCAGACTGCCGGCTTCAAACAAACGTGTGTCGTTTTATTATAAAGTTCGGTCCTTCACCGCGGCGAATCGGTCGTTTTAATCCACTTCTTCTTTAGCATCACTTCAGTCTGGAATGAAAACTTGGCATTGGCGTTTATCCGATTAACAAAGTTTAACAGAGTAGTAGTCGGCGGACTACTGTTAGCAGGTTAGCATTAGCCAGCTCGATAACGTGCCTAACTTTGTGCGGCTGAAAACACACAAGCATCTGAAAGCGTCTCCTTTCTTGGCAGTCCCCAGTTGTTCCACTGGAAACGGGGGGGGGGGTACAGACCCGATTTTCAGATGTTTGTGTGTTTTAAGACGCACAATGTTAAGCACGTCAGTAAACGCTAGCTGGCTAATGCTAGCATGCCGTGAAGTGCCGGTGTTGTGCCCCACCGGTGACAAACAAACGTGTGTTTTATTATAAAGTTCGGCCCTTCACCGCGGCGAATCAATCGCTTTGATCCACTTCTTCCTTAGTATCATTTCAGTCTAGAATGAAAACTTGAGTATGTTTGGAGTTTATCCGATTTAAACAGTATAACGGAGCAGGAACGGCTGTCGTTAACATGGCCCGGAAGAGGAAGTGCCAAAATCCGGGAACTTCCGGTAAGCGTGATAATCCACTCAATACTGCATCTTTATTTCCTGTCTTACATGATTGGATCAACTGATTAATCCAGGTGTCTCTGACCTCAGCAAATGATCAGACACACCTGGATTAATAAGTTCATCCAATCATGTAAGACAGGAAACAAAGGTGCAGTATTAAGTTCAGGAAGTACTGGAGTGGTGCATAAAGCCCATTAGGGGCGTGTCCTTTTGATTGACAGGCGGCAGACCGGATGCCTGCCCGCTGACCGGTGGATCCTAGCTCTCTGTTTGCTCTCGGTAAGGTCTCAGGCTGTAGCAGCGTAGCACAGCGGCGGTTTTTAGTCAGCTAATAGCAAGTCTGAGCGTGTTTTATCTTAAGCCCGTTTCCTTAGTTTAGTTTGTTTCGAGTTAGCTCGGTTAGCATTTAGCCCAGAGTGCATCAGCGGTCAATCATTTTCCCAAGGACTCTCTTTGCCCATTTTTGTCATTTCTGGGAGTGACGACACACGTGACATGGCAACGATGGGAATGCCCAACTGGCTTCTTTTTTAGCTCTTCAGAAACCTGGGTCACGTGAGCAGAAGGTTTGTCCCCTTATTTTTTCGGTCTCTGGTTAAATCATGCTTTTCAAACTTTACAAAAGTCAACTACAAGCAAAGTAATTACTAATCAGCAGTCCTTTCAATGATGAAACAGATTTAGCAACACAACTGTCATTCATTTCAAACATGATGAACTGCTCCTGAGGCTCGGAGTGTTGTATGAAAGCCAGGCTGGACATGCAGCCGTCCTTCCAATGCTTCTCACATCTCTCATTAACTATAAAGTAACAGGTCTGTCAAACCAATATACAAATTGCTTAATGCTTATTATTACTTGACAAGGTTGTAAATTAAATGAACCTGTTGGTGCCTTAAAGGAATTCTGAGGCTCATTTCTCTATCCCACTTTTTTGGCTGATGAACCAGCTTTAAAATGCACTTAGTTGTTGAGCTTAACAGCAGGTTTACAGAAAGGCATAAGAAGATATTTAAAAAAAATCACAATATTTTTAGAATTTACTGAATAAACATTTAATGGGTTACGTACTCTCAAGGCACTTAAGTGCTGACTAATGAGCAAAATGTCAAGATGAGATTTTAGTAGGATAGCCTTAGTCCTTAATTTTACACTGAGTTTTTTTTTTTCCCTTCTCTCTTCTCTTCCCACTTTTCTAACTTTTCCTGTCCAGCATTGTAGCTGCAGAATGATCATCTGGCTGCTTTGTTGAGCTGGACAGATTTGCTTTGCCAGGGGGAGCTTTATGAGTATGAGGCCCCCCTTGATAATCTGAATTTAGTTAGTTTATTTCATTGAATTCTTATTTTATGACTATTTTTTTGCATAATATTGCTGGACCTGACAAAGGGGAGGATAAGGTTAAGAAAAGAAAGGATAAGGAGTGGACAAAAATGAAAAAGAGAATGGAAAGAATAAAGAAAAGACAATACACCAAAACAGCCAACTGCTGCACCTGCACAGACAAAACAGAAAATCACACAGTATGTGGTGCAATTTATCAACAGCTGTTTTCAAAACTGAACTTCACAATGAATAAATGAGTGAATGGCACTATGATAATCCCCAAATTAAAAACAAATATTGAAGCATATAATTAACATTTTTAAAAAATAAATTTATTAGTCAGTCATTAACAAGAATGACATTTATTCCTTCTTGTTGGAACAGAAAGGGAAAATCTTCATTGGACATGTTCCTGTTTAGATGAAAAATCAGAATACTGAAACAATTTCTTAGTTACCCCAATGTGATATAAGTTCTAGCAAAGAGAAACAGCAAATACCAAATGTGTCCTTTTCCTTTTTTTTTTTTTTTTTTTTTTTTTTTTTTTTGGATAGGACTTTTCATTTTAAGAATTAATGAATGAAAAGGTGTCATTTGAATTAAATGCTACACTTTGTTCGTGTAGCAAGTATGTTAAAGTTCCCCCATTTAACCATTGTATACAAAATATGGCACAAAATGAAGCAAACAGCAAAATGAATTAAATGTACGTAGAAACTTACAAGGAAACATTAGCTGATGTCAAATGAATTATTTGGGATGATCTAAGAAGAGCTGTAAATTGACATAAGCTGCTCATCACCTTTTAAAACCTCAGAAATATCTGTTTCCTGCTAATCAAATTATTAAGGATGACTTAACGTAAAATTGATCAGGTTTTTGTAATGATTATTACCATCTCCTTTGCAGAGGTTGATGTTATCCAAATTAATTCTAAATTCTAGGGCTGGACGATAGGCTGAATATTTGTAAGAGGTGATCCTTTACCGATACCGGCGACTGCAAGAGGAGGGGGAAGAAAGAGACACCATCGCCAGCAGGTAGTGGTTAAAAACAAATAAAAGCTTTATTAAAGAAATAAAAATAATTAAAACTCCTAAACTAAAAAGTAATTTAAAAAAATCCTAAAAGTCCAACTAAAAAGTGATAAAAGAAAAGGATAAAAAGGGGCTAAAAGGGCTTGCAGTGGCCGGCGTCTCTCTCGGCTTTCTGTCGGCTCTGTCCCGGGTCAATGGCGGCCGCTCTTCCCAGCAGCTGCACTTCTGGCCATAGGCTCCCCCGGGACACCACCGCCGCTCTCTGGCTCGGGCGGCCGAGCCTCCGGCCGTAGGCCCTCTTCACTGGGTCCGTGACTGCCCTCCGACTCCCGAGCCACTCTTCAGCGTCTTCTGCCGCCGCCACCAGCGCTGCCTCGAGCCCCCAGCCGGGGGGGCTCACATCCTCCCCCGGCTGCGCCTCCTGGTCCCAGTCCTCTTCTGTTGTCCGCACACCGGCTTTATCCTTCTGCTTCCAATTAAGCCAGGGGAGGAGTCCTTCTCCCCAGGTGCTGCCAATCAGTTCATTAAAATCTCCCACTAGCTTGGGAATAAAAGCAAAGTTAAAAACCACACAAAAACCATAAAAAGCATGCTAAAAACCAAGCTAGTGGGCAGAGTCCAGTCTCTGGCAGCACCCAGCTGTTCACCCTGTGACATATTACCGACACGACACTGACTAGGTTTTTACCGCGACATTCCTGCTGGGTGTTTTTCCATTCATTTGCACACTTTCTGTAGAGAAACTTGAAAAACATACGTCTACAAGTGACCAGTGATGTTTATTTGATGGCAGCGTTAGGTGTTAAATGTTTGAAGGAATGATTTTTGTGTTAAACGCTTTTAAAACGGTGCAATTAGCAGTGCTAATTGCATTAGCCTGTTTACGGGTTTTTCAATGTTACGTTGGCATTCTTGCTAATGGATAGTCGTGTGTGTGTGTGTGAGGAAACTCATCACTGTTTTTCATGGACACAAAGTAATATTTGCTCTTATGTAAATAATCTGATTCATTTAAGTTTATTAATATGTATATTTGTATATTTGTATTTTAGTTTCACAGAGCTTCTCATAAACCTCCAAAACATATCTACTGCCTCCTGGCTGTTTATGGAGGAACCTGTTGTCTATCTGCCAAACTAGAAGTCACATCAAGTTTCAGTAAGGGCAGAATTCAGGTGTTTAAATAAAATGAAAAGTGTGTGCCACATGTTAGCCATACAACGCAGATGAAATTGCAGTCCTCAAACCCATGGTGCATATAGTAAAATATACTAAACTATAAGATAAAAATATAAAAAAAATAAGAATCCGCTCGGATAGCCTAGAAATCTAAACACGAAACCTAAGTTTAAATACAAAAGAAGATTACAAATTTATAAATGGGTTGACAGTAGACAATGGGAATGGTACTGCAATCCTAATGTAGGAAGTAGCGCAGATATTACAGTGCAATGACAATGTAAACAATGTAACTGTAGCATGGAACGGTAAAGTTTGACAATCGGGGATTATCACGCTTCCGTGTTCCGAACTTCCGGTTTGAAACACTTAGACGGCCCACTTCCGGACCAGTTCAATGTCCCTGCTTTACTTCATAAATAACGTGAATAAACGCAAACCCTACTTAAATTTTCAAGGATTCCAGACTGAAGTGATACTAAGGAAGAAGTGGATCAAAGCGATTCTCCAGAGTGAAGGGCCGAACTTTATAATAAAACAACGTAGCATGTTTGTTTGCAGCCGGTGGGGCACAACACCGACATGCTAGCATTAGCCAGCTAGCGTTTACCGACGTGCTTAACATTGTGCGTCTTAAAACACACAAACATCTGAAAATCGGGTCTGTACCCCCCCGTTTCCAGTGGAACAACTGGGGACTGCCAAGAAAGGAGACGCTTTCAGATGCTTGTGTGTTTTCAGCCGCACAAAGTTAGGCACGTCGTCAAGCTGGCTAATGCTAGCCTCAGTAATTTTTTGAGCAGTGTTTCTTGTTTCTTTTTTAGTTTACAAAGTATTCCAGTCACTCTGTGCAGCTGTGACACATGACTGCGGGCGTGATTTTTCTGACTTCTTCATCTCAGACTTAAATAACTAATAATGTGTGCACATGTATTCCTAAATAATAGATGGACTTTTTTTCCCCATTTTTTACCACACATTTTTAATAAATACCAGTTTGTGAGTAGAAAGTAGTTTTCTAAGGGAAACTTGGTGTAACACACTGGCAAAATACCTTTATCCCATTTTATATATATATATAAAAAAAATAATAATAATACCGCTAGCATCAAATTTGAAAATGACACCCACCCCCCTTTAAAAATCTTACTTTCACAGTTTGACATTGCTCAAGTCATGTCTTTACTTTGCATCATACAAGCCTCTCAGAGTGACCTCACCATCCTGCCGCCATTTGATTAGCACTGTGCAGAAGCAGCCGCTGATGTGCTCAATAATGATAGAAACACAGCAAAGAAACAAATCAATTTTTGAGTAAACACAAGGATCTGATGTCCAAGAATCAATAGACAAGATGTATTACATTAAAGACAATTTGTATGGCTCCCCAAATTTTTTTTCATCTCTTTGCATTACAAATCACAGATTCTGAAATGTGAATATCATTACCCAATAAATGATTGACTTCAGAAATACAGAGTATTACAGGCAGAGAAAATCTGCTACTATAACTCGAGTGTGTGAGCCTGCTTTTGCTGAACAGGTAGATTTTGTTTTCCTTTATTTTATTTTTTTTTAGCTTTTCTGTTAAAAGTCAATTATGATTTTTGCTGCTCAACTGTAGCCCTCAGATGAAGAATAATATCTGTCATGATTTGTCTGTAATTGTGTGCAAGATCATGTCTTTGCTGTCAATGTCAGCAAATCTAAAGCTGTCCCAACTATTAAGCATTTATACATTCACTGCAGTGGGGTGAATGGCTTGATTGCAGATATCCATACTTCAATCAGTGTAAATACAGATCCTTTCCCCTTAATTCAATGATGAGAGGGGAAAAAAAGCCAACATTTTTATTTTGGACTGAAGCAGAGCTGAAAAATATCTGATTGCATTCACTGAAATCACTCACATGATATTTTTACTGGGTCACAGATTCAAAACGTATTTGGGCCAAAAATGGGAAGAGAATTTTTGCATAATTGTGAATGAAGGAAGAAAGAAAAACGGCTTCTTGCAGATAATCTTTAGAATGTCTCATTAACTATTTGATCTGTGAAAACTGCTGTTTCCTACCACTAACTTCTCTACGAGCTCTCTGATAAACAATCGTCTGCTTTTGTTGCTGTTAGTCTGTTGATAAAGTTTATTGAAGCTTGGGTAAACATCTAAAAAAAAAATTCTCCCCTGGTTCGTCTGACCACTTGAGTGGAACAGTCATTGAAAGGCTTGAAATGAGGACCTGTAGATTTAATCCATGATAAGTGGGATTGACAGAACAATCAAACCCAGAAAAATTACTGGAATATTCCAAATATCTCTTATCAAATATACCGTGAGCAGAAAGGAAAGTACACACCGACACTGTGGCTTTCTGGATTATCTCTTTCGTTTGGAATCTGAAATGACGACATGATGAACTGCTCTTTCTGAGTCATTACTCCACCGTCATGCTGTCAGTCAAATAAATTGCGGCAGAATTATCCATGATTGCATTTGAAATGCAAAACAAGGCAAGCACTTTAATGCAGGAGGGCTGTTGATTTGCTTGCATTTTGCAAGGTAATGCAAACTTCATCACATCGGTCTGAGTAGACATTTCTAAACGCATCTGTATTAAGATGACAGTGCACACCAGGCAGCCCTCTCCTCTTCTTATTAGAACACACACAATAATTTGATTAATTTCTACTCTAAATCACAAGGGTTCCAGGATTTATATTTGATGAATTGCATGCGATTAAGGAAGATATGAGATCGGTCTTGTCAGTTCGAGTCATTTTCTTGCTGCAGTTTTCTTGACTCCGGCCAAGGTGTGCATGGAGTTATTTATCAGAAGCCTGCAACCTGTGATGTCTAGATCCAGGCAGAACAGCAGGTGATGCAGTTGACAACCTGAAAACTCAGTTGAATCATGCAGAGAGGCAGCTGCCCTTCAGCAATTACCATTATGAAGCCATAAATCAGAGCTTAATAGGAAAGAGAGCAGAGTGGAGCTAAAAGACATGTGCTACCTCAGTGGAATTGTCTCCTCATGTATATTCCCACTTAATTTATAGGAAATCCTTCAGACATATTGCTTGCTCTGACTCAGAGTCTGTATCAAACTGGCCCTTAGATATGATAAGTTGCTATGGCTGACATAGCTTCATAGCGTAATGCATAAAATTTCAGGTTTGTGTATTTGGAATATATGCATGAAGTGTTCTTCTTGATAGATTGATACTAACCACAGCGTTTTACACCAAAATGGTCAAGGTATTTATTTATTGGTTGTATAACAGCACACATTTCCTCCCAGAGATATACATGGAGGTCTTCATCAGCATTTTTTGAAGTTAAATGATTCTTAAACAGCATTAGCCGTCTGAATTGGTCTCATATGCTTCCTTATAGGCCTTTTTCTTTCGTCTTTAGAATTTCTGGTGTGTGAGGTAACTAAAAACCTAATATTGCTATTAAACTGACCAATGTGGAGATGTGAATGCATTGTGAGTGTATTCCAGATATGGACATTTAATGTCTGATTGTGTTTTCTACATGTTAGCAATGTCCAAACACCAACGACTAAAAACAATGACACTTTTTTGGCCATTTTACATAAGTTAATGGCCTGTTTTTATGTCTCTTAAATTCATATCTATCTGTAGGCCAGAGAAATCTCCCTGTCATCCTTTTATGGTCATATTTTGCACCTTGTAGCAGAAATTGTTGTGATATTTTTCAGCAGTCTTTTATTAATTGTTTATGACAAGAAATTGACAAAATCATTGTGTGAATATGTGGTGGAGGCCTGAGGAGGATATGCTGATGCTCCCAGTGCTCCCAGAGCCACTCGACTGGCTGTGGAAGCTGTCTTAGTGGAGGTAGGGATAAACAAAGGTTAATCCTCTTAGACGGGCAGAGGAGAGCAGCTCTGGTGTGACAGGTCTCCTGTTCATTCAACAATGCCTTTGCTACCTAGAGGCAAATTCCTCCCTGTCTAGCTAGAAAGGCTACTTACTCAAACATGGGTAGACACTTGCTGTCCCGGAATAAATCAAGATGCAGTTTGATTTTTTTCCCCCTGTCTCTATGGAATTTACACAGTATTCTTTCCTCTATCTAAACTAGTTTTTTTTGTTAAATTATGGAAATGAAATAGAAAAATTACACTTTAAACGGTGCAGTGTAATTAGAAAAAAAAAAGGTCATTAAATCAATGTATCAAAGGCATTTTTTCTTATCTCTCTCTATATAATATAGTATATATATATATACTGTATATATATATGTCACCAATCCTGTTCATAACCTTTACAGACAGGATTTCTAGACGTAAACGAGGTGTTGAGGGAATCCGGTTTGGTGGCCTCAGGATTGGGTCTCTGCTTTTTGCAGATGATGTGGTTCTGTTGGCGTCATCGAGCCGTGATCTCCAACTCTCACTGGAGCGATTTGCAGCATAGTGTGAAGCGGCTGGGATGAAAATCAGCACCTCCAAATCTGAGACCATGGTTCTCCGCCGGAAAAGGGTGGAGTGTCCTTTCTGGGTCGGGGGTGAGGTCCTGTCCCAGGTGGAGGAGTTCAAGTATGTCAGGGTCTTGTTCACTAGTGAGGGAAGAATGGAGCAGGAGATTGACAAACGGATCGGTACAGCGTCTGCAGTGATGAAGACTCTGCGTTGGTCTGTCGTGGTGAAGAAGGATCTGAGCCAGAAGGTGAAGCTCTCAATTTAGTCATCGATCTACGTTCCTACCCTCACCTATGGTCACGAACTGTGGGTCATGACCGAAAGAACAAGATCATAGGTAAAAGCGGCCAAAATGAGTTTCCTCCGCAGTGTGGCCGGGCTCTCCCTAAAGATCGGGTGAGAAACTCGGTCAGGGACTCAAAGTAGAGCCGATGCTCCTCCACATCGAGAGGAACCAGATGGGGTGGCAGATATATATATATATATATATATATATATATATATATATATATATTTTTTTTTTTTCTTTTTTCTTTTTCTTCTTGTGTTCAATACTTATTCCCTGTCATTTCACTATATCTCACATAACTTAATTTATGACCATAAATGTTAGGATTTCTCTTATAGCTGAAACCAAGCTTGGTAGAACTGCTTATCAGGATTGTGCATGTGTGGGTAAGTCAACCCAGGTAATGGAAAGGTATTACTGATATGATCAGGCTTCATAAAGACCTCTGGGTGAATAACACATGACTTATTTGCATTTTTAATTTGTAGTTCTTATTAGTTCACAGATGGAAAAATCAGATACATTTATTGCCCATTTCTCCAGTTCTGCATAATTGACGTGACTTAGGAAAAGAAAAAAGAGACTAGCCATGAAAGAGACTAGCACTTAACTCTCAAGTGAGTTGACAAATCCCTTGACGATTCCTTGAAATGATTTGGTCCATGTCAATGATAGGACAGTAAAAATGAAGTCTTTGTTGAATTCTGTATAATGTCACAGCTGTCTAAGTAACACAGGAACAGAGCCACTGATGTAATTTACTATACTATAATTTGACCAAAGAAGAAGCGCAGCCAGAGTCCACTTTTTTTTTTTCTGTAGTCATTCATCTGCAGCAGACCCGTGTATATTCTCCTCTCCTAAGACTTGTTGTCTGAAACTGTTAGAAAATGCACAAAAGACCATTTCTGTCTTGAATGACTGTTGTTGCAGAAATGTTCAAAGAAACAAATTTATTTATCTATTTATTTATTTTCAAGGCAAGGGCTTCGAGGTTTCCTCTTATGTGAGACTGGTTCAGGCAGAGTCAGAGTAAAATAGACACTGACAGCATGATTCTTATAGCAAAAGTGTGAGACCTGCAATCATGCAGCCCTAAAAACTTTTCTTCCTAAAAAATCAGTTGAGTTTAAAATCTTTTCTTTTTTTTCTCTGTTAGCCTCTTGACCTCACATATGGCCTCAGATAGAGCCCTGATAAGCCAGTGCATTAGGATTGCATTACTGTATTGCTACACTACATTATATCAGATATCACAATAAACCAATTGATATTAAAACTATATACATTGATCATTTTTAGATCAGAGCAAAGGAGACCACTGGCTTGGTGAGGCCAATTCGTTCCATAAACACTGCATGTGCAATTTGAAGGATGGGAAGGATTGATGGAAATTCTTCTTAGATGTTATTAAGCTTTATCAATCTAGGAGCAAATATCCCAGAATGCAGCTCAAAGCAATCCGGTTTAATTGGCTCAAAAAATCTTTTCTCTGTCACATCAGTTATACTGTAGCACATGGAAATGTTATACATAGTTCTCAGCATACGCCATCAGTTGTAATTAATGACATCGTCACTTGTCTGTACATACTGTCCTAGTTGTCATCAGCCAGATTGACAGACATATCTGCCTGACAGCAACAATCATATCAAAGTGCAAAGCATATGAATAGAATAAAGTATTAGCTTCATATCTAAATAGAAGCACATTTTATTACCACACACTAAAAAATTCTGGGTTATGAAATGTGTAACTTGTTTTGGGTTAGGATTATTTTTGTGAGCCCATGCATTAAGTTAAGCACAACTGAGGGTTGCTTTTTTATAACCGTAACTATTGAGTTGGGTTGGAATTCCATTTGTTTGAAAGCCCCGACTGAATTCCCCAGTGTTCATGAACGCAGACTAGCTCAACTTATGCAGGTGTATCAGCTGGTGGAGGAGGGAAGGGGAGGGATGGAGGAAGGCTGTTCATTTGATGGTGAGGTCTAATTAGTCAATATGAATAACGTAGAAAACTGACTACGCAGAATTAGGGCTGTTTAAAAAAATAAATTTTCCATCCTGAATTTGTTCTCATTAATTTCTAAAGATCCATTCATTTGTCCAAAGATCGACCTTTTCTTTTTTTTTAATGACCATTTAAAGGGTAACTTTTTTTTTTTCAACCCGAACCTTATTTCTAAGAGTTTATACGTGCATTTACACACTGGTAAAATTTCTGAATCACTTTGACTCCTTTGGAAGATTTTTCGTTGAGTCGCCCTTCGGTGTACATCCAGTATAATAGGAGAGATGGGGCAGCCTCTATATAAGGCATTATCTGCAGCAAAACTCCTTCATTTTCGCCAATACTTTAAGTAGAATGAATGAACAAATGAGTACTATTGTTCCGTGAGTCCAGATTTAGCTTTCCATTAGTTATCAGTGTTGTACACACTCTTTGGGGCTGTGCGTTCACGATGCACGCTTCCATAGTACAGCTGAGAAGAGCAGCTCGCTACCCAGACAACAACAAAAAACACAATTTGTGGATTTCTGAACTCACAGGACAATAGCACTCATTCGTTTGTTTATTCTACTGAAAGCATTAATGAAATGAATGAGTTTTGCTGCAGATAATGTCTTATAGAGAGGCTGCCCCGTCTCTCCTATTATACTAGATGTACGCCGAAGGGCGACTTAATGTTTTATCTTCTAAAGGAGTCAAAGTGCAGAAATTTTATCGGTGAGTAAATGCACGTATATAATCCTAGAAATAAGGTCCAGGTTAAAAAAAAAAAGAAGAAAGTTATCCTTTAATGTACTGCCTCTGCTTACGTGCAGTGGCTCAGCCGCCCCGCTAGGGGGAGATAGTGAGCTGGACACTGTTAGGCCTACTAAAGCTCCTGGAGTGCAGTGTCATAAGAAGACTGAGTAAGTGGCAAGTCTGACTGGTGCAAGTTGTTTCTAAAGGTTCAGTTTAAACAGAGCATAGGAAACATATGCCTGTGGGAATTTTGATAAATGCAGTTGATATTCACGATCGAGGTGAAATTCATATTTGCGATTTTGTATGTTATCTTTGAAGTTACATCATAGATGCTAATTCTGATAGCATGCCAACAACGTCTTCCATTCATAGTTAGCATCGAGCTAGTGAGTTAGTCGCTAGTCATTTTAAGTTTGTTTTAAATGCTGACTTGCTTTCTTATTAAGCAGTGATTTATAATCTGCTCAGACATACTGAAGTCTCATGCCTTCTTTCTGAACTGTTAGAACTGTTATCTACAAGCCAAACTGAATTCAACATTCAGGGAGGGCTGAATATTCAATTTAAATTGGGTGAATTTTTAATGTCATGTTTTTGATAATGCACCAGGTTAGTGTCCAGCTCTAAATACCTCTGGCGTCCTCTGTTTTCTACCCTGGATCTGTTAGGTTATTATGCCCCACAGCATGTTTGTGAAAGCAATTGCGTCAACATTAAGGGAGAGGGCTCGGTCCTTACAGCCATCATTAACTACCATGACTTCATTCATTTGTTGTTGAATATCAGTTTAATACCAGCATCAATATGTGGCATAACTACAGTCTTGTAATTCGGGTAACGACTAAAAATTTTTTTCAATATCAGCAAACCAAATTGAGATCCGATCAGACCAGACTGGACCAAATAGAACTGATTCTAAACCATGCGAATCGGAATCGAATTGATTCTTGAAATTTGAACCGGTACCCAGCCCTACGTAGAATGATAAGCTGCTGTCAAATTTGACTGTTTTTGAACAAAGAAACGAAGCTGACCACCCATGAACAGGGACTCCGTCACATGTTCTTGACATTCTCATGACCTCATCAGTGCACAACAGATCATTTTATTCCCCAAAAACCCCAGAAAAGGGAAATATGTAATCATGGCACCTTTAATTGTATTTTTGTTTGATCTCTTTTAACAAGACATTCAATAAATGCATCACTAGACAATTCAACAGTTACTGTTTCCAACAGTTTCCTAAAAGCTGATTTTAATTCTCTCTGTATTTATTTTTGTACTAAGTCACATGTTCGACTTCATACTAAACTCAACACACACACACACACACACACTATGAGTGCGTAATTATCCACTTGTTTATTCGACATGATTGGTACAAGCACTCGTGAAATGATTATCATTTCTAGAACTAAATTTATTTTTAGCACTAAATTTTTGTGGACATTGGAGGAACAGTTGCTTATTTATTCCTTTTGCAAAGAGCCTGCAAACTGAACCCAAAAGAGATGTTTAGGGCCATCAGTGGAATAGGGATGCTCCTATCACACTGAGCTCCGTGATGCCAGGGGTAGGTCAAGGGCTCTGATTGTCAGTGTTTATTAATGGGCCCTGCAGAGGGGAGTGACAGCGGGGTGATCTCTGTGATGATGATGTCTTATTGCTTTTCTCGGGTGCCTGAGGTACATACATATTTATGATGTGCTGCCACCTTGAAGCCAGATATATCTGTTTAACACCTGGGCCAGTCCAATGCTTACCAAAGTACAGCTGTAACAAAACAAGCCTGAAGCATTAGCAGAGCCTGCGTCACATTAAGTTTAACTAAGTGCCAAATGACTTCCTACCATCTGTGCCATTTTACAGTAAAGTCGGACAAAAAAGTGACGGGCTGATCTGTGACGTCGTTTGGCAACAAAAGGGGAAATCTGCTCTGTGTTACAAAAAGAGAAATCACCCCGACAACAACGTTGGTGTCAGCGCTTCATGTTAATCAGATGGCTTTTTGACCACCACTTGAATTAATTTGAACTAATTTGTGTGACAGATTGATTTGTGACACTACACGTGTACGTATTAAATATTAACAGCGAGCGCTTCCCCAGGGACAGATGTGATTTTAAAGGGCAACTCATATGCAGTCATTTAGTTGATTAATATGGGCCACTCGTTCTGAGCATACAAATTTGTTGTACTTAATTATTCATGCCTTCACAGAGAAAAACTCTCCTCAGTCATTTCTCTGGTTTTCATTGTCTTTCAAATGATGGATAGATGGACACATAGTCAGGCAGATGGACAGATAAAGGCTCTCGTCTTGTGGCTGAACTTCCTGTTTATACCAGGAGTCATACTTAAAAATGTTGGGTTAAAAACAACCCAACTTGGGTAGTTTCCCAACCCACTGCTGGTTAAATATTGGACAGAACACACGCTGGGTTAATTTAACCCAACAATTTTCTGAATTGGGTTCTCAGAATACCCAATTCAATGAAAATAATCCAATTAAATAAACCAACAGGCTCAGTGGTTGGGTTGAAAAAACAATCCAGCATGTCTTTGTGAGTGGCAAGTATGCTAAAAGCCTTTCAAAACAGCTTACTGAACAAGAACTGCCAAAGATGCATTAATTCCATTAGATCAATTAATCTGTCACAGATTAATGGTACATGTAAGATTTGATAGCACTGATATCACCTGTTTGTCACTCTGAACCGTTCTTAAATATACACACTAAAAATTCCTTGGTGAAACTGCTGGGTTAAAAAGGGACCAACTAATTTCTGGGTTATGTCAACCCAGACATTTGGGTTGTTGACCCAACTTCTGGGTTAAAATAACCCAACGTTGTTGTCAATATAACCCAACTTCTGGGTCAAATATTCAAACCAAAAGTTGGGTAAGAAAAATAAACCAATTTTCTGGGTCAAAGTAACCCAAAAATTAGTTAGTCCTTTTTAACCCATCACCGGGTCAAAAATAATCCATTGTGGGTTTTTTTTGACCCAGGACATTTTAGTGTGTAACCATTGGTAATGGTAATACCATGATATTGAAAAAATTGTCTGAAATTAAAAAAACATTTCCTTAATTCCAAATTATATTACCAGTAAGAAGTGGTATGCTCTGTTACGGGGGCAAGTCTGATCTTTTGATACCACCTACAGTGCCACTGGCTGGCAAGAGGGTTGACACTGGCTCTGCCTTAAAGAATGGCACATTCATTTATTATGAATGTATTTTTTAATGGGATGATGGGATTATGAGCATTACTTATAAATCAGAATTTTGCCAGAGATAAAAAGAAGGAAAAGAGTGCTCTACAGTTTGCAGATTTAGAAACTTTCTTCACATCTAAAGCTAAATATTACTTAAAAGGGACCATAAAAAGTAAATTTTCCTTCTAAAATAACTCAAACTTTTAAAATTTCATAACAGATCAAGCAAACTCTTCATTGATTTTTCTCACTGGGTCACTTCTACATCAGACGATTGTTTACTTTGCTACATGTACAGCAACATGTTTCAAGGTCAGTTCCAAAATAACCTTGGTTGCAATACTGTGTGGCAATCTGGGCCATGTAAGTAAGGAAGGGGAAGATAAATCCACCATATAGCATTCACACAAACCACTGAAATTTTTGTGGTTTAAGTTCTGTTGAAAAGATTTGCTCCTGTGGTGGTCCCATTTCAAGGGTTTTTAGCTGCTTGCCTCCTAAGAAAACTCATGATCTGATATATGTTTTTAACTGTGAAGGTTTGTTAATAAACGGACCGAGTAAGAAAAGGGGAGAGAAAAAACAAGTTTCAAATGTAGAAAACGTCTGTCATGTTTTGGCAGCTTTTTAAAAAAACAATCCAAGAAAAGTATAAACAAACCATTTTTTTTATGATTGAAATGTAACATTTTATCTTTTAGTATTTTATACAGCACCATTTTGTTGATCAGCTGTTTTTGCACCTCTTGTATGTCCAGTTTTCATATAGGCTACAAATAATTGTGATATAATTGTCTGTGATGATCCAATGTTATGTTTTTAATTTTATTTTATCATGTTTGACAAGGTTTAATCTGGTAATTGGGAGTAGATTTATTTAGTTATACTAAATTAAATTTACACACAGACTGACATCAATTAAGCCAATATAGTATGTGAATGGGCCCTGGACCAGTTTGTACAGAAAAAAATTGGGCCCCATGATAAAAAGGTTGACAACGCTTGATGTACTGTCGTGGTTTTTTTATGATTTTTTTATTACTAAGTAAAGCAAATAAATTGTTAGAGCAGAAGGACAGATTGATTGTCCGTTTAAGCTAAAGGTCAGTGCTGTTACAAAATACTAGTAGATGAAGGGTGAGTATGGATTTGAAATGCCTTGGATATTATAATGCGGTCCCAGCAGCAAACCAGATGGCAGGTGTCACATGGGAAATTATTCATTACAACTAAAAGTGTTTTGTGCCTTGACAAAGATCTTGTTAACATTTCCAGAAACCATGTCTTATTTCATTCTCATGAGTGTATTAAAGACTGCACATCAACTCAGGTAATCAAGACTTTTACATTGAGGCTGTACCCAAGTTACTTGGGCTGACAAAGCTAGAGCTACATTTGGATTTAAATAGGAGGATATCAGCGCTGCTAGACGGTTTTAAAGTGCGCCATAGCATGACAATGTGGAAAAGTATAGACTTTAACCAGTTATATTTGTAGAGGAAAATGTAAAAATGAATGAAAGAGATATTTCTTTTTTGTAAAGAGGAAGGACACTTCAAGCTGGGACGAATGCCAGACCCATTGTCAGCAGCTCAGAAAGCTTTTAACATGGAGCTAGTCAACATTGCTCTATAATTTACTTTCAAACAGATGAGTAATAAGAAAATTCCTCTCCCCACAGCTGAAATGAATATAAACCTGATATTTTAAACCTAAAATGATTTGTGGAATCAGGCTGGGGAGTTTGCATGTTCTCCCCGTGTATGTGTGGGTTCTCTCCGGGTACTCCGGCTTCCTCCCACCATCCATAGACATGCATGTTCGGTTAATTGATCACTCTAAATTGTCCCTAGGTATGAATGTGAATGTGAATGGTTGTCTCTCTGTGTTGGCCCTGCGACAGACTGGCGACCTGTCCAGGGTGTACCCCGCCTCTCACCTGATAATAGCTGGGATAGGCCCCAGCAACCCTGAACTGGATAAGCAGTACAGAAAATAACTGACTGACTGATGATGACTGGCTGTAAACATGTTTATTTCTGCTGTGAAGTTAGCCTTTTTGACATGCGACTTTTTAACATGGGAGTCTATGGGGATTGACTCACTTTTGCAGCCCCTAGTGGATGAGGGGTGAACTACAATTGTTTTTCAACCAAAAGTGGCCTCATTTTTCTCACCAGAGGTTGTCACTTGGTCCCAACCTAGTTGTGCAGATGAATGAATAACAGACAGAAATGTCTGGAAATGTCAACAGAGACACAACATTTCAGAAAGCATGGTAAATATTGGCTTTGTTTTCAGTTTAGTAACAGATTTCAAGAAATTGTCTCATTTTTGTTGTAATTTTTTACATAGTCCCAACGTTGTAGAATTAAATCTTACCTAAATAAGACAGTAAGTATGCAGGAATATATTTTCATGATATTGTAAGCCAAGAAATATTTTCATTTACTTGTTTTTTTTTTGTTTTTTTTTTTGGTTAATACTTTGTTTAGTGAGTAGGATGATTGCACAAGTCGATAATCTTTAAAAGCTTTTGGTGCCAGCCCAAACTCAGAGAGGCGTCTTCGGTCTGACGGCCCACAAATCTTTTGGCACCACATCTTATCCCCTGCTTTTATGCTTGATGCACCAGATCTTGGCTTTAAAATAAAATGGCCTTTATCTTTTATACTTCCCTTTTTTGATGAAACAGAATATATCCGACCTCTGCAAATAAGTTGTTGGATTTATCTAGTGTGTGGTATGCTGTGATTTGTGATGACAGGAGCTGAATATTACACTGATACTGTATGACACTGTAAATCCACCGCTTCATCTCTGCTTCTGCTGTCAAATGTAGTCTGAAGTTGTATTTCAGCTGTGTCCCCTAACTGCTGCGCTCACTGAATAGAGAAATAATGAGTGCTGTCTAGAGACAATGTCACTGTTATTTTAGATCTCCCAAGTCTTTCTTTCTCATTCTGTCTGTGTCCATTTTCTTGGAGGCATCTCGTGCGCCTTGTTTTTCCCCACATTCTCACTTGATCTGTGGCGGTGTCCCCTCAAAGCACAATCACACCACCCACTCTGAGTTGATTCACTTGTCTCCCCTCCCCTTTTGTAAGCTGCGCTGTTAAGACACTGTCGTTTCTGAACATGTGTGAAATGTGCGCAGGCATCTTGGAAAAGAGGGTTGCTGTCAGTCCACGTGATAGTTCCTTAAAGAATAAGGTGGCTTAATGGCAACAACAAGCCTTTAGGACAGGATGCATCATACCATCTGTTTGTGTGTTATCAGCCCATCTTCGCCACTGTCGCAGTATGTCTCATTACAAGAAAGCAGAGTCACATCACAAATATCATACAGAGTCTGTTTGTACATCTGTACCAAACAGGACCTATACATGTCTGCTGGAGGAGGACAAGACTCTGCTGGAAGAGGACAGGACTTTTGATCCTGTGCTTCAACGCCTGCACAAATTATTTCCCACAACCATAAGAAAGTTAAACATAACCAGGCTTTCTCGTCACTAGCCCATAGAAGTCTGTTTGGTCTCTTATAGATGGCACTGTAACCAGGGGTTAAAGTCGGCAGGAGCCCAGAGGAGCCCAGCTCTGCCACCTCGGGTCTGAGCGCCATCACCTTGGGGTTGGGCTCCCCCCGCTTCACTGCCTTGGTCAAATAAATAAACCATTTAAATCAGACTGGCAGCAGCGTCACGCATCATTTTCACATGCACAGTCTGCATGGCTCTCTCATAATCACTGCTGAATGTGTCTAGGAGAGCACTTCTGCTTTTCTGGGGAGCCGAGCTCCCCTCAGCTCCCCACAAATGAAGAATCACTGATTACTTTACTGATTAAGATAGAACAACCAGTGAAAAGTCCATGGAGTTACAATGTTGTTTAAGTAAAACGATGTTATTTTATTAAAATAGTTAACAATGACTTCAGATGGATTATTTCATGTTTTAACTATTCATTGGTTAGGGGGTTTGGGTGCTCTGATGAGGCCTCTCAGAGCAGAGAAGAGACTTTTTCCTCCATCCTTTGCTCTTGTTGTCACTGCGAATTTAAAATGTGTCCCTTTTATAAATTCACGCTTGCTTGATGAATTTCATATTTTCTTTCTATGATTAGGGACTGAAAGCCAAGGCCACAGCCTACAGCAGCACTGCATTTAATCTTTGTCCAAGCCTTATTTTTAGGCTTAGTTTACTGTAATTCTTCATATTAGTTAGCTAGATGCTAATGTAGCAAATAAAACTAGTACAGGTCTTTGATATCATTTTTAAAAATTTGTGAAAATTTTCCACAATTTTCCCGACTGCGCCGCGACACAGAATTTTAGGGCTCCCCCACCTGTCAAATCCCACTTTAACCACTGACTGTAACGGATAGAAATAATTTAACTAGGGCTGTCAAAAAATGAATCCTGATTAATCACATTGCTTTTATCACTTCTAGAACACATTAAGGATGAAAGAAGTCTCACTGGGAATTCTGCATTCATCTTTAGTAGACTCAACTACTGAAACCCTGCCCTTACATGTCTCCCTAAAGTCCTTCAGATGGCGGCAGTTTAGTCCAGAATGCTGCTGATACGATCCTCACAGGCTGACTTCACAACTGTATTAACATGAAACTGAAATTCAGCTCTGAGTCCTGGATAACTCCCAGATCTCTGGCTTGGTTTTAGCTCTTAAGTTGTAAAACAAGAGTTAATGTATTTTCTAAATAGAGCAGTACTAATTAATTTTAAAAAAATCTCTTGTTTGACAATAGGATACATTTTTTGACAGCCCTAAATTGAACTATGGCATAAAGTAATGCTGCTCCTGCGAATGTGGCAAGATGTAAATTTAAAAAACTGAACTTTCAAACCTGATGTGTTTAAACACAATATTTAGGACGCATGTTTAGATGAAGCTGCTCTACAAAGAATACATATTTCTTTATGGTGATGTATTTGTGCTGTATTTAACTATTTTAACTAAATTTGAGGCTTTATCTTAATTACTTTTATTGTGAGGGTTGTGGGGGTTAACCCAGCTATATATATATATATATATATATATATATATATATATATATATATATGTGTGTGTGTGTGTGTGTGTGTATTGTGGAAAAACACAAGCTGAATTTCTTTTCAACAACACAACTGCATGTCGTTTATTCTACAGTTGCTATAACAACAACAACAGAACCGCCGTGAGGCGTAGCCCGTGGAACAAAACATCAAACGCTTTGGGAAACCCTGGCTGGCAGAAACAACTGTCCATGGTGAATTATGTAGTCCATATAGTCCATATATATATATATATATATATATATATGTATATACAGCCATGAAAAAAATTAAGACCAACTTTGTCATCAAAAATAATGGTTATGGAATCGAGTACCAACTGTGGGGTGAATCATGTGACCAAAAGAGACAGAAAAGAAAACCTAGAATGTCTAAAAGCTGTTTTTGGCAGTACAATGCCTACTGATGTAAGAACTTAATAACCAAAATCCCTTCTCAAGAAAAGCATGGAAAATCGCTAGATATCAGTCCTTAAATTAAACTCTTATGAGCTATTTTTGTTGTCATCATCGCAGTATTGAACACGTCAATTTTTTTCTTAGAAAATATATTTGTAAAAGAGTTATTGACATAGAATTTTCAATAGAAGTCATATCCGCGTGCCCAAGCCAATCCTATAAGTTCACACTAAATTTTGGTTGTTGGATATAAAATTATGAAGATGGTCAGGCAAAGAAGTTGTTTGGAATATTCAACAAGTGTTGTTTGAGTTTTGACCTCTTTTTTTCCTTCTTCATGCAACTTGGATGAAGTAAAAGTTGTACAAACTGAATGCCAAAGTGATATTTATTCATTCATGGAATATTTTCTGTAATAAACTTCTATCAAAAACTTTAGGTTTTCCCATCAGCATTCTGTTAGCTTCTGTATCAACATTAATTTATCTTTATAATTTAGCTGACTTTAAAGCTGACTCAATGCAGGAGCCCGTCCGGCAACATAGACAGAAAGGAAATTACTCGTGACCATACAATAGTAAGTTGCTGTTTTGCCTTATTTAAGTCTGGGAACAAGTGTTATTCATTAATTTTTGGCTGAGCTCCTTTATGGTGGTTGCATACCTGCATGAAACATGGAGAATTAGGAAATTATGTCATTTTTTCAATCTTGGAATGAACTCCAATGATATCCTGCATCTGTTACAGTTAAACACTGTGTGGTACAGAATGTTAGAATTATATTCTGGCATCTATTATGACCACAGCAGGACACTTAAGTTAGGGACACAATCTGAAATGACTTTATTTCACTGAGCGGAGTTCATCTGGCTGAACTGTCTGTGTGGTGGAATAAATCCTCAGAAAACATGTTTATCCTATTTACGATGTTTGTGATCATTTACAAGCATTAATTTTAGCTCAGAGTGATCAGGGAAATTTGACCAAAGTCACAATGAAAATTCCAAAAACATCCTTATTTCAGAGAAGAGTTCATTTTGGACAACATGCAGACACCATGGTGCATGTTCTTGATGCATGGCCACAATTTATTTTATTTTTTTTTTAAATCAATGACACCAGACAAGCTCTTCAATCTACATATAAGTCCGTGTGGACCGGTCAGACTCCAGTTTGGTTCTCTTCGTCTCACAAGACAAAACTTTTCTTCTTTGTCTTCCTGGAGTGTGAGTTGGGGTTTGAGGGGCAGCGGCTCTCCATCTTTTAGCAGGATGCTCAACATGCACGAACCTGAGGTGGCAGAAAATACCACACCAGCACAGCCAGACGAACGAGAACACACAGCTCGTCTCCCCCACATGCACCCCCTTGAGGCTTCGTACCTGAATTTCTCGCATTGAGCATTCAGAAATGGTGTTAGAGACAACTGCAGTGAAGAAAGATCAGCTCAATCTACACATCAGGCAGTTGTAAGAGCATGTGGAGGAAAGAAAAGAATAGTATTTAACATTTAAACTTGCGCAATGCACCTTTAAAACAAGACCAAGAACTAGCGCTGAAAGTGTTGCATTCGGCCACTTTGCTTGTGAGGTAAAAATAAGAACAATCTCATGACCAACCCTGATATATTAAATTGTACAAGAGTTTGTATAGCAGTGACAAGACAGCAGGGACATGGACTGGAACGCTCACCTGGTGGTTACCTGAATATTTGTCCAGGCAGCACAAGTAAAAACAACAGCACACAAGACAAAGAAATAGACACTGGCAACTTTTTTCACAGCTAGCAAGGTCAAATGTTAGTGTCCACTTCCTGATTCATTATAAGATCTAGAATCTTACTGCTTTGATACATCTGGTCATGTGTTGTGGTGCTTGCTGACCTCTTTTTCCTGTTCCTTCAAACCCCAAAGAGGCAAAGCAGAATGCTACTCCTCTTGATTTTAGCTCAGCTTTAAGTTTCTATCAAAATGTAGTTTTCCTTTTATGGTTTTGCACAATCAGTGTGGAAGATTGAATCAAAGAGACGATTCAGTGCAATCTGTTCAATAGCCAAGTAACCTTTTATGAATTTGATTTGTATAAAAATTGCACTACCTTGGATTATAATTAAACAGATAACTCTGGATTGTAATGAGACCACACCACTTCTTTAAAGTTTCTTGATATGAAAACTGAATTGAATTGAAGCTGCACTAGAGGATGGTTATTAGACGGTATACCGTGGAAAATACCTCTCAAGAGAAGTATCCCAGGTTAAAAGCTTGTTAGTTTTTACTTCTACACCAATTTCACAGCCAATCTGCCTGATGTACAAACCAGATGGAGGGTCTCAGTTATCTTTCTACCACATCCTTGATATCTGTGAGTGTCATAGGACATTACTGAAACAAAGTGGTCTAGACATTTCTCAACAGACAAAAATTGTCACTTAACAATCACAAATTCCTTGTTTATGATAGTTAAGTGAGAAAATGACAAGTTTATAGACACATGTCTATAACAGCAATCATCAGTGACAATGTAACGTTACTGTGGATGAAATGCAGTTGAATCAGGATAGAAATTATGTTTAAGAAGAGTGGCAGGAAATCTTCAAGGTCTGTTAGAATTCTCACTGTCATGAATTTTTAATCTACACGGATTACATTTTGAGGAATTTTCACAGTCTAAAGAGGCAATTTCAGTTTAAAGCCTGCGTAGGAACATGCAGGCAGGGTCATCAAGGGAGGCACTAATGCCTGTTGTGCAGTGGGCTGCACAATGTGGAAGCACAAACTGATGATAGAAATTTTATCTGGCTTATGTGCTCCACATGCAATTTTGATTCAAGCGAATGGACACAACATTTAAGTATCCGGAGTTGGAATGGAGTACTTATTCAAGCCCACGGGAGCTGGCCAGAAAGAAAAGGCTTTTAGTTTGGGGGGAAGTTGGGTCTTAAAAAGTGCATACCATGACACTAGAGAGATAAGACGATCTTGAAATATACAGTGATGGACTGTATAGGAAGTTAAGAACGCTGAAAACCAGACTAACAACAGCAGGAATGGATTCAATTATCTTGCTTTAGAAAATAAACTTACATTTAAACTGTCATATACTTGATAGTTTTGGGATGAATAGGGTTTATGATATAACAACTGTTGTGCATGGGCTCTGTTCTTACAGGTTTCAGCTGCAACTGATGACAAACATGTCCCTTTAATAGGAACCACCTTGTAATGTAATGTAATGTGCTGTCACAACATATTTTGACCAGCAATAATTTTACCCTCTGTTAATGTGTGAATGGAGGAAAAACAAATGACGTGAGAAGTTCACATTTTTGAGGACAAAAAAAAGTCAGCCAGTCCCCTGAGAAACAGCTCCTCTTTCATCACACAAAAGTTTATTTTATTTAAAGAAAATCATAATTGCAGTGTCTCAGATTAGATGCCAGTGATTAGAGCTTCCTTGGGGAATGACAGGAAGATAATATCTTATTATGACATCTCAGACTTTGTGTTCTCTCCCACTGAAGTGACAAGAAGAAATGCTGTGGGTGACTATGACACTGGCTATGAAAATAAAATAAAATATATTTTTTAAAAAAACAGAACAAATTTGAACTATATTAGAAATCATCAACATGAAGACAATAAAATTGCAGTAGATCTTGAGAACTGATTCAGGTAGTGGGCAACTTTTTCTCATGGATTCAACAATAACATTCTTGTTCCCTGAAGATCATTCAAAGCTCCAGTCCTGAAATTTGTTGGATTTTCACACGTTGGTCACACGTTGGTCCTGCTGAGCTAAAAGTCTCTCGAGGCCGTTTGCTCAGCAGATAGCTCATCGTGTGCGCCTGATTTTGGTGAGTTTTCAGCCTCACGAGGCCTTGAGGTGAAAATCAAACACGTTTGATATTTTTTACCACGTGAGGTGAAAAACTCTCCGTGTGCGCTCAACTTGAGCTGTCTGCTGAGGGCAGAAGATCTAGCGACCAATCAAAATGCGTCCGCATCTATACATCGGTATCACGATACTCAAAAAAGTGTCGATTCTGATATTTTGTCTGGCTGGTATCGAAGTATCAACTCCAGGGTATTAATATGCCCATCTCTACGAGATCCCGGTTACTTTTTTAATCACCAACGTTACTTGCGTACATGAATTATTCCCAGTGTTGCAGGACCACACTTCCCACCCAAAGCAAGAGTGAATACATCACTGCATGTCACATTACAAGTATGAGCTTGCAGGGCATGGTATTATTAGACTGAACACACCTTCTCGAGAATCAGAAGCATGCAGTGATTTTTATCCACTGAAACCCAAATGTTAAATTCATGACTTTTTTTTTTAAACTTGTATCCACCCACCTAAGATCAACGATGAAATGCTCAGTCCTTTATCGCGGTATGTAAACAAATGTAACTGATTTTCCTTATGCTGAAAATCATAAATAAACTGCACTGTCCTTTGATCCCTCTCATCTCATCGGCAGCTCTCTGTCTGCATAAGCACCAGCACATACAGGTCTGCTATTCCCTTTGTGGCACACAGAATGCTATATATTCAAGGTGGATAGTCTTCCAGTATGACTCAACTATTGTCAAGACCTGCATGCATGGTCAGTGTTGCATCTAATATTTACTGAGGTCCTTAAATATTTGAGCAATGACTCAGTTTGTTATTTTTGCCAAGTTTATATAAAGATACAGCTTTATAATATGGGCTTTATATGAACATTTTTACCTTTAATTTTAGGTTGTTCTGTGCAAATAGTAAAAGTTGAGGAATGGCAGCTCTTTGAAATCACATAGCATTGTGAAAATTACTGGAAAATATCACCAGCAAATGAACTATTAAAGTTTGCCTGGCCCGACAAGTATCAAAGTATACAACTGTTGCCAACAGGCACTATTAGCCTTAGAATATCTATTGATTCATCTTTTTCTAAAATGATGCAACGACTTTTCCTTGTGCAAGATTTTAGCTTAATTTTTGTGTATCCCAGTGATCCTAGGAGTCATGTTGTGGAGACCTTTTTGTATCCCCCAGCAGTATCACACAAGGCAAACAGGCATTGTTGCGGCAATAATCCCCAAATTCGTTGGTGTACACCAGCAGTAACGAAGCCTGTTAAGCTGAAGGATATCAGGCATTTTCAGCCTGTGGGACTCGTGAGTTTATGCAGCATTTTCTTTTTGCAGATGTTTTTGTTAATGCAGCATTTTCTTTATTGCATTTGTTTTTTAATGCTGCATTTTTTTTTTATTGCAGATGTTTTTGTTAATATAGCGTTTTCTTGTTGCAGTTGTTTTTGTTTATGAAGCGTGTTTGCACCTGTGGGCCACCGTATTGTATACTTGTTTCCTTACAGAAAACTGGGCCACAAAGGGAATCGATAAAGAACCAAATCGATAAGGGAATTGAAATTCATAAGATCTTATCAATTTATGTAGGTGGTGAGAACATAGAAAAACAACTAGCTATTCCTTACTACTCCATCTGATTGAAAAATGGCTGAAGACATTTATGGCCCTGAAGCGTGCTGACCATAAT
>JALJCO010005887.1:0-243805 GCA_023101725.1 Atherinomorus stipes
TGATTTCCATTTTAGATTTTCTGTGTGTCATTTCTAGATTTCTGCTTGTTGCTTTTTATCTATGCACTGCACACCAATGCAAACCAATAGCGGGACTATATCTATAATGGGAACAAGCTGCTTGGTGTTCTTTGTTGGTATTTCCTCTGTGCTACACAGAGCCTGCAGTTTTCACAGCATATCAAAAAAAAAGAGAGAGAACACAGACGAGAGCAAAAAATAGGCGTCCTATTTTATTTGGGGAATAGGAAAGCAGTACCTGCTGCTCCTGTTTCTCTCCCTCACTTTCTCAGACTCCCTGTGCCTTGAGGCCAAGTTGAAATGGGTCGCCTCAAAACCGTACTGTGTTGCTTATTGTAACGACTGCTGTTGTGACTCTCTTTCTCGGAACCAGTCACTGGACTTTGATTTCTTGTGATAGACGGATTTGTGTGTCACTTTATGTCCCGAATGTCAGATAAAATCAGTCTGCACTAGCTGCAGATAGATGTGAGATCCAGTATAGGTTACCACATTTCCTATCTGGTCTTCTGTTGGAGCAGAGCATGAATATCAGTAACCCCCCATGCAGCTAGTGCTACACACGTCTTTTCCCTTGTTCAGGTCATGAAACTAAGCATTTTTCCAGCTTCCAAACATACAGTATGTATTTTGTAAACTTGTTTCTAAGTGTAAGTGCTGTTAATTTGACAAATGTAGTAATTCTATTATCATGTGGTTTCCTTGTTTTATTGGAAAATAACTGATAACGAATACTGGCTATTATCCACTGACCACTTAGTGTTGGTATTAGCACAAAATTTCACCATCAATCCATTCCTAGTTTCTGTGGTAGCTTTGAAAGTTTTACAAGCTTACTGTTAACCTACACTTTTAAGTTTGTAGAGTAGAGGTTGAAAGCATTCAAGCGGGTACAATCAGCAACAATCAGGAGAGGATGTCACCAAACCCATATCAGTCAGTCAGTCAGTCATTTTCTGTACCGCTTATCCAGTTCAGGGTCGCGGGGGTTGCTGGAGCCTATCCCAGCTATTATCAGGCGAGAGGCGGGGTACACCCTGGACAGGTCGCCAGTCTGTCGCAGGGCCAACATGGAGAGACAGACAACCATTCACGCTCACATTCATTCCTAGGGGCAATTTAGAGTGACCAATTAACCTAACATGCATGTCTTTGGACTGTGGGAGGAAGCCGGAGTACCCGGAGAGAACCCACGCATACACGGGGAGAACATGCAAACTCCACACAGGAAGGCCACTGTTGGAATTGTTCAAACCCCCTCCCCAGCCGGGAATCGAACTAGCGACCTTCTTACTGTGAGGCTGCGGTGCTAACCACCACACCACCGTGCAGCCCCAAACCCATATCTTTAAGTATAAATACATAATAGTGTTACTAAAGGTTTGATACTAATAATTATCCTGTGGATGGTGATGATTACAGAATGTTTGTGATAATTTTAAAATGGATTTTCCTTAACATCAGTTTCAAGATATGATCAGATAAATTTTTGTTCAAATTTGTGATTAATGATACCAACCAGTGATCAACATGTTCATTCATGTGTGCATTATCCAAAACACAGGGTGTTTACCCCCATTAAGACATATTGATTTCAGCAATTTTACCTGTCCAAGTCCGAGTTTGCAATCTGATTAGATTTCGGCTGTTGGATTAAATCAAATCTAGAAAAAGTTGGTTCAACAAAATTTATGAACAAAATTTATTAGTTAAATAAAAATGAAATGAATGAATGAAATGAAATGAAATGAAATGAATGAATGAATGAAAATGAATGAAAAATACTTTATTCATCCCCGAAGGGAAATTCAGTATTGTAAAAGCTCACTTTTTTTTTTTTTTTTTTTTTTTTTTTTTATAAATAAACAAAAAGTCAGTTAGTCTTGTTCTTTAGGGTGATGGTTGCTGGCAGGAATGAATTCCTGTATCTCTCCGTCCTACAGCGAACTTGACGTAGCCTCCCACTGAACACACTCTGTTGATTCTTCACCGTGTTGTGGAGAGGATGGGAAGTGTCCTCCATCATCTTCATCAGCTTGTGAAGCATTCTTTTTTGAACGATCAGCTCCAGCGGCTCCAGAGTTATCCCCAGCACAGAACCAGCTTTCTTGATCAGCTTGTTTAGTTTCTTCAAGTCTCTGGTTCTGATGCTGCTGCCCCAGCAGATGGCTGCAAAGCTAATTGCACTTTCTACCACAGACTTATAGAAGATCTGCAACATCTTTTTGCAGACATTAAATGATTTTAGCTTCCTTAAGAAGAAGAGTCTGCTCAGACCTTTCTTGTAGATGTAGTCACAGTTGCATTTCCAATCGAGTCTGTTGTCCAGCTGAACTCCAAGGTATCTGTAGTTCTCTACCACCTCCACCTCCTCTTCCAGGATGTAGACAGGACTATGCTGCTTATTCTTGCTCCTCCTGAGGTCAACAATCATCTCTTTAGTCTTGCTGGTATTTAAGATGAGCTGATTGTTACTGCACCATTTCACAAACTGATTGACAAGTTCCCTGTATTCGGCTTCTTGTCCATCACTAATACACCCAACAACAGCAGAGTCATCAGAATATTTCTGCAGATGACAGGACTCAGTTATACTGGAAGTCTGAGGTGTACAGTGTAAAGAGGAATGGTGAGAGTACAGTCCCTTGTGGTGCTCCAGTGCTGCTGACCACCATCTCAGACACACAACCTTTCAGTCTCACAAACTGTGGTCTGTTTGTGAGGTAGTCGTAAATCCAGGTGGTTGTGGAGGGATCCACCTGGAAGTTATGGAGCAATAACAATCTTTTTATTTTATTTTTATTTTTTGAGCCTTAAAGCCAGAGTTGGTAATCCGGCTCAGAAACACTTTTTGTTATACTGGGTGAAATGGTCGTTCCATCCTGACAGTAGTCAATACATCATGAATTCATAAAAAGGAAGGAAAAAAGTCAGACCTCTGTGAGAGCTACAGTTCTGTAAAAACTGACCAACCCCTGCCATCTGCACCGAAAGGCAGGAATTGGTAATTTGCAACATATAGAAAGAACTAATGCCTTTATGTCTCGTCTCTGTCCCTCCCCCTCTCCCTCCCTCCCCGGTCTCAAGACCGCTTTTTTGCGGTCTTGGTCTTGTCACAGTAATACTACCTGTGTCACGGGGGGCACGCGCGTTGGTCTCGTTCACAAAAACAATAAAGTTCAATGAAAAAAAATTCACAACAGCAATGGCAGCGGTGAGCGACTGTTTTCAACTGTGTAGAAAACTTTAGCGTTTGCCTCGTAAATCCTCAGCCATCTCTACCTTTCTGCTCTTCCTTTGTTGATTTCCAGCAACATGCGGTGAGTCTTCATTTGCGCATGCGCTGTGTCTTGTTCTGGTTTGGAGTGTTACTTAATCATCATAATGCCACCCACAGCCTTGTATGATGTGCTACAGTGGTTTCATGGGAATCGTGAACCCTTTCCCCCGGATTTCTGCTTTCGGTTTCACACCTGAACCGGCTTCAGCTCCGTGTGGACTACGCCTACATGTCTAGCTAACGGACTGCTAACTGCTGCTGAGCCAAAATACCAAACCAAACCAAACCAAAACAACAGATAAGGATTAAGTCTTGGAGGCGTTGATGTTTGCAATGTGGACTTTTTACACTGCAGAAAGAGTTGGAAGTGAGTAGATTAAAGCTGTTAAAAACCTGGTTTGTCAGCTGTTTACGATCAAGCTAACGAGCTATCCACTCGGCTGTTATCCTTAACCTGCTCGTAAAACATTGGCGCACACGTCCCTGCGCTCTGAAGGCATGGTTTCGGGTGGTGTGTTTTTTTAAACTGTCGCTTGCTCAAACCGTTTTTCCAACATTGCCAACCCTAGCTTTAACTGAAAGTGTTCTCAGTATGAAATCAACAGCTGGTTTTACAAAACATAAACAGTGTTTAAGTTCAGAGGAAAACTGGGCAGAGGGGCAGATAAACTGAAAGTTCTAATCTTTTCTGGACTGTGATATCCATCTCAGTCCCAGACGCCAAAATACAGTTTAAAAATATATTTTACCATCAAAAATGACCAAAAATAAGTAAACAAATACTGCATTGTATCTACATATGAGAAAATAACGGTATAGCAACGCACAGCCACTTGGACAAATCTTCAGTCTGATTACTGTTTTGGAATGGGGTTAAAGGCCTACAACAGAACTTTAAGATGTTTTCTCAGTGACATGCCCCTATCGACAGCTAAACTAGCATCCATCTTGCATCGTACCTGTACTGTGAATCACTCCAGCCAGTAAAAGACAGTCTTATCTTGACTCTTGTTCTGTTGCTTCCTCTTTTTCTTTTCCTCTCTTCCTCCATTAATGTTTCCTTGCGTTTCTTTGCTGAATCCTCCATGATGCGCGTTAAAAACACCCGCTGTGTTCATATCTGGTTCATATCCATTTGCTAGTAAGTGGCACAGTGAGCAACCAATAGTCGGTCGCAACGTCACAGCCACGTCCCAGATGCAAAACTTACATAGTGATTTCTAAGCCTCAGGACGCCTCTGAGAAGAACGAGTCAGAAACACATATTTTTAAGGTCTAAAAGTTATGTTGTGTATTTTTAAGGTGGAGCTCCTAGCATGCACCAGGTCACTGAATGAGGTTCAGTACTATATTTTTCTAAAGAAATGTGCAGTGAACAATTAACTTTTATTCAACAAGTTAATTGTCTGCTATGCAGATGACACCCAGCTCTACCTTTCTACGCAACCATCTGCCTCACTCCCACCAACCTCCCTCACCCTCTGTCTCCAAGAAATCCATTCTTGGTTCTCATACAACTTCCTCAAACTGAACAGCTCAAAAACCGAAGTCCTCCTTGTAGGCACACCTCACACTCTTTCCAGAGCCAATAACTTCTCGATTACCATAGATGACTCAACTGTCCTCCCCTCCCCTCAGGTTAAGAGTCTGGGTGTCGTCCTCGACAGCACCCTCTCCTTCCAGTCTCACATTAACAACATCACCTGGTCCGCCTTCTTCCACCTACGTAATATCTCTCGTCTCCGTCCCTCTCTCACTCCCTAAACCACCGCCATCCTTGTTCACAGTCTCATCACTTCTCGTATTGACTACTGTAACTCACTTCTTTTCGGCGTCCCAAACAAGTCCCTCCAGAAACTGCAGCTCCTCCAAAACTCCGCAGCATGCCTGATCACTCGGACCCCCATTTCTCATCATATCACTCCCCATCCTGCAACAACTCCACTGGCTCCCCATCAAACAAAGAATTATCTTCAAACTCCTCCTCACCACATTCAATGCCCTCCATAACTTGGCTCCATCTTACATCTCAGATCTCCTTCACGTTAACACCCCTACCCGCTCCCTTCGATCCTCCCACACCTTCCAGCTCTCCGTTCCCCGGCCCGTCTTGTCTCCATGGGGAACCTGGCATTTACTCGCTCTGCTACCCATCTCTGGAATTCCCTCCCTCTGATCTCCGTACTCTGGACTCCTTCCCTCTTTTCAAATCCAGACTCAAAACTTTCCTGTTCAGACAGTCTTATTCCAGGTAGTCCAAATGCATCACTCAAATATTGTTTTTTCCCTCTCCCTATTTTACTTCCTGTTGTTTTGCTTGTTTTTGCATCATGCAAGTCTTCAATCTTGCTTTAATGGGAAGCATTGTCCCATTAAAGCATTGTCCTGCTACACTAGGAGTAACTTATGTAACTAACATAAATAATTTTTAAAAATAACTGTAATCTAGAGGATAAAAAATAGCATGCGTTAGATGGCTAAGTAATCTGTCAGTGGCATCACTGGAATTGAGGGTGGATTTTTACCAACTAAATATAATGTAACTGGTCAAGGGATGTTGGACATGTTATGTGGTATGTGTATTTATCTATATTTTGCATTTTGATTTTTAAAAAGTAGGTAATGACAAGATTTCATTGCATTTAAGTAATAAAGTATTTTGTTCCCATAAAGTAACCCTGACATCCATTTATTCAATTTCTGTACCGCTTATCCAGTTCAGGGTGTGGGGGTTTCTGGAGCCTATCCCAGCTATTATCAGGCGAGAGGCAGGGTACACCCTGGACAGGTCACTGGTGTATCGTAGGGCCAACACAGTGAGACAGCAACCATTCATGCTCACATTCACTCCTTGGGCTAATTTAGAATGATCACTTAACCTAACATGAATGTCTTTGGACGGTGGGAGGAAGCCGGAGTACCCGGAGAGAACCCACGCATACACGGGGAGAACATGCAAACTCCACACAGGAAGGCCACTGTTGGAATTGTTCGAAACCCTCCCCACCCGGGACTCAAACTAGCAACCTTCTTACTGCGAGGCTGTCGTGCTAACCACCACGCCACCGTGCAGCCCATAATCCTGACAAACAAGCAAAAATGTAAATTTTTTGGTCATTTATCACTCTACAGCAACGACAACAACAAAATGAACAAAAAGATAAACCAGTCAAAAGTTAAGTCTTTGAAAGGCTCTGCTAAATCATAAATGTCATCACAGAGTCTTTGCTGTGATGTTGAAAGAAATTTAAAGGACTTGTAATATGGGTTTAATCATTTTGAAAAGTTTTTTTTTTTTTTTTTATCTGAAATGTGGGTTTAACCCACCAATGCTTTGAAAAATTAAAAAAGAAGGATGGAGTCCTGATCCTTGATGGAAAAAACAAATATACACATGTAAATCATTCTGACCTGCATTAAATTTGAAACAAGTGGGCTCAAGTTCTTTATCCATATTATTTGACTTTTTTTTTTAAAAAAGTGAAAAAAGGAAATCTCAGTTTTTATAGTTAAAGTTACAAAGCCTTTGCATTTTGAAACTCCTCATGGCAGCAAGAAAGCTGAGGTTTAGCTTCACACCAAAGGTCATAATGAACCCACTGTGGCAATTCATTGCCTTGGCTGTTTGCTGAGGCCTGCCTGTTTGTGGCACATAACCAAACACATATCAGGTCACATTATTTCTGTCAAGCATTTTGCTCTGATAAGGAAAAGGGTAGGCTGACACAAAGCCAGCACACACAGGCAAACTCAACAAAAACACACACTGACGCTGATGCCCAAACACTAGGCCACGTCCTCCAGTGAGGCAAAACTAAGTCGTGGCCAACTTCATGTCAGATGATTTAGAGAACCAGTCATTGCAGGGAACAATGAAGAATGTTAAAGTAACCTGTCTCTGTTTGTGTCTCTTCTGCTTTTCTTTCAGATCATCAAAAGCTGGAGAGAGAGGCGAGGATTTGTCGTTTACTAAAGCATCCCAACATCGGTAAGCGGCGTGTCCTCAATCTCTCAATGCACACACACAAAAGCACACGTGAAGACACACGCACACATTTCGTTCAGGTCTCTTGTGATTTCTGCTGTGGCTATTCATCTTCTAGACACACTTATGAGACAGCTAGGGAGGAGAGAAAAAGTTTGTAGAGGTGTGTGTGTGTGTGTGTTCATGTATCTAATGATGATGTACCTGTGTGCTCTCCCCGCTGAGTCATCAGAAAGACACAAGAGCCCCCTCTCTAAACAACTGACCCTTCACACTCCTTCCTCCTCATTATTCCTCTGATAAAAGCTGTCTCTTCTTTTTTGTTATCCCACTCATCTTCAGAAGCTCTTTCTTTTCTTCCTTGTAACTGTTTCAGATTTAATATCACTTCAGCTTTCTAAGATGTTCTTTAATAAAATCAGAGAACAAGCATGACTGGAATTTTATGCTTTATTGGCCTTTGATATTATGAAATATAAGAATTGGAAAAGAAATGACTGAGATACTACAAAAAAAAAAAAAAATCTAAAAAAAAAGAATGCTCATTGAGTTTTGTTAAAGGAGTACAGCGCAAGTTGGAGCTTTTTTTCAAAAGTTCGCCCCTTCTGGCGACAAGTGGAAGTGACGCTAATGTCATGCACTCGCATGAGCTGCTTCGACTGCGTTGGTCTCTAATTTAACCCAAATTACACTCAGTCTGAGCCCAGAGTTAGAGACACAATGTCTTCTGAAGTAATAAAGTTATAAATCTGCTAGTTGTTTACGGTTTGATCGTTGAGTAAACTGACGGACTGTATGCTAACGGTAACAACAGGCTAACGCTGGCTTGTAGTTCAAATATCTAAATTCACAGGCTGAGACCATGATTACCTTATAAAATTACCGCATCAAACAAATTTACCAAGTGGGTAGGTGCATATCTTTTCCCGGGAACAGTCATATGGCTGTCATATTGCTGCATTTACATGCTAAAAACTTCATCACATTAACCTTGTTAGCAAGAAGAAAGCCAGCTGTGGGTCCTGTTTTATTCCCAGACTGGATCGGAGCTCCCTCCAATTAAAAAAAAAGAAAGAAAGATAATAAGCTGCTTGGTTGTTTACCCAAGTCTTACTCCAGTGCCGGTGTTGTGCCGAAAAAAAGCCCCCCTGCAGTGGGGACCGGTCAGACTCCAGTTTGGTTCTCTTCATCTCACAAGACAAAACTTTTCTTCTTCGTCTTAATGGAGTCTGAGTTGGGGTTTGAGAGGCACCTGCTCCCCATCTTTTAGCAGGATGCTCACCATGTGCGGACCTGCGGTGGCAGAATACACCACACGGCACAGCCAGACGAATGAGAATGCGCAGCTTGTCTCCCCCACAAGCGCCCCCTTGATGCTTTGTACCTGAATTTCTCGCATTGAGCATTCAGAAACAGTATTAAGAGACCACCGCAGTGAAGAAAGATTGGCTCATTCCGCAGTACACATCAGGCAATTGTAAGAGCATGTGGCGGAGAGAAAAGAATAGTATTTAACATTTAAATAGGGATGTACGATATAATTGGCCCCCTATTGGTATTGGCCTATATCCGCCTTAAAACTGAGTATCCTAACATTCCACCCCCACTGATATTTAACCTGTGGAAATTACGGAGAATGAAGACAGAAGCAATTTTTCATGTTAAAAATGCAACAGCGTGTCGTTTTTTTTCGCCACCAAAATAAACCAAAGGACGGCAGGCCGAAAACAAGGGAACCCTGCTTCTAGGGGGGAAACCCCGTATCTTAAAGTAACAGTGTTTTAGAGATCCTGAACATAGGCTGTATTGCAGATATTACTGTATGTCACAAAGAACATGAATATGAAGCAGCACAAAAGTGCAGGAACAAAAACCACTGATGCTGTCTGGTGAATTATATTATCATAGTCCACTACAAACCCATATTTAACCGATCAACCCGTTGTTTCATAAATCTATAAAAAAAACAAAAAAAAAACTTATTTTTCTTCAAAAACTCTTTTTTACAGACTTTAAAATCTTTTTTTTTTTTTTTTTTTTTTTTTTTACTTGTCCTGTCCAGCATCGAAGCAAGCAGAATGGAAATCTGATTGCTTTATTCTGTTGAACAGTTTTGCTTTTATCAAGCGGAGCTTTATGAACATAAGGCTCCACTTGATATCATGTTTTTCATTTTATTTCTTTATTTAAACATTTGTCTATTACACCATTCCATTTCATACTGCTGGGCCTTGGTAGTAACTATCCAACAGGGGGCTTCTAAGTATTTGCTTAGTTAAATCCAGGTGGCGATTCCTTTTTCGGCCAGGCAGTAGTTTGCATTCCTCAGGTGGTAAAGGCTGATTTGCCTCAGTTTTTTAAAGGCGCTATACCTGATTTTGCACATTTGTGAACAGTGTAGTTTGAACTGTAAGCCCTGCCCCTAACGGTTTCTCCCAGTGAGAAACGCTCCTATTCTCGTTTTTCTCCTACCACTCAACCTGCACGAAATAACGTGCACGTTTCATACTTGTGCACAAAGAAACTCTCCAGAGAAAACTTGCATGTGATCTTCCAGTGAAATTACTGTTTTGATTGCAGTAAATGGCCCGGTTCAGCTGCTAAATGACATTTTCTATCATAACCGGTAGTTTACCGTAACCACAGTTATGTACACAGATGCACAGTTATGACGAGTTATGATGCTATAAGCGCGATACAACATGACAGCCTGATAAAGTTTCTCACGTTCCCAAGCCCTATTGGAACCGCGGAGCTCTCGACCAATTGCAGCATGTTTTACGCCCATTTCATGACGTCGCCCCGGACGAGACACTTATTCTGAAGGGTCACAGAATTGTCTGTAGCACCGGCACCGGCAGCTCTCATGTGGATGTTAGTAGTAAACATTGATGGATAATTACTCCGATCGACGGGATAAAACAGACCAGCCTGTTATGGAGCTGTATGCGCTCGACCCAGAGTCTGATATGGAGTTTGAAGTACACGCAGTACCACAGAAGTACCACAGAGACCCCTGACAAGCAAGTAATTTAGCGAACAAATCATAGCCTAACAGTTAGCATTGAGCTGAGAGATGTGTTGACTCACCAGTGTTGTTGTCTGTCCATGCGCGTTTTTATAGAGCTTGAGGAGTTGTCGTCACAGCGTGTGGCCCCGCCCCTCCGAACCGGCGTTCCGGCATGTTTCTTGTACGCTTACTGAGAGCTACGTTGGTCGTGACTGGAGATGCTGGGTTATAATGTTGAGTGAAGGACTGCCAGCTCTTCGCACAGTCAAGATGATCAAAAAAAAAAAAAAAAAAGACAAACAAGGGCGAGTTACGGTTTTTCAAGATCTCCGGTTTGAAGAAAAAAAAAAGAAAAAGAAAAAAAAATCAGATTGTAAACTGCTGAAGTGACAGGGGGGGCGCCAAGTGTCTAACAGCTGCAGTCTGAAGGAAAGAGATTAGCAACATGCAGCATGCCGTGTGTTCTCCAGCTAGTGATCCCTTTGTGACTGATAATGGGCTATATGCCCGGCTCCACTACTTCCTGAATTTCAGACAGCACCTTTGCTTCCTGTCTTTCATTACTGGTTGAACTAATTACTCCAGGTGTGTCTGACCTCAGTAACTGGCCAGACACACCTGGAGTAATTAGTTCAACCAGTAATGAAAGACAGGAAGCAAAGGTGCTGTCTGAAATTCAGGAAGTAGTGGAGCCGGGCATATAGCCCATTGTGGTATCCTTAAAAACTACTCCGTGATTCTGTCCTTGCAGATAGTTTTAATAATGAGGAATCAGTCAGTACGATGTGGCCGCTAGATCCTTCCCTCACACACGGCTAGGGTTGCCACCCGTCCCGTAAAATACGGAATCGTCCTTTAATTGACAATAAAACGTTGCGTCCCGTATTGAACCAATACGGGACGCCATTTGTTCCGTATTTCCATAATTGTCAAATACACATGTCTGTCACACATATATAAACATTAATTTTAGTAATAATGAGCTAAATAAAACACGGGAAATTTTAAAGCCAGCCAAAACCAGCGGGATCATCGCAGGATCCTCAGTCCTGCATCTCTGCCTGGCTGCCTGCGCGCTTGCGTGTGCTGCTGTCACGCGCGCTCTCGGCACCCGCGCCTTTTAAAATGTCCACACCTGATACTCCAGCATGCTCTCAAAAGCGAAAACGCTGCTAAAGAAAACAGCTGAGTGGGAACAGGCCCGTCCTTGGGTGGACAGCGTCAGTGGAGATGATGAGAGAAACTGTTAAATACGCATGTGGGTGAGTGTTTTCTGTGGCGCGCGTGGACTGTCTGACATCAGACATCATCACGCATCAGAAAAGCAACACAGACACGTGAGAACCGCGAAGACGACCTAAACATGAGTGTCCCATCTTCATCTCCTCATCTCCTGAGACTGAATCAGTCATGACGTCACATCAGAACAGGATCAGTTTTTATCTGGTTGTGTTTTTGCCAGAAGATGTCAGAGGAAAGTTTAGGAGACTGGTGGTTTGGTTAGTTTATTGATTGTTTAGGATGTTGACTTTTTAAATTTGAATGAATGATCATTTATACAGAAACCATTATTAGTAGCAGCCAATATAAATGTTATATGGTTATTTAAACAATAAATCACAGTAATGGATTAACATTTGATAGATAAATTAATATAAATTGAATTAATATTGTTTCATTCATATATATATATATACATGTGTGTGTGTGTGTGTGTGTGTTTATGTATAGCCTATATGCATTCAATATATTTCCTATATAAACCAAACTTGTACAGCTTTCTGTGTATTCTGTGTCAAAATGTTGATTTTGAGGAACACAGTGTTCAGTTTTCACAACACAAATTCTTTTGTTGGTGTGGTTTATCTGTCTGAATGACCTGACTTTCTTTCAAGTCATAAGAGGCAGCAAAAGAAATAAGTTTAATTAATCTGTCATCCCACTCTAGGTTACAGTTGAGGTGACACAGGTGAACCACAGATTCAGACACATCAGAGCTGTCTACAACAGATCACTTTAACAGTTACATTCAGTTCTTCATGTATTTACTAGGCTTATATTTTAAGTTAATTGTTGCACACTCCACACAAACAGATCTCCTTTGGCTGCTGGTGCTGCATGTGATATGTGCATGACAGCTTCTCATTAATTAGGTTTTATTGATAATGCAATAACTAAGTTTTGTGCTTATGGCACATTGTTATATATTTTTTCCTCATTTTATTTTAAATAGGGATGATGTAATTACAGCATATGTAGACTAAATAACAGCACTTTCTATGCAACAGTGTTGCTTAAACAATGTGTTCATTGCAGCATTTCAAGCTTTAAGTGCCACCAATTGTTTTATTGATCACTCCTTTCCTCAAAACACTGGTGCAAAATAAAGCATACCACTGCTGTGAGGAGCCACCGTACGAGTATCGGCCCGTGGTGGTCGTGGCCCCGATGAGCTGTGGTAGGTGTCCCTTATTTTTTTTTCTGAAAGGTGGCAACCCTACACACGGCCGTGCTCAGCTGGGAGCAGTCATGTGGAACATGTGTTTGCAGGAACCAGTAAACAATATTCCAGTCATACCAGTGTGCCTGTGAAGATGCTGCTTTGCTGTGAGAATGAACCGGACACTACGACCCTGGATAAGATCGTCCTTGTTTGCTGTGCATTTGCAAACGTAGCTATGCTAAATCGTTGTTGTCAAGACGAGCACTCAAGCTAACATGAGTTGATGAAAACTCCGGTTACTTTCTTTTATCTGTTTACTCGTGATGTTCGACACCACTGACATCTGCCTGACAGCTTATTTTGGTCTTTCACAAATCAGACACACACTCATCACTGTTTTCTATTTTATAAATAAATGATTGAAACCACGTTAAATATCGTCCTCCTTACATGTTTACTGACAGCTCACAAATGTTTTCTTAACTAGCAGCATAACAGTTAACTGTGTAAAAGGCAGAATAACACTTCTCTAACATTAACAGAGCAAAATTACAAATATTACCACGTTACAAACTGATTGTGAAGATTAAATAATTCACAATGCATCAGCCGCATGTCTCCATGGAGGACGGAGGTAAGCGGTCCAGACTACTGTCCCACTTTGAGCCATTCAGCTCAGATGGGTCCAGTCTGGATATGTCCCCTAGTTTCTCCAAATAAGTCTTCTTTGTGCTAGACATTAAATTATTTCTGTACGGCTTTTCTTCTTTGCTCCTTTTCCCTTCAATGTTAAAACTCCCGTCAGCTCTCGTTTTGACAGTCAAATCCGTACCAACATCATGGCGGCGCGACTCCGCTTCGCTCAGAATTGTCACGTGACTCCTCAGGCTCTATAGCAGGAACTGCGTCAGGTTTCAGAAGTAATCCCAGAGAAAAAAACACTTTACTGCCCGAGATTCATGAAGTTGTCAGGAGTGAAGTTCACACACAAAGTTGAGTTTTTTTTTCCTGCTCCTGAAGTTAAAATCCAACCACTTCTGGCAAGTCGATTCATCCAGTAGGTACAACAAATACACACCCACGCTGAACATAACCACGCTGAACATAACCACGCTTAACATAACCACGCTGAACATAACCACGCTTAACATAACCACGCTGAACATAACCACGCTGAACATAACCACGCTGAACATAACAACGCTGAACGTAACTGCATTTTCCCAACTTGCTGTCCTCTAGAGCTTAAAAAAAAGGGAAAAAAAGGAAGAAAATTCTCCTGAACTCTGGATCAAACGTCTGTTAGCTGATGGCTGCTTGTCTCTGAGGAAATCTTCCTGCAGGTGTTAGTTTCTTCCTCAGAGAGTGTGTATAGGATTCTCTGAGTTTCTGTTCAACAGAGGGCGTCTTGCTACGATACTGAGCGTGCGCATTTGGACTTTCGTGATTGGTGCCACATTCATACGTAACGGGGTGGGTAGTCAGCCGTTTGCAGGGAGGTAGCGCTTGGTTTAAATATTCATGTAGATTACTCAAATATGCATGAATGAAGAAAAATAACGATTAAAATCAGTCATCATCATTTTCTGTACCGCTTATCCAGTTCAGGGTGGCGGGGGTTGCTGGAGCCTATCCCAGCTATTATCAGGCGAGAGGCGGGGTACACCCTGGACGGGTCGCCAGACTGTCGCAGGGCCAACACAGAGAGACAGACAACCATTCACACTCACATTCATTCCTAGGGGCAATTTAGAGTGATCATTTAACCTAACATCATGTCTTTGGATGGTGGGAGGAAGCCGGAGAGAACCCACGCATACACGAGGAGAACATGCAAACTCCACACAGGAAGGCCACACGATTTAAATCATTTCTTGATAAGGAAATAACACACTGGCATGCTGAAAAGCTCTTAAAAGTCCATTTTTCATGATAGGGCTCCTTTAAGGTAAAACATATTTAATAACAACAGTGGGAAGCATAAGAAAATTTAAGAAAAAAAGAAGAACTGATGACCAAATGATCAATTAGAATGTATTAACCCAGTGGGGACCAGATAAGTAAACTTACCTGCCTTGATAGCCAATTTTTTTTATTATTTTTATTATTATTGTTATTTTATCATTATTTTTAATTCTATTAAGAATTACATTAAACATGAAAGACCTTATCAGAATCCCCAGGAACATCAGGAACACTGGGTTATAACAAAGTAATAGAAACATAAACAAGAACGCATGCAGTAACCCAGCAGGGACCAGCAAGATAAACTTACCTGTTATCTTAATCAATATTTTTTTCTTATATTGAGGTTAAAGAGTTACAGTAAATATGCATAGGTCCCCTGGAACTTCCGGAACACTGGGTTTAAAGCAGCATGCTTAGAACGGTTTTATTCAACCTAGCTTCACCATACGCTCAAACTGTGTGGCTTCTCAGCTTTCTTCATGGATCTGTAACATAATGCCCTGACAACAACCTCTCGTGAGTCCTTATCTTTGTCTGACACTATGAGAGATATAAAGTTTATACAGTTAGCACAACTTACGTTGACGAATAGGTACAGAAAAAAAACAATGCTAACAATGCTAAACTTTAGCATGATCTACTTACCCTCGTACTGGTGTAAATAGCTGGAAATGTAGAGACGAAACCCCTTTTCCCGTTTACTTCTGGGAGCAGGGGAGTGGGCACTCACGATACGGTGAACATCATTAATTGATATTTTAGGTCAGTTTTGAAGACATCTGGAGAAATTCATGGTGAAACTGTCATCAATCAAGTAGACGGAAGGAAACCGGAAACCACTCTGCCGATCTCCGGCAAAGATCGGAAGTACATCACGAGGGGTGTGCACAGAGTCTATTCCGAGTTTCCAACTTACGCCTGCTCCACACTAGACGTAAAAGTTACACCCAGTCGGAACATAGACAGGGCTTAAGTCTAACTGGTGCACTCGTCTTAACCCTAATCCAGTCGTAACTTTCCATTCTAAGTCGGGCATAGTGTTACACCTTGCGTACGCCCAGCAGGTGCACTTGACTCCTGGTGTTCCTATTCACCCTCTATGCACCCCAGCTGCTCCGGCTTCTTCACACATTAACACACTGATGCAAAACCACGAGTTCACCTAAAGACAGAGGGGCTAGGCTCCTGGATTGGAGGAGTGGTAGTGAACTGGTGGTTGTAAACTATGGTGGTGAACTGGTGGTGGTTCACTGTGGTGGTGAACTAATGGTGGTGAACTGGTGGTTGTAAACTGTAGCAGTAAACTGTGGTGGTGAATGGGTGATTGTGAACTGGTGGTAGTGAACAGGTGATGGTGACTGGTGGTGGTGTCTGTGGTGAACTGGTGGTGGTGTACTGGTGGTGGTGAACTGGTGGTGGTGTACTGGTGGTTGTGAACAGGTGGTGGTGAACTGCTGGTGGTGAATGGTGTTGGTGAACAGGTGATGTGAACTGGTGGTGGTAACCTGTTGGTTGTGAACTGGCAATGTGAACTGGTGGTGGTAAACTGGTGGTGGTGAACAGGTGGTGGGAGTGAACTGTTGGTGATGGTTAAGTGGTGGTGGTGAACTGGTGGTTGTGAATGGGTGGGTGTGAACAGGTGGTGGTTAATGGGTGATGGTAAACTGGTGGTGGTACACGGGTGGTGGTGAACTGTTGGTGATAGTAAACTGGTGATAGTTAACTGGTGGTGGTGGTGAACAGGTGATGGTAAACTCGTGATGGTGAACTGGTGGTGGGAGTGAACTGGTGATGGTGAACTGGTGATGATGAACAGGCGGTGATGAACTGGTGGTGGTGAATTGATGGTTGTGAACGGCTGGTGGTGAACTGGTAGTGGTAAACTAGTGATGGTAAACTGGTGGTGGTGGTGAACACGGCATTTACACAGACAGTCTTGTGTTCTGTGGAGTGGATACGATTGTTATTAATGATAGGCTAGCAGGTTCCTATTGACTTATGCTAGCATTAGCATCAGGGACCACCAGTAACAAGAGTATAAGATTAATAAGATGAAACTGTCTCCAGTGATAAGTAGGACCCTGGCTCACTCGAAAAGGAGGCCCTATGTCAAAAATCCTGAACTTCCCCTTTAAGATATTTTTTTGTTTATGTATGTGTGAAATAACTTCCTACTCAACATCTAAATCAAAATCTTGAAAATTAGAAGTAATTTCACACACGTGTGCACAGAAAATACTATTCTCACTCAATACTCCCGTAGTTCCATAATACTATAATTAGAATATACAGTACCAGGATTTGCTGCATCCACCTACACTGGAAAAAGATGTAAATCTGTAATGTCCAGTAGTAATGTCAAATATCACGACTTCCAAATGAAATGCGAACATTGAAGAATATATTGTTGTAAACTGTAGCAACAGCAGAGTTGCCACAGATTATCTGAAAAAGTAATCTGATTACTGATTACTTCTTTAGTTACTTTACCAATTTTGTTATTTACTGATTACTTGAGTTTCAATGTAACTACGTTACTACTGTGGTTACTTTATGAGTTACTTTACATAAAATTTACAATTATTTATTTGGCCTCTTCTTTACTGTCAGTTATCTCAGCATTAAAGCAGCCGTTGGTTTAATAAAACGTAAACAGTGTTTATTTCAGAGGGAAATGGGAAGGTGGCGGGTAAAGGTGACGGTGACATCCATCTTAGTCCCAGAGGCCAGAATACAGTTAAAATATATTTTACTATAAAAATGATAAAAAATAAATAAACAAATACTGCTTTATGTCTACATGTGATAAGATGATAAAACATCACAGCCACTTGGACAAATCTATAATCTGATTACTGGTTTGGAAAAACTAACAGAGTAATGGCAGTAAGGTGGAGCTCCCAGCATGCACCGCGTTATCTTCAGTACTATTTTTCTAAAGTAATGTGCAGTGAATGATTCATGTTTATCTGAACTTGTATTCAGCAAAGTGGATAACTGCATGCAGTTGTAGTTTTATTTAGATTTACCAATGAAACACTTTAATAATGCCTGCGACAGACTGGCGACCTGTCCAGGGTGTACCCCGCCTCTTGCCTGATAATAGCTGGGATAGGCTCCAGCAACCCCCGCAACCCTGAACTGGATAAGCGGTACAGAAAATGACTGACTGACTGACACTTTAATGATGAGCTTTATGCACAGCTCCAGTACTTCCTGAACTTAATACTGCACCTTTATTTCCTGTCTTACAGGATTGGAAGAACTGATTAATCCTGGTGTGTCTGACCTAAGCAAATGGTCAGACACACCTGGTTATAGTTATCAACATGTAAGAAGGAAATAAAGGTGAGTATTAAGTTAGGAAGTATGGGCTGTGATAAGCCCATTTGCCATTTAAATATAAATACTTGTCTGCTTGATTCGCTATGTTGCTTTGATTTAGTGGCTGATTTGTAGAGTGGGAAGAGTGTAGTGAGGAGGGGCTGTACGATAAGACAGGAAGAGGCAAATAGATTATTTCCATTACATCATTGTTATTTTTTTTCTTTCTCTATTCCCAAAACCCTACGTGTGTGATGTGAGGTAGAGGGGGGGGGGGGGGGGTCTTGGGAAAGGAGACAGGGGGGTATGAATTCCCCCTGGAAGAAGAGCCGTACCGGCATTAGGTACCCCTGCCTCCCGGGTTCCCCAGGGCAGAAGGGGGCAGGCATGGGCCTCAGGCCCGGTGCCGGCGTTTACTACAGAGGGGCCAGCCTCGGCCCTGGGGGCGCTCGACCACCCCAGGCAGGGAGGGGGGAAAGGGACGGGAGCGGAAAGGGTGGCGGAGGGGCCAGAGTCACCGGCCCAACATCCCCAGGCCCCGCAAACCCCCAAGAGGCACGCAGAGCTGCTTTTTTTTTTTTTCCCCTCCCCTTTCCTCCCCCACTCTATTGTATCACCTCTAAACCCCACTTCAAACAACCCACAACTTTACCCCCGTCAACCTCCCCCTCCCTCCTCCTCCCGCCCCTCCTGTCTAGCCAGTTAGTCCCCGCACTCTGCCCCCCAATGTCCATGCCCCCCCTCCAAACCCAAGCCTGCACCCCCACCCAGGCCGCGACACGCACAATCCCCCAACCCCACCAGAGCCACCACCCCCCCCCCCCGCCGCCCCGCTCCGTCCCCCCACAGTCCCCCCGCTCCCCCCCAAACCCCCCCACCCGCACACACAAACCCCACAAGCACCACCACCCCCACACCCAAACTCCCTCCCCCGCACCCCCACCAACCCACCCTCTCCACACACCCCCACAGGCAACCACACACACACACACACCCACATTCCGCCCCCCTCCAGTCACACACCCACCCACACACACAAGGACGGGGACCACGGGGCCACCAGCCCCCCCACGCCATAAGCCACCGCCCCCGGACCACGCGAGACCAACCCGCACGAGACCCCCGCGCAGGCCAGCCCCAACCGACAAGGGCCGGGCGGGACAGGCACCCGGCGTGGAAAAGACCCGGCCCCCCGCACCCCCCCCTCCACACACTAGAGCTGAACGATATGGACAACCCCACACCCGACTCCCGCCGGACACCTCAACATCGACACGACACGACATGACCACGGGTCCGCCGAAAACCAAGCACCCCGGCGGAAAGCGCAGCTCCGTCCGCGACCCCCAGGCCCCACACGAGGACAAGCACAGGGGAACCCACCCCCACATAGCCGCTCCCGCGACACAACTCCCGGATGCCCACTCCCGACACAGACACGACAACGTACACCCCCCGCCCCACCACACACACACCCCCCCGGCACACACACCCGCCGCCACAGAGAGGCGCCCCGGCCCCCGGCGCAGTGACTAGACCTCACCAGGTCGTGAGGACCGGCCAAAACCAGAGGAGGCACGTCCCGCCGGCCCGCCCCCCCAGCGCCAAGCCGGGTCCCCCGGCCCCAGAGGCAGGGGCCCCCGAGCACTGGGGCCCAGGACCCCCCCGCCCCGGGACGGCCCCGGCCCCCGGCGCCGGCCGACAGCCACCGGCCAGGGCCCCACCAGCGCCCGCCCCCGCCGCAGAGCAGCCCCAACCGCTGACCCCCATGCCCCCCGTCGGGCTGGATACGGCCCCGCCCCAGCGGAGGAGGCAGCCCAGACCCCCCAAGTCAACGCCAGGGTCCGCAGCCATCAAGCCTCGCCGGCACCCAACACCCCATCGCGAGGCGGCTCTCCTACACAGCGTTAAGTGATGGAGCTAATCAAGGGGACAGAGGGAGTGGAATTCATCTAACTGGTTCTTAGAGGAGGCAGACATGCTCAATACTGATATGGTCTACTAAGAAATTCCTTGGCTAATGCTCAGATTTTTTTGGATTTCCAGTTTACCAAGATAGTTTTCTTTGCAATACATAATACAGTAAGTTCATAGTGATAGTTGGTTACCGTGTTGATCTCATCCAAGTCCCCAGTAAACAAGTGGGGGCTTGAGGAAAGTTACACATGAGCCACGTTGACAGGTCATCACATACCTGAAGCCAAAACCTCTGGAAGGTGGACAAGACCAAAGGCGTGAAGATAATTGTCTGTTGTATTCTCATTGCAGTGAAAAAATATTTGAAGGTGACGACCCATCTTGAACATCTCTGTCCTGTGTAATGTACTCTGTGTAAACTTGAATTGTTCTGCATATTTGAGTTTTTGTCATTAGGACGTGTTTAACATATTTGTGTCCATGTGTTTTGGTTAAGGGTTCTGGAAAGTCAGCCTCCCATTCGAAGTGGAAGGGAAATTGAATCATCCAGTTTTATAATAACTATATATTTTCGAAGTGTTTGGGGATAGAGAGATTAGGAATTTGCTACCCTGACGGAGTCTGAGGATCAGTTGGTTAGAGGTTATTTTTGCTTAATATAGATTTAGTTGATGGTATTCTAAGAATTTAGTCTGCTGTCCGTATTGTAAGGTAAGTGTATTAAATGAAGGATTTTCCATTTTCAATGATATGTTGTAATTGTTTTACTCCTTTATCCTTCCAATGCAGAAAATTAACATTTTCTTGTTTTGTAGAATATCCAGGTTATTCCAGATGGGTGTGAGTTTACATGGAATAATAGAAGACTCGGTTAATTTCAGGAGTTCCCACCATGCTTTCAGAGTAGAGCAGATGTTGATAGTTTTAAAGCATTTATGAGATCTGACTGCTGAACTGCTGAACGGCAAATCAGAGACATCCAGATCCTCACATAATGCTTGTTCTGTGTCTAGCCACGGTTCATCTAGATGGGTAGGTTTCAGCCATTTGGAGATAAATTGTAGCTTATTTGCTAGGAAATAATAATTGAAATTGGGTGAGTCTAACCCTCCCCGGTCTTTTACCTGTTGTAAGGTTTTTAAACTGATACGTGATGGCTTGTTTTTCCAAAGGAATTAGGAAATGTGAGAGTCCAGTGACTTAAACCAACTGGAGGAAGGTTTGGTGGGTATCATTGAGAACAAGTAGTTGATTTTTGGTAGAACCATCATTTTGATGGTAGCAACTCTCCCCATGAGTGATATGGGTAAGTGCTTCCATCGTGTGAGATCTTCCTCTATTGACTTTAATAGCTGGACATAATTTAACTTTATTAACTCTGAGAGTTGTGGAGAAATATTTATTCCTAAATATCTGATATTACCAGACTGTATTGTGGTGTTACATCATTATTTCATTAGAAAAGTCCATTTGGTTGGCCATTGATACACGCAATGCAAGAACATACAAGTCCAACTGGAAAAACATCCAGTTGCTTCCTTAAAATATTTGAAAAATGCAAGGCCTGGCAATAACAACATGGTATCCTTCTGAGGCTGAAATCAAATAAATCTTTATTTATACAGTACAGCACTTTTCATACATAAAAAAGCAATACAAAGTGCTTCACATATTAAAACATTTTACATCAAAATAAGTAAAAAAAATTAAGTAAAAGCACACAGTCACACACAAAGATCCATCTTTTCTCACACCCATGCAGTATAACCCCCCCCCCCCAGCACTGTCCCATAGCCCCTTTAAAACCTTGCTATCTAAAAATGACAGTTCAGGGGTCTGCCCCCCCATGACCACCCATGCCACCACCACGGGAGCCATCCAGGTCTGTGCGGACAGGGTCCACGCCACAACCAATGCTGCAGCGCTGGACCCCGGCCACCCAGACTGGGACAGTCACCGTGGTAACGACCCCACAGTCAGAGCAGGGCTGGCTTCCAATGAAGACGACCCCCCAGAGGACACCGCTGGAGTGAAAAGAATAACTGAAAACTGGGATCAAATCCATCTAAAACCAATAAAATCAACATGTTTAGAAATGTATAAAAAGATAAAAGGATCAATAATAGAAAGTAAACAGCTTAAAATGAATAGAATAATCACTTAAATAAGCCATTTAATTAATTGAAATAAGTAGATAAATACAAAATTTATCAGCAGATAAGGATAAATGTAGACGCAAGTGTTGTTTTAGTGTATCAGGTATGTGCATGAACTGGACAGGTTTATGGATATTCCCCTCAGACTACAGCTGTCTATACAACGGCTAAAACATCAGTATCATTTCCCTGCTTCTTTCTCTGTATTTATATCTGTCTGCATGGTTCTGCTGTTGACGCAGCCTATTATTCTGATCCTCTCCACAATGTCAGCCAAAACATATCCATAAATAACCCTGCAGGAGCCCAGAGAAGAATAAGTGACATATTCAAACCGGCCTGTGGCTAATCCATCCCTGTGGGGAGATCCAGTTATGGGCACCACAGACCAGGTGTGGGAGTAATATTACCAGAGAGGCATCTGTTTCAAGTGCCAATTTGTACTGCGTTTGTTTTACTTCACAGCCTCTCACCCCATCATTTCACTGGTGATATGAAAAGAATAGAATACAATTGATTGGAATGTAATTGATTCGCAAAGTTAAATAAATCTTTGAATTGCAATAATTCAGTTTTTAAATAAACAAATGAAAAGTGAGTAAGAACAATTACAACTTAGAAAGAAAGACATGATCCACTCGTCTGACTGAAGCCAGATAATGTGATTAAAAGGCTACGTTATGCTACAGATATTGTTTATGACTTCCAGCATCTATTCCAATATTATCACTCTTGTATGATACAAACTGAACAACATGAATTTTGTGACAGTTTCACTTGATGTTAAATGCAGGTGTGTAACAGGCACTGGTGTGTAACTACATACAGCCCTCCCAAATGTAGCTCAACTGCTTCATATTGAACTTAAGTTAAATCAGTTGACAGGTAATTAATGATAAGGTTTATTTTTTGTTTGTGTGTTTGCTTTGTGGGTAAACTGTGGGGGGTGGGTGAGGGTGTAGCCACGTGGTCAAGCTGAAAGGCTTAGAGGTGGGAGTGTCTTCACCTGCCATATAAATGGGCAGGGTGTTTTATATCTTTGTCAGAGTTTGGTTTCTCTACCAGTTTGTCAGGCTCTCACATTATCTGTTGATCTTTTTCTCTTTCCTTCTTGCAACAGCCCCCCAACAGCCACAATGGAAGCCATCAAAAAGAAGATGCTTATGCTGAAGCTGGACAAGGAGAATGCCCTGGACCAGGCCGAGCAAGCTGAGGCCGATAAGAAAGCAGCTGAGGAGAGGAGCAAACAGGTGGGACTATGAAGGAGGACATGCGTTATAAATATGGACGAGATATGAAACAGTTATCTGCTTTAGAAGCTGGAACAGACTCGTCTCACTTCATGTTTGTAAGGTTTCATTTACACTTCTGCACGTGAATCAGGCAGAAGTTTGTTGGAAAAAAGAAATCTTTCAGCTACTATAAGAGACAGTACCACACAACGTTGTCCTTTCTTAATCACTGTTTTAAGTGGAATTAACTTCTAACAAAGAAGTTATTTGTTGAAGAACTTGACATTTGTTCACTGAAACAGGGCACTAGTCTTTAAGACCTGACCTGATTATGTGACTGACACATATTTAGAGTTAATGTAACAGAAACGCAGCATCATTTTTGTTTGTTTTTTAATAAATGAATCACAGTGATTCATTCAGACACTTCTTCCCAGCATAAGACAAAACAACAAATTTACTTTCTACAAAGTTAAGATTGTCTTTTATTTTGACCTTACATGTTAAACATCACTAAACGACAGCAGGATGTTAACTTTAAAAAATGTCAATACTCATAAATGGAACCAAGAAGAGTGATTCTCTCTTGAGGCTTTGATATATTCCGTATCTCTGTACCTTGATGACTGGAAAAACTTCTAACTGTGTTTCATCTTCCACCAACTCAGCATGAAGATGAACTTCTGCAGATGCAGAAGAAGCTGAAGGGAACAGAAGATGAGCTGGATAAATACTCTGAAGCCCTGAAGGATGCTCAGGAAAAGCTTGAGGTTGCTGACAAAAAGGCTGCTGATGTGAGTAATGAAGAAAGTGTTGTTTCCCATGCATGGTGTACCATCCATCCACTTTATATGTGACCAGCTGTTTCAGGACATTATCTGTCCGCACAATATGCTGGACTCTTTAAGAAAAACAGTTGTTGGATAAAGATATTATCTGCTCTTGCTCCTAATTCTAAAATGACTAAATTCTTTAAATTCAACCTACATTCTAATTCAAACAGTGTATTTTTGGAAAAGTGATGCCAGGGTTGGGTTAGAGCTGCAGAAGTCAGCAGAGCCTAACCACACAGAAGCACATCTTCAGGAAAGGGCATGGAGTGCTTCTTGAGTGTGAAAGTAGTTCCTCTGGTGCTCTTCAGTGAAGGATCCAAGTGAAATTGGTAGAAGGATCGTAGGGGATAATTAATAAAAAACCTTTAGTGATACATGGCTAATATAATAATGCGTGCTGGCCTGAATGGCCTTTGTCAGGACAATGGCAAAATGTCAATTTGCATCTTGCAGTTATCAGACACCAACAGGTTCACTGCAGAGCGGGTATCTGGCGAAGGTTTCCAGTTTTACACAGTGATGCACAAATCCAGGCCGGTCGCTGGTGTTTCTTCTCGGGAAACCAGTAAAAACGTATTCCCTGTCTAGGAAAGTTCTCCCCTCTTCCATTAAAGCAGTCAGGAATGGAAAAAAGCATCCAGCAGAGTTTAAATTCCCTCAATAAAGAAAGTTACCAGTTATGTTTCCATGGACAGCCGGGCTGCAGACCGTCCTGACCAGTTCTGAGCATTCACAAGTGACATATGCATGAAATATGCGGGGAGTGGATAGCAAACCCGGGTTCGAGTCCCCGACACGGCACCCACGTGAACCACTGTGGACCCTTGAGCAAGATCCTTAACCCCCCCCCAACAACTGCTCCCTGGGCGCTTTAAATAGCAGCCCACTGCTCTCAGGTTCAACCTGACATGGGTGAAAATGCAGAGAATGAATTTCCTAATTGGGATGAAAAAAGTATATCAAAAATAAAAAAATACAAAATGGGTCCATTGAGATGATGAAGGACTGGGTCTCAGTCAGTCAGTCATTTTCTGTACAGTTTATTCATTTCAGGGAGCCTATCCCAGTTATTATCAGGCAAGAGGCGGACAGGTCGCCAATCTGCCGCAGGGCCAACACAGAGAGACAGAGAGACTCACATTCATACCTAGGGACAATTTAGAGTAACCAATTAACCTAACATGCATGTCTTTGGATGGTGGGAGGAAGCCGGAGTACCCGGGGAGAACATGCAAACTCCACACAGGAAGGCCACTGTTGGAATTGTTGGAACCCCATCCCCAGCCGGGAATCGAATTGGCAACTTTCTTACTGTGAGGCTGCTGTGCTAACCACCATGCGACAGTGCAGCTGGGTCTGTATTACCTAAATACTGATGTATTATAAGTAGCACAGCATGTGTAACAGTCATTAACAGCTGGACTGCAGTGACCTGACGACAAACAGAAACTCCAGAAATCAACATGATAACACAAGTTCTCCTTCTTTCTATCTATGTTAGCTTTCAGACCAGTGGAACAGGAACAAACTGGTTGATGAACTGTTTACATCCTTCAGCCATGGCTAAGAAAATGCATGATAATCTAGCAGAATGATGTTAGCTACCTGCTGTAAGCATCAGACGAGTGTGTGCAGCTTCCAGGATGCAGTATTACTCTCACCAATCAATTACTCTCATTGATCAGTCTCGCTTATTACCCGTTGAATTGACCGTCAATCACTCTTACTACTGTAGTGAAAGAGATTGAAAAATGTAAGGAACGCAGAGATGATTGGCAGATGTTTTTTCAGCCCCATTACTTTCACAGCTGATGTATAAGTAAGGATTAAACAACGAGGAGCCATGCATTACACAGTTTAAATGCACAACTCGGAGTCTGGAACACCATGACACGCAGCAGAGTGCATTAAAACTGTATAATGCACGGATCCAAGTTGTTTAATCCGCTTATACCATGGTCCCACAGAGTAAACATTAAATAAAAAATGTTCATTCACTTTATTAAACTCGCCAAACATATTTAAGTACTAAACTATTTTATGCTGGCAGCTGGTTTGAGTGTTGCTATGGTGATTACATTCTGTGGCGGAATGATATGACAGTGATTTAAGTAGGTGTGCGTCTATACTGTACAGAAGTAATGCACACCAGTTGACATTAGAATTCTTACTGACCATGGTATAATAATATTCATATTTATATATTTAAAGTTTTTAATTAATCATAGCATATGGGGTAGTGAACCCAATTTTACTGAATATTGCAAAAATTGTTGAAAGAAACATCTTCTATAACGCCTTTAAGATGACAGTGAATTATTAACAGTTTTATAACTGAACTATACTAACATTTTATCACATTCCTATTGTTTTTAAGTTGTTATTTTGGGGTTTTTTTTGGCTTCTTTTTCATTATTTTCTGTGTTTTATTGTTTTGCTTTAAAGTGACCTTGGGTGCGTTTGATGGGGCTATCAAATAAAATGTATTATCATCATTATTATTATTATTATCATGAACTTTGTAGCCACATTTAGACCCAATCTCATTTCTCCTTTTTAGCCCTACCTCCTGGCACTTTAAAACAGAGCCTAGAGGAGTAGGGCTGAAAGTCCCCCTGCAAACTGGGACCCCCATCAACAATCTCATCCATCATCAGTGATCTGCCGGCTTGTATGGAAGCAGATGGGTGCTGAGATGTTGCTGGAAATCTGGAGACATCAGTCGTCTACAGCTGTGGGTTAACGTTACCAGGCTGATGTTAATGTTCAGCCCGATCTGTGATGTCTTTCCTGCCTGTGTTGTATCCATGACGACCTCCATGTAACTAAAGACCAGTAGCCATGTTGCTGAAGTTTTCATTGATCATCTATCACTGTAGATTATCAGTCTGCTTACAGAGCACCGCTGGTTTTCAGCCTGCTAACGTTTATGCTACTGAAGCTTAGGACTAGAAATTTTTCATGTGTATTTTACAAAGAAAATGAGACAAAGAAAACTAGACAATACACCTGTTTTGGACATTATACAACTTTATTTACGGGGAAAATATTTACATTTGTGGATGTTTTTAGACTCAGTAGCAGTCATCTAGCAAATTTGTCATACCCCTTCATTTGAAGGGATATACACTCCTACCCCTCCATCCTAACCCCTCTGTCCTAACAGGACCAAGATGTCCCTACTCCTCTGTCCTAACAGGACTGAGACACCCCTACTCCTCTGTCCTAACAGGACTGAGACACCCCTACTCCACTGTCCTAACAGGACTGAGACACCCCTACTCCTCTGTCCTAACAGGACTGAGACACCCCTACCCCTCGGTCCTAGCAGGACTGAGACACCCCTACTCCGCTGTCCAAACAGGACTGAGACGCCCCTACTTCTCTGTCCTAACAGGACTGAGACACCCCTACTTCTCTGTCCTAACAGGACTGAGACGCCCCTACTTCTCTGTCCTAACAGGACTGAGACACCCCTACTTCTCTGTCCTAACAGGACTGAGACACCCCTACTTCTCTGTCCTAACAGGACTGAGACGCCCCTACTTCTCTGTCCTAACAGGACTGAGACACCCCTACTCCTCTGTCCTAACAGGACTGAGACACCCCTACCCCCTCGGTCCTAGCAGGACTGAGACACCCCTACTCCGCTGTCCAAACAGGACTGAGACGCCTCTACCCCTCTGTCCTCTAACCTAACTTTCCGTTTCTCCACTCTAACCAAACCTGTTTTTTAACCCCCTCACCTGACTCACTCCACATGGCTGCCCGTGTTCAGTTCTCATCTACAAGGCAGGCATTGTGAATGTGGCACATTTCTTCTCTGTAGACTAGCGTTGTCGGATTGTGCCCGCCATCCAACTTCACTTCTACGTTAAGGCCAGATCAAACTTGCGCGGACTGAGCTGTTGACGCCAGGTTCATGTCACGCTTGACAGAAGCCTCTGTATGGTCCAAAAGTGCTGCTTAGTGACACGGAAAAGGTGAATTTCTGTGCAGGAAAGTAAAAGTTAGCTCACAAAACTATGTGGATATGAATCTTTTTTTCAGAGGTTATACAGAAATTTGGGACCTTTTCTAGTAAGTATATAGCGTATACCTGCATATCACGTAGAATACACCTCTGCTATCACATGAAGCTTAAGAGCAGGGATGGGCAACTCCAGTCCTAGAAACTACGAATGTCCCTGTGGCAACACACTTGACTCAGAATCAGTGTCAAGCTCCACACAAGTCTGCTAATTACCCACTGACCTTAGTCAGCAGGGAAAGTCTTAATACGTGGAAGATACTGGCCCCTGAGGACCTGAGTTGCCCACCCCTGTTGAAGAAGAAAAGATGTTGGAAACAGCCTTCAGTTAGAAATTGTCTGCATTTCATATTCCTTTCAGATTAATAAGGTTTGCTTGTGACACAGCTGCAAAGTCCATGAAGATGGATCAGATTCAGATATCTGCTGAGAGTGAAACAGCAAAGGAATCAAGATGACGTCTTCTCTAAATCATTGGTGATATGGAGAGGTTGGAGACAGGGCTGATCATTCAGGGGCCATCCATGTGCTGAGAGAAGTTAGGAACAGGTTCTGAGATACAACTCAGATCTTGACCTTCACTAATGAAATAATCGACAGGTGGTACAAAGGATTTATGCTCCCCCTATGCAGAGACAGGTCTAGCCAAGTTCTGATGGGGGCCAGGCAGGGGCAGGAGAAGGGGGACACAAATGAGACCTTTTTAAGTCTAGATATTATGAAATACTGAACTGGTTACTACAGCTGAAGTGTAATGTATTTACTTATTGTATTGTCTATCACCAGTTGTTTCCTTTGGCTGATCCTGTGCTGTATAACTTTAATCACTGTTGCACAGACGCTAACTTAAAAGACTTTCAAATGCTTCTAGCCACATCATGAGTTCTAGTTTTTTCATCTGCTTAACTTCAGTCATCACACCTGCTGGTTGTATGATGGATATCTCCATGGAGATGATTGCTAAGATGACTCCTGGAGTATGGTCTATGATTGAAATGATCCAGAACAACATAAGGAGTATTTACTGCCCCCCCCCCCCCCCCCCCCCAAAAAAAGAAAAGGATAAAAACACCCACATCCCTCACACTTGCAAAAGCTTGCTACGCCTCTGGATCAGAAATAGTACGGTGTGAGTCACTGAGTGCTGCGGTGAGTGCCTGGCCTGCTTGAATCCTGCCTCTCTGGGGCATTACATTCCCATCGTGCCTCCATGAACTCCTTGCAGCTGTTGGTTGGATTCACAGCCAGATATCCCCCATGATGTCACCAGCTCAACCTTGACCGTAAGCTAAACAATTGTTGAAGACCATTTTAGGTGCATCGTCCATTCCTCCTAGGTCACTGTTCAGTTTCGGCCAGGTTTTCATTTGGCTCATAGTATTGGGTGCAAGTTGGTCTCTCTCAACTTCTGACGAAAGACAATCAAAGTCAGTCAGAAATTTAAAGAATTTGATTTCAGCCACATTTCCATAAAGTTTTTTTTAAATCTAGCTGTTTGACCTAATAGCAACAAGTTAAAATGAGAGAACTATTTGTTTTACAAAAGAAATCTGTCCAGACTTTGCCTGCTCAGCAGGTTTTAGGCTAATTCTCACATTGCAGGAGACAGATGGTCAAATCTGGTCTGGTGGTAGGATAAGTGAAAACTTACAGCCACGTTGGCGGGAGATGTGTGGTTTTTAAAGTGAACAGGTAGAGTTGACGACGGTTGAAGTGAATCTCCAGCTGCTGCTGCTTCTGCTCAGCGGGCTGGGGGTGGGACTTTTATTTGATGGATGCATCATGCAGCCAATCACATGCTGGGACAGACTGAGCTCATACCAATATACAAAGTAGGTAGCAGGGCAGCGGCCCTGTTCCAACATGTCTCAATCCCCCAGCCATCTGTCGTTGTGCCCTTGGGCATGGCACTTAACTCTCCTTGCCTCCAATGGGGGCACCACTGGTGTATGAATGTGTGTGAATGTTCCGGTGATGGTCGGAGGGGCTGTAGGCATGAAATGGCAGCCACGCTTCTGTCAGTCTGCTCCAGGGCAGCTGTGGCTACATACGTAGCTTACCATCACCAAGTATGAATGAGGAGTGGAGGAATAATGGACCTACTGTGAGCGCTTTGAGTGCCTTGAAAAGGCAAAAAAAAAGAAAAGAAAAGCCGATATAAATCTAATCCATTATTATTACCTCCGCCAAGGAGGTAATATTTAATGTTTGATGGTTTTTCAACCAAGGTTGGTTTGTCCGTCTGTCAGCAACTTTATGGAAAAAGTTCTGGACAGATTGAGCTGAAATCTTCACCAGCCATGTGTCTTAGCTCAAGGACGAGCCCAATAAATTTTGGTGGTGATCCGGATCACCTTCTGGATCCAAGACTGTTTTGAAGGATTCTTTATCATTGTGGGATTGGCCATTTTAAAAAGGCTTTTGATGAGCCGTGAGTGCCCCATTGTGGCAGAAGTGTGCAGCTGCACATGATGCCAGGAAGTAGAAATGAAACTTATGAGCAACAGTGAGGACGAGAAGAGAAGACTGTTGGACAGACTTCTAACTTCTACTATGATCCAGAACATACAAAAATAAGGGAGTCGAGCTTTTGGCGGAGGTCTGTGCTCTCCGAGTGCTTTTCAAGTTATTATTATTTCCACCCTTGTGATTACACGTTCACGTTGATGGCTTCAAGTGTGTCCAAATAATCCAGAGTGGATGGATCCACACGGATCAACCAAAGCATATTACCCACAATTCCCTGCTGCACGTGACATTTTGAACCATAACGGCAGGAAATGGTGATGTTTGGTGATAAAGCTCCTGCATGTGGCCAAAATATCTCTTTTCAGATGTAAATTTGTAATATTTTATCTTTTACTGCTGTTTTTGTGAAATCATGATCAAAGTTTGCCCTGTTAATTGGAAATATGCTTTAAAGCAACCCTTACCAATGTTGCATTCTTACACTATTTTCTTAACAGCGTAAAATGCTATGAATGAGGTAATGGAACTCTGAAATACAAGACAGACCCACCATTAATCAAAATAAAATATTATTCCAATCTGTAAATAAATATTCAATGAAAACTCCAACCAATCCTTGAAGTGGGGTGCACCTCTAGGATTGTCCAACGGACCTGCCTGTTAGACCTTTGCTTCTGCATTGGGAGGTGGAGGGAATGAGGGGGTGTGTCTTAGGAGTGAGGCGGGACTGTTTATATTCAAATAATCTTGCTGTGCTTTCTGAAATGCAAGATCGGTTAGGGTTGCTTTAAATATCTGAAATAGATGTGGACATTTATGGACATTCTACGCAAACATTTTGAATACTTTTTGTTTTCAACAAGTAATTTAGAATGTGTAAACATTTATTTAAAGAGGGGGTTTAATGTCAATATTAGGCACATAATTCCCTTTTATGGCACATCCAAATAACTGTGTTTCCTTCAGTAATTCTGAAAATACAGTAAACATAAAAAAACCTAAAGATATGTGACATCACTCCATGTCTGTATCTGACGCCTTAAAAATTCCCCGCTGTCACTTTAAAGACACACAACGGAACTTTCAGCAGTTTTCTCAGTGACGCGCCCCCTATCGGCGGCTAAACTAGCATCCATCTTGTTCGTACCTGTACTGTAAGCTCACTCCAGCCAGTAAAAGACAGTCTTATCTTGACTCTTGTTCTGTCCCTTCCTCTGTTTCTTTTCCTCTCTTCCTCCGGTGATGTTTCCTTGCGTTTCTTTACCGAATTCAACATGATGCGCATTCAAAACACCCGCGGTGTTGATCCCTGGTTTACATCCGGTTGCTAGTGAGTGACGCGGTGCTGCAGCCAATAGTTGGCTGCAACGTCACGGTCGCGTCCCGGATGGGAATCTTACATAGTGCTGTTTCTGAGCCCGGGGACGCCTCTGGGCACTGACGGCTCGAAAGTGCACATAATGAATGTTGGTGTGACATCAAAACGAGTCAGAAACGCAGATTTTTAAGGTCTAAAAGTTACGTTGTGTGTCTTTAAGAAGCCTCCTGCTGTTTCTGACACGCCCACTCCACTCATCACAACACTCTCATGCTCTGGAGGGGCGGAGCTCAGCAGGAGAAGGGGAGGAGCTGCGTGGTATGGGAGGTGCTTTGTGGTAGCAGCCGTTCTGGCAGCCACATTGGTTTCCACAGGAGTTTCAGGGGTTTCTCAAATATGCGTGAACGAGTCAAAATAACCCCCGGGGCATGTTTTATTGGGGGGGGAAGACATAATAACATAATAAAAAGCTCAAAAAAGTCAAATGTTCATGTTATCCCCCCCAAAAAATTACACAGACAACCTTAGAGAAAATAGTTCAGGAATTCATTCATGTATTAATTTAAAACGTGTGGATTTTACTACATATTTTACAGGGACGGATAAAATTGCATTGAACTTTATTAGTCTGAAAATGACGCCTCTTCAGTGGGAACAGAAATGCCTGAGGCTGAGTTTACAGCTGGAAAATACGTTAACATCAAATGATGTGGTGTAAGTGGGTGCTGTAGTGGAGCCCTCATGCGATCTTCTACCAGGAGCACGTCGGAGGCCATGGTGCAGTGTGGGCACAGAGACAAGGCCAGTGTAGCAGCAGACCACGACCCGTATTTCTGAGAAAATATGGAGTTGTCCCTGAGAACTCCTGAGTTACCCTCGAACTTCCCAGCAAAGAGTCTCAGCTTAGGAGTGATTCCATAAGATTCTCAGAGACCTCTGAGCCAGGAAAGAACAGAAACTCCAGTCTCATTGAGGAGGTGTGGTTGCCCCCGTTGCTAGAGTGGTGCTGGTCTTTTATCAAAGTTTTTTCTTTTTTAAAGCACCCAAGACATGTATTACAGTTTAAATGATGAATTATGATGTGACTGGTGCTTTCAAAAGAAGCAAATTTGTAAATATATCTCTGAATACGTTTATATTTAGTGATGATGAAGAATTAGTTGATAGCCTACAATACAGTGATCAATGTAATGGTGTCTGTGGATTATAACATTATACACAAAAGAGAGGGGAAAAAACCCACTAACAGCCGTGTTAAAGCTGTGTCGTTGGTTTCTTTGCATGCTAGCACAGCCCGTGTGCTACATCTCGGCCTCCTGGTGTTCCAGAGGTTACTGCCCTGCTTGAGTTTACCCCTGATCTGCATCCTTGCTGTCCCGATGTTTCTGTCAGCTAAAAGGTTTAATCAAACACTCCAGCTGTGGAGGTCACATCTCTCCCTGTTGTTAGAGGACGCTATAACTATATAATTACGTCATTTTCAGCATACATATTTCATGATTTATTGCTTGAACTGAATACATACATCAGTAACTCTGTTCATTGTTGTAGTCAGAAAGCTATAGTAAAATATAATTAAAATAATAATTTTCCAAATAATGTAATAAATGACAACGTTGATGCCAGGTTTTCAAACACAAACAGCTTTTCAAATAAACATTATACAACTAAACATTTAATTATACAAAATAACTATCATGCTGTTGCTGTTTCAAAATGAAAGCAGCAACCTCCATCTGCTGCATGGTTTCTGGAGCAGGAATCACTGGTTGGACATCATGTCCTCTCGTCCACTAGTTGGACATCATGTCTTCTCATCATCCTGTGAAGAGAATACAAAGCTACTGAATTCCCCCAAAAACGATGCAACTTTTCCATGGACGGACTGTAAGACCTGTGAAAACAGGAATTATGATGCAACATCTACAGTTTCATACATCCAAAAGACAAAAGATGAGCTGGCCCATGGACATGTTTGTGTTGAGAAGACAGTTTACCCAGGATTGTGTGGTAAAGTAGTTCCAGGTGCAAGAATATTTTATATACATATATATATATATATATATATATATATATATATATATATATATATATATATATATGTGTGTGTGTGTGTGTGTGTATCTATGTATATATATGTTAGGGCTGTCAGTTTAATGCATTAATTAGATTAATTAATGCATTTAAAAAATACTTGCGAATAATTCAGAATGCCAATTCAGTGCATGAGCATTTTAAATTTTGCCCACTGAATGACCCAGGTAATGCACCTAAAGCTGCTTGCCAACCGCCAATAAACACCAAAAGAAGATGAGTCACTGTACAGAACTTCATAGGCTGTGTTGGAGCAGGACTGCATGAATGGACTATTGGCCCTTGAGGAACATTGTTCGCTACAACTGCTTTAGCAGATATGACATTAAAATATGATTAATTAGATTAATTAATGACAAATTCTGTAATTAATTAGATTAGATTTTTTTAATCGCCTGACAGCCCTAATATTTATATATGTAAATATATATGTAAATATATATGTATATTATATATATATATATATATATATATATATATATATATACATATATATATGTATAGAGGGAGAGAGAGATAAAAAATAGATATATAGATATATAGATACAGTGTTTCCCAAGGATTTAGGAGACTGTGGTGGGAGGGTCTCAGATTCTCCGTCCGCATTTTCAAGCCCAGCGCATCTCTTTAGTGCCTTTTGTTCGCTGTTTACAAACGTTGGTAAATAAGAATTTACTGATATTTTATGTTATATACTACTAGATACTTTTTATATTTATATTCATATACACCAACACATCCTCAACTACACTGACCAACTTCCTCTTTCTCTTAGTGTTGCACGATACCTGGCATTAGAAGTCATACCAATACCAGTTAATTTTCCATGGTACTCGATACCAAATTGATACCACGGTCCTCCCCCAAATAAGCTGCAATTACCACTTTATTAAATTTTTACGTCTTTCAAGGTAAAAAAAAAAAAACTGAACAGATCAATAAAATCTTCCTGCAGTGGCATTTTGCCTTAAGTTTTACAACAAACGGCTTTTGTAACTATAATGAATAAGTTTTATAATCACGAACAAATAAATAGAAAACTATATGAATACAATAATAAAATAGGTCTGTAATGGATGAAGCCTTATGTATTTGAAAGAAAACATTGTGTTCAATGCTTTTTAGCCCTGAAAATGCCAACAGACACAAAATAAACATTTGTATAAGCCTCATGAACAAAGTTTCAACAAACACAAAGGAAGTTATAGGATAAAAGATAACAGCACACACGTGTGAGAACATCCACTCTGAGTGAAGCAGTGTTGGACTGTCTGTTGATTCATAGTCATGATGATGGATCACCCCAGAAAAATTATAAATAATTACTATGAGTTTAATATATGTCTTAAGCTTATTACCAATTCAAGGGCTGAATTAGTAGCGCCGCAGTTTTTTTCAAACTCGCAACTCACGTGTTCTCATCGTGGAAAGATGCGGGATGTTGAAGCTGGCGTGGGATGATGCGTGGAGGTTGGAGCGGAGCACTCCGGCCGCATGTGGGCGGCTGGGATTAGGAACGGAGGCCCGCCAACCTAAATGATTCTGGAGGAAACATTTATGGCTCCTTGTTGCTCTTTATTACCAACGAGATGAGGCGGAGCAGCAGCCCCGCTGTGCTCTGAGGAGACGTCTGAACTGAACTGTTTGGCGGATGAACCCCAGCTCATCCCTCCGGTACCATGAAAATATAGCTGGTACCGACAGTATAATGCTGGTAGCGACGGTACTGAAGTACAGAGTGCTGTGACAACACCCTAACACCCTTTCTCTGCTGTCAAACTCACCTGCTGTCCCTCTTTCAGGGGGGGGGGTGCTGCTCGGGTGAACAGCATAATGCATAACGGCAGAGGGATGAGATAAATGGCGCGAGCAGCAGCGGGAGAACTAGCGGGGAATCAGCACCATGGGGCGCATAAAGTTCGACTCGGTTCGGCTGGTTAGAAGTTGACTGGCTTGATGACATCATCAACATGGCCTCCTGCTCCATCATCCAGCTTGATAGCGCCTCTCTGTGTGGACGCAGGCGTCCCGCTCCGCTCACGTATGTGGCTCTGGTGTCATTGCAATCTGATCTGATGGCTCGCGCCAAAATGCATCTAGAAAAGACCGACGTCTATGAACGTGACCTGTGCGTGCCAGTGTGCATGCGCTCTGTTGCTCTCGCTTGCTCAAAGGCAGGAGGAGAGTACGCTACAGCTGTACACTGCAGAACTATGACCGGCTGGTTTGACTTTTTTTTTCTCTCTCTCTTTTTTTTTTTTTTAAACATATAGGATCATAGGAGACTGTGGCGGCTCCGAGTGAGACTGTGGCGGGCCGCCACAGTCTCATTAATTAATGGGAAACACTGAGATATATACAGGTACTACCCAAAAAATTAGAATATTGTGAAAAAGTTCATGTATTTATATAATTCAACTTAAAAGTTGCAATTTACATATTGAATAGACAAATAATATGCAAATCAATATATTTCAAGCTTTTATTTGTTTGAATGTTGCTGATTAGGACTTGCAGCTTAAAGGTATAGTCTGAAGTTCCCCCCGTAAAAAATAAACGTCAGACTTGAGCAAGTGAAATCCGTCTCAAACCCCGCCTTTGGGCCTCTACTCGCGTGCCGTGGTGTGTTTGAATGCATCTCTCTCTCCCCCTGCTTGTAATTTGCTCTTTTGTATTGTTCTGGTCTGGTCGGGACGTTTCTGGGTGGAGATTTCTGTTTACATCAGCAGCCAACGGCAGAGCTATAGAGCATGACGCTGTGTGGAAATAAGCTCATGATTGGAGCAGACGCCAGCCACTTAAACTCTCGAAGGAAAAAAAAAAGAAAGAAAGAAAACACCGTCTACTATCTTCTCCAGGCTGCTGTCAGCCCTCCGGCTTCTACACCGTTTTCTTCCACACTTCTTCCTTCCACTTAACTGTCCATTAATGTGCTTTGAGACACTCTGAGAACATCCAGAACATCAGATGTCTGCACTGCACCTGAACACAGCAGTGGTAGGATAATATGCTGTCAGACATCTGCTCTGGTCCTGAACACATCAGCGTTAGGATACTCTGCTGTCAGACGTCTGCTCCGCACCTGAACGCAGCAATGGTAGGATACTCTGCTGTCAGATATCTGCTCCGCACCTGAACGCAGCAATGGTAGGATACTCTGCTGTCAGACATCTGCTCTGCACCTGAACGCAGCAGTGGTAGGATACTCTGCTGTCAGACATCTGCTCTGCACCTGAACGCAGCAGTGGTAGGATACTCTGCTGTCAGACATCTGCTCCGCACCTGAACGCAGCAATGGTAGGATACTCTGCTGTCAGATATCTGCTCCGCACCTGAACGCAGCAGTGGTAGGATACTCTGCTGTCAGACATCTGCTCCGCACCTGAACGCAGCAATGGTAGGATACTCTGCTGTCAGACATCTGCTCCGCACCTGAACGCAGCCCTCACCACGGCTGCATTCTGGGGGAGGGCAGGCCTAAAGGGAAGGTCTATCGGGGGGGAGAAAAAAAAGAGTGGGGGTGGCGTGGGTTGATCGACGACACGACCCCAAGGCCAAGGAGAGGAGGGCACGGTAAAACCTAGCCCTCCCCCCAACCTCCCCAAAACAACACACAACACCCCCCTAACAAAAAACGCACACAATAGAAGGGCCCCCTGGGGGGAAGACAGAGCAATGGTAGGATAATATGCTGTCAGACATCTGCTCTGGTCCTGAACACATCAGCGTTAGGATACTCTGCTGTCAGACGTCTGTACTACACCTGAACGCAGCAGTGGTAGGATAATATGCTGTCAGACGTCTGTACTACACCTGAACGCAGCAGTGGTAGGATAATATGCTGTCAGACGTCTGTACTACACCTGAACGCAGCAGTGGTAGGATAATATGCTGTCAGACATCTGCTCTGGTCCTGAACACAGCAGCGGTGGGATACTCTGCTGTCAGACATCTGCTCTGCACCTGAACGCAGCAGTGGTAGGATAATATGCTGTCAGACATCTGCTCTGGTCCTGAACACATCAGCGTTAGGATACTCTGCTGTCAGACGTCTGTACTACACCTGAACGCAGTAGCAGCGGTAGGAAATTTTGCTTTCAAAAGGTCTGCTCTTCACCAGAATGCAGCCCTCACCACGGCTGCATTCTGGTGAAGAGCAGACCTCTTGAAAGGGTCTATCTGCGGGTCGCAAGACAAGAGTGAGCGTGTCGTCGTCTGACGTTACTCGACGACACGACCACCAGGCCAATGAGAGCACGGTAAAATCTAGCCCTACCCCTGACCCTTCCCCTAAACCTAACCAGACCCACCCACTATGCAACACGCCCACTATAGGACACGCCCACTATAGGACACGCCCCCTGGGTTGCAAGCCGCAGATAGATACACTTGGCCGTGGTAGGAAACTCTGGTGTCAGACATCTGCTGTGCACCTAAATGCAGCAGCAGTAGGATACTTTGCTGTCAGATGTCTGCTGTGCACCTAAACGCAGCAGTGGTAGGAAGTTCTGCTGTCAGATGTCTGCTCTGCACCTGAACGCAGCAGCGGTAGGAAACTCTGCTGTCAGACGTTTGCTCTGCATCTGAATGCAGCATCAGTAGAAGCATGCTCTGCTATTAGACATCTGATCTGATCTGTACCTGAACGTAGCAGCAGTGGGAAGATGCTCTATTGTCAGATGTCTGCTCTGAACCTGAACACAGCAGCAGTGGTAGGATACTCTGCTGTCAGATGTCTGCTCCGCACCTGAGCGCAACAGCGGTTGGATAGTCTGATGTCCCATGTTTGCTTTGCATCTGAACACAGCAGCAGTGGTGGATACTCTGCTGTCAGACTTATGCTCTGCACCTGAACACAGCAGTAGCGGTGGATACTCTGCTGTCAAACGTCAGCTCTGCACCTGAACGCAGCAGCGGTAGGATACTCTGAAGTCAGACGCCTGCTCTGCACCTGAACACAGCAGCGTTAGTAGGATGCTCTGCTATCAGACATCTGATCTGTACCTGAACGTAGCAGCAGTGGGAAGATGCTCTATTGTCAGATGTCTGCTCTGAACCTGAACACAGCAGCAGTGGTAGGATACTCTGCTCTCAAACATCTGCTCTGCACTTGAACGAACAGCAGTAGGATACTCTGCTGTCAGATGTCTGCTCTGCACCTGAGAAGTGGGGTCTATTTAGACGTCTTATTAAATGTCTGAGTGGCTCCCATTGTGAGTTGATGGAATGCCACACCCACAAAATTGGTATGAACGAGCTTGACGCCCACAGTTTGATGCTGGTCCACATAAATTCAGACTCTGAAATCCAGAGACTAAAATGCTCTTGACAAAAAAAAAAAAAAAAAACGGAGAAAAAAGCTTTTTGTCCATGTTGGTACTGTTGGGGGGGAAAAGGTATTAGCATAGCCATAATCAGTTGAGACTGAAAAATATTATTTACAAAGGAGGAAAAATATAAGTTGCAAGCAGAGACCTGCATCCTGTTTCAGTCTGCAAGCTTGTTTTTAATCAGACAGGTCAGACAACTGGCACCTGAGAAGGCGTGGCCGTGCCCTGATGTGTGCAAACACAGAATCAGAGAAAGATTACTGACACCAGTCAGAGTGACGTTTCAGGATATGCTAACTAGATCCTTTCTTCCACAGCACCATGTTCTAACCAGTGTCCATCATGTTTCATGCTCAGGCTGAGGCTGAGGTGGCTTCCCTGAACAGGCGCATCCAGCTGGTGGAGGAGGAGCTGGATCGAGCTCAGGAGAGACTGGCTACAGCCCTGCAGAAACTTGAGGAGGCTGAGAAGGCAGCAGATGAGAGCGAAAGGTGACTTTTCCTCTGACTCTGGTCACGTCTTATGTTCATGCTGTCTCCTGTATACTGCAGCTGTTCATGATCACTCCTTCGTCACCAGTATGATGGCACATCAAAGCCGGTGACAGTCTCTGAGCCTTTACAGTTTCTCACAGGCTTTGGTGCATTTCATTAACATTCTCAAAACTGTTGCTTCAAACTTAACAACAGTTTGTCATTGGTTCCCATCAGAGCAGCCTTCCTGTTCATGTTTACGTCTACAAGCGCATTCAGAACGGGCTTCTCCAACAATCAGACACCCACCAGGGGGCACCAGGACCTCTGAGACGTCCGACCATTACAGGGACTGGGACAGGGACTGTCCACTGCTGTGCATCTGGTGAAAGGGGTGATGGTTGAGGGATTGAGGAGGCTGGGATGCTGCATTGTGACAAGACCAGAGGAAGCTTGTCGACTCCAGTTTTGGTGATGAAGTGATGAAGGAGCTGCTCTGTCTACATCATAGTCTTCGTCAGACTGACAGGTCTTTATTCAGCGGTCCTAGGACGGGTGGGGCAGGCATTCGGTTCCTGGTAGCTGGGGCTTGCCCCTCCACGGGGGCAAGGGAAGCCTGGGCTGGTTCAGGAGTGCCTCTGTCGGGTTATCTGGTCCGTGTGTGTGTGTTATGACTCAGGCTGTTCTCCTGTACAGTAAGTGCTCCTGATTGTTGCCAGCTCTATTTCTCGGCCGGGACCGGAGATGCTCTGTTTTCTTTCTGTGCAGGTTCAACGGTTGGCTGTTTGGACACATCTTTGTCTTTTCTTTCTTTTTCCCAGTCTCCTTTTTAAAGATTTTTGTTCTCCTCCTTACCCACTCTTTACCCTTACCACTCCTTACCCTTTCTTCTCTTAACCTTCTTTTTCCTTGTCAGGGCCAGCAATACAATGTAAAATGCTGTTATAAAAAAGCATTCAATGAAATGAAATGAAATGAAATGAATAAACTCAGAATATCTAGAGGAGACATATTCATAAAGCTCCTCTTGGCAAAGTAAATATGTTCAGCACAACCGAAGCTGCCAGATCATCATTCTGCTGCTACCATGCTGGACAGGACACATTAGAAAAGAGAGAGAAAGTTTCTCTCATATATATATTCACTCATTGCTCTGACGTGAAGATAAATGGGGGTTTGTGTTTGCAGAGGGATGAAGGTGATTGAGAACAGAGCTCTGAAGGATGAAGAGAAGATGGAGCTCCAGGAGATCCAGCTTAAAGAAGCTAAACACATTGCAGAAGAAGCTGATCGCAAGTATGAGGAGGTAAGTTTTCTTTCTTTGCCGTCTTTCATGTAATTATATCAATTACATGATATATATATATATATGTATACTCACTACATATATATATATATATATGTATATGCTGGATGCGCCTGTTCAGGGAAGCCACCTCAGCCTATATATATATATATATATATATATATATATATATATATATATATATATATATATATATATATATATATATATATGTAATGTGTATACATATATATATATATATTGATCATGGTTTACATGGTTTACAAATAAATTCCTAATAATTACAAAATAATTGCAGAAAAGCACCAGATACAAGCCCCCAACCAGGCCAGAACTTAGTTTTGTTTTCTTTTGTTCAGACAAAAGGTGTATAAAGATGTTTCATTTACCTTCACATGTTTCGACTGTCATCTGCAGTCTTCCTCAGAAGCATCAGCTGATCGCTGTGATATGTCCTTATGTGATGAACATCACATAAAACTGGACACATAATAAACCTAGTGGAGTTAACCAGGCCAGTGATGGACCTAAACTCGGACCTAAACTTTGAAAACCACATGAAGCTAAATCATTCGACTGTCACCTGGAGAGCATCTCCAGGATCACAGATCTGATGTCTCAGCAGGACCTGGAAAAACTAGTCCATCATTCATCTTCAGTTGGTTGATTACTGGTCTACCTAAAAACCAGTTGGAGACCTGCAGCTCATTCAGAATTCTGCTGCCTGAGTTTTCACTAACACCAGAAAAGTGGACCACATCAGTCCAGTTCTCAGGTCTTTACACTGGCTGCCGGTCCATCGGAGGAGAGAGGTTAAAGTCCTGCTGCTGGTCTATAAAGCTCTGAACAGTTCAGGACCTCCTGACCCAGTATGAACCCACCAGACGCCTCTGGTCATCTGGATCTGGTCTTTTATCAGTTCCAGAATCAGAACCAGACCTGGAGAAGCTGCATTCAGCTTCTATGCTCCACATGACTGGAACAGACTCCCAGAAAGCCTCAGATCAGCTGAAACGGTTTATTTGAATCCTGTTACAGACCCGCCTGTTCTTAGCTGCATTTGGATAGTTTTCACTTAAAAGTTCAAATATGCACAGTTTCACTTTTCCTGCACCCCGCTGGAATGCTTTTCATGGTTCATGTGCAGCACTTTGAGTTGTCTGGACATGAAATGTGCTCTACAAATAAACTTGCCTTGCCTTGCCTTCCCCGTGTAAATACTAAATTGAAATAAACATTCTTGTATTAAGGCTGTTCACGAATGGTTGTTTAACTAAAGTAAATAAAACATTATAAATATAATGCTATGTCCCCCCCCAGGTAGCTCGGAAACTGGTGATTGTAGAAGGAGAGCTGGAGCGCACAGAGGAGAGGGCAGAACTGGCTGAGGCGTGAGTATCCACTACATCTTCTGAGCCCAGACAAGACCCTCAACTTCAGCCTGATGGAAAGCTCAAATGTCTGTTATAAAGAGTCACATCAGCACTGGTCTGAAGCTGCAAATTCTAGTATGAACTCTTTCAGGCACCAAACCAGCTTCACAACATGAGTATCCTGTTTGTATGTTGTTGAACATCTTGAAGTAATTATGCAAAAAAAAAGAAGAAAAAAAGAAAAAAAAAGTAATTAAGCAAGGCTCACTTTATTGATTTTACTATTCGGGCTTCAGCACTGCAACTGCTGCTTAAGCCCTTCCCATTTGTTTATTTATGTATGCATTTATTTTATTTATTTATTTATGAAAGACTTAGCATTTTAACAGTTACAGACTTTTTCCAAACTCCTCCAACCTGTACTGATATCTTTCCTGCTGCCTGTTTATCTTTTTCTGTCTATGGAATAAAATATAAAGTAAATGTGCTGAACTGGAGGAGGAACTGAAGAATGTCACCAACAACCTCAAATCTCTGGAGGCGCAGGCCGAAAGGTAGGCCAGGCCAGACATCTGGCCGACAACACGTCTGGCTTATTACCATCTTATAGACTGCTCTTTATACACCCGCAGGCTTGTTTTTTGTAACCATCTGAGTTCTAGTTTTAGTCTTTTTGATGAAAATGCTTCTGAGTTTTAGTCACATTTTAGACATTTCTCTATGTGATAGTCTTATTCTAGTTATAGTCAATGACAATTCAAAGAGGTGTTAGTTCAGTTTTAGTCAAACAAAAAGAAGAAAAAGTACTAGTCTTTTAAAGGCCTCCTTCCACTGAAAACCCGTTTAACTTGCTCCTTCTGAAATACGGAGGGTTTCCCCTTGTTTACTTACACATGCTGACTTGCTAGCGTTGCGTTCCCCCACAGTCGGCTGTGCTTTCTCATCAGAGAAACAATACGAAGAAAAGAGCGAATCGGGAACAGCCTCGCACTTCTACGTCACATTGCAAATAGCGTATCCCACGTGGGGTTTCTATCTGTCCATTGGAAGGCAGGTGACCCTCCACTACACACTAGAAGTAAAGACGGCACGAATGTAGCTTCGGAGTTGAGAAGCTAATTAGCTAACTGTTTGTTAGCATGGCGGAACAAACTTGTTTGTCGGCTCTATTTCCTGTCTGTAACAAAATAAGAGCGGAGGGCGGAGCTTCCTTCATACACTGATGGGAGGCAGCCAATCAGACGGAAGTTCATGAGAAGGACCCGGAAAAGCTGCCGTTGGACCACAAGCCTCTCTTCTAGTATACAAATACAGCTGGATACAAAGATACCAGAAGGTTTTTTTAAACAGAAACGATGCAGAATGCATTCAATAATAATGGAGAACACAGAAATATTCATGAAATGACCATGGAAGTACAACTTTAAGAAATTACTTTAGGTCAGTAAATGCTGGAAATTGGAATCAAGGTTGACAGGTTTTATCACGTGTTGTGATTGTGAGTGATATACTGTAATCTCATCACGGTTGGAGCTGATCACATCCTGGACCATATTACAGTACAACATCACAACTTCGAAGGTGAAAATTCTGAGCAAAGGTGGTAAAATAGATTATTTTACCATCCTCCGCCAACAACGTTTGCTGTGGCCATGGCAACGGAGCACACACAGCAGGCTAGCCCAAACGCGACATCGTGTTGACATTGATGTGGACATTTACCGTTGTTTCCACTGACTAGAAATATGTGTGACTGACTGATTTCACACGTAGCCATGTTTGGAAACATTTGACAGCCCATAATGTCTGCCTAACGGGGTTCGCCTCATTCTTGTCTTCTCCAGTTCGTCCAGTTCAGCTGAAATGATGGCAAACCTGGACATTGGCTCTAGTGATGTGCGGGTCAGGGGTTTTCTGTGACCCCGGGGTCCCACATAGGCTGCATAAAACAATCTTGCCCCATCCCATCCCACCCCACACAACCAAACCAGTTTTCACAACCCACCACAATTAAACACCTACCGTAACTTTTCCAGTCAGTTTTCCATGTTCGTGCTTCACTGATTAGTTGTGATGGCCAACTGTCGCTTTCCTGATGTAAGACAGCAGGCTACATGCGTTGCACCCTTGCATTTAATTAATGCACTTAACATGAACATTTCTTGACCGGACCTGACCTGCAGGCTCCCCAGCGCAGTTCTGGATTGAGCTTCCCCTCTTCCTCATCCTCATCTGATGTTCACTCGTAATTCATTTTTTTTAGAAAATCCACGTTATCTCTGTCCACCGTGGTGTCGTTTGACAGTAGATGAATAAAGTATAGCTATAGGTCAGATTCATTGATGCCACTTGAAAGGTGCAGCAGATAGAATGTTTTTACGGCAACTTGACAGCATTGTTTAGCTGTTTGATGCAGAGTTTCAAGTAGCATAGATTACTCAACCCGAGGTATTATGCTCCAATACCGTCACTCTATGACCGTCTCTTGGACAGTCAAAGTGAATTGCAGTTAGAATTGCTTGGCCAGAGCTCACATAAAAAACAGTTAACCTCCATGCTTCTGCATAATAATCAGATTCAATGCGTTCCATTTTTTCTGATGGATTGTATTAAAAAGTTTGTCCATAGATCATTTTTTTCTGAGTCTGACCACCAGGCCTCTGTTGATACTGCCGTCTCCGCTGCACGTCTGACCACAGTTATGTTGTTCAGAATGTGCACCAGAGTCCTGCAACAGTTGAGATACCCGACAGGCAACCCACAAAAATGCTGTCTGTAGGTAGAAATGACAAAAATTACTTTTCAGGAGTACAGGTTGGGCAGAAAACCTGTTTGTTTAGGGCAGGCGAGTCGCAGATGAGAATAGGATGATTTTTCTTTCTTATGTTTGTGGACAAGTTTTTTAAATATCAGACGCCGGAGTCACCTTTATTAAGCATTTTCAAACCTTGTACTTAACATGGAGATGTTCTAGACATCCTGGTGTCCAGCACAACCAGGGAGATGTTTCCACCGCTGGCTTTGTGATGCAGGAATGGAGAAGCTGGTTAAAACCAGGTAGGCTTGGTTAATAAGCAATCCTTGAATCACACAATTAAAGCCCCCAAGTGGAGAAACAATAGACTAAAGTCGATTTACACTATTAGGAACCTCATGTGTTAATGAACGAGTCAGGCCCAGGGAGATATCTGCTGGTGACAGGTCGGGTTTGGTCATCATCCTAAATGGATGTGGGCTTTGATGTGAGGTGCATGTGAGCTGGTGAGCGTGACTAAACAAGGACAGGATACAGCGGCACTGCAGATACTTTTTTTTAGCTTTGACAGACAGATTGACGCACAATAGGAAGAAATGTCCTGCATGTTGAACATCTGACAGACCACCCACCAACAGTTTCATCCAGTGAAAACCAACAGTTTTGTCCGTTTTCGGGAACATGAAAGGGTGTCAACAAAATAATTTTGTTATTGTCATCTTTAACAAAAACATCACTATACACATGCACAAGTCCTGACATTCTTTCCACATTGGTGGAGGTGCTGGATGAGACAATGCAGTGTCCAGAGTAGGCCAGCCACCCTATAAAAAGTTCAGATGAGGGAAATGGGCCATCCCAGGTCGCAGCTGTCTGGAGAATTCAGGGAGCAGGGGTGCCTGCAGAGATTTTTTAGGGGTGGCCAGAGAAAGCAGCAGTGTGGCCAAGGGTTATGAAAAGGATAACTTTTGTTTCTTTCAACCTGGACCTTATTTCTAGGAATTTAAACATACATTTATTCACCAATAATATTTTTGCATCATCCTGACTCCCTTTAGACAATATTCAGATTAGTCGTAGATCTGCGTCTATCCATCTAATGGCAGTAAGTAACTTTGGACATTGTCAGACTCAAATTTGCTCACCATGCAAAAATATGCAATATTTGGAAAAAAAGAAAACACACAGGGAAATCCATGGCGGTATCAGGCCCCGTGTTTGAGAACCCGCTCGAGAATTTGATTGCCTTTGCGCTGCATTGCTGAAGAGTATTTCACCATGATGCAGAACTGACTGTTTCTTTCTTACCACAGTACTCTCAAAAGGAGGACAAGTATGAGGAAGAAATCAAGATCCTAACTGACAAGTTGAAAGAGGTAAATATTAAGAAATAAGACTTTTATGGCAAAAATCCAAAAGATTGTTATCAAAACATTTTTAAAAGGTTAACTGTTGCAAGTTTGTAGAGGTTAAATGTTACAGATGTTTTTGTTTCATCTCAGGCTGAGACACGAGCTGAGTTTGCTGAAAGATCTGTTGCCAAGCTGGAGAAGACTATTGATGATCTGGAAGGTACACTGCTAGTTTACTGTTTTACAAAGTTCATCTGCTTATAGAACTTCAGATTTATAAACAATCCTAAAAGATAATTGCACACATGTTTTAGTAAAGCCTCCAGGCCAACCATCAGTTTGGTTCAACTTGGCACCAAACCATGAAAACGAAGACAGGAACTATAATATAGGACTGAATACATTATGAAATATCTACATTAGGCCAAAAAAGAAAAATGCAGTAAAAAAAATAAAACATGTATTCAGTACAATTATATAAATTGCCTTGGTTTACTGCTATGTTGTGTTTATCTATTCATATACAGTAAAAAGCTAAATAACTAGCATGTCAACACAAATTAGCATGTCAACTAGCACGTAATTCCAAAATACAGAACAAAAGTAATCACAGTTCAAAATAAGTACAAAAACTCACTCATAAACTGGGTCCAGGTTTCATGTGGAAATAAACAGCTTCATCCAAATTGGCATGTTGCAACTGACTAAGTCAGAAGAATCTGGTAACTTCATGTCTGGTTGCAGCTGTATCTCCAGTAATATCTCTGCTAACATCTCCGCTAATATCTCTGTATTTGCAAGTATGTACAGATATATATATATATATATATATATATATATATATATATATTTATATACCACACACTGGCCACTTTATTAGGTACACCTGTCCAACTGCTCGTTAACGCAAATTTCTAATCAGCCAATCACATGGCAGCAACTCAATGCATTTAGGTAAGTAGACATGAGCTGTGTTCGAAATCGCTCCCTATCACGGATGTAGTGCACTATATAGTGAGCACGCCATTTTGTAGTGTTGTTCGAATTCTGTTCACTACTTTTCGTCCACTACATTGTCCACTACAAAATACCCACAATGCACCGCGAAAGTAAATGTACAAGCGATGTACCCTAAATTGTACTCCCGTATACCACAGCGCATCTACCGACGTCACCCCATGTAGTGTCCGAAATCTCCTCCCCTCGTTCCCTACATAGTGTACATGATATAGTGGACTACATCATATACACAATGTAGGGTATAGGGAGTGAGTGGATGAGTGGATGATTTCAAACACAGCTATGGTCAAGACTATCTGCTGCAGTTCAAACCGAGCATCAGAATGGGGAAGAAAGGTGATTTAAGTGACTTTGAACGTGGCATAGTTGTTGGATGAATGAACAGGAAACTGAGGCTACAATTCACACAGACTCACAAACATTGTTGCTCACAATGTTGCCTTGTCTGATGAGTCTCCATTTCTGCTACGAAATTCGGATGGTAGGCTCAGAATTTGGTGTCAACTACATGAAAGTATGGATCCATTCTGCTTTTTATCAACGGTTCAGGTTGGTGGTGGTGGTGTAATGGTGTGGGAGAGATTTTCTTGGCACACTTTCGGCCCCGTAGTACCAACGTGGCGGTTTAACCACCACAGCCTACCTGAGTATTGTTGCTGACCAGAGGTGTCAAAAATTGGGTAGAAGTAGAAAGTAGAAACCCTGTCCGGCAGTTTTTTCAACCAATCACTGAACCAGCTGGGTTTAATTATCTCCTCTCCCAGGTAGATGACATCGTTAGTGAAAATAGCTGTTGTAAATGCACTGGCAGATCCAAAAACATGTCAGGATTTGTACTTGAAAACTACTTTTACTTCTACTTTTGACACCTCTGTAGCTGACCATGTCCATCCCTTTATGATCACAGAGTAGCATCCTCTGATGGCTACTTCCAGCAGGACAACACGCCATGTCATAAAGCGGGAATCATCTCAGACTGGTTTTTTGAACATGACAATGAGTTCATTGTACTCAAATGTTCTCCACAGTCACCAGATCTCAATCCAACAGAGCAGCTTTGGGATGTGGTGGAACAGGAGATTCTCATCATGGATGTGCAACAGACAAATCTGCAGCAACTGCGTGATGCTGTCATGTCAATAAGGAGCAAAATCTCTGAGGAATGTTTCCAGTACCTTCCTGAATCTATGCCACCAAGGATTAAGGCAATTCTGAAAGCAAAAGGGGTACAACCCGGTACTAGCAAGGTGTAGCTAATAAAGTGGCCGGTGACTGTATTGTGTGTGTGTGTATATATGTATATATATATATATACACACACACACACACACACCCACACACACTCACTCACCGGCCACTTTGTTAGGTACACTTTGCTATATCTATCTATCTATCTATCTATCTATCTATCTATCTATCTATCTATCTATCTATCTATCTATCTATCTATCTATATATATATATATATATATATATATATATGTATATATATATATAATTTTTCTTAACTAGATTAAGATAAACTCAGAATGAGGTAGAGCTCCTTTAAGTCTCTGGATCTGGTTCTCCTGCTTAAAGGGGAAGTTCAGGATTTTTTACATAGGGCCTCATTCTGGAGTGAGCCAGGGTCCTACTTATCACTGGAGACAGTTTCATCTTATTTCATCTCATATTCTTGTTACCGGCGATCCCCAACACTAATGCTAGGATATGTCAATAGGAATCTGCTAGCCTGTCATTAATAACAATCGTATCCACTCCACAGAACACCCGAGGAAATCAGTTATAACACAAGACTATCTGTGGGAATGCTGTGTTAATAACATAATGGTACAATAAAACTAACCTTGTATTGCGTTACATTTTGATGGTAAAGTCTCTCAGCAGCAACACATTTTTACCTCTGGTATTTTGGGTACCAGGATGTAGTACTGGAGTTCACCAGTAGGTGACATTGTAATACGGAAAGCCATGTTGTGTACAGGCGTGCCTGATGCAATAGATGGGTTTCTGGGCAACGTCACAGATAGGATGCGCACGCAACCAGGGGGCAAGAAAACAGGAAAAGCATTATTGAACTATGAGAAGACGTGCGTTTTACATACAAAACTCGACTTTTAATGCAGATGAGGTGAAGATATGACGTGAAAGTGTCGGGGAAATATAATGTTTGAGTCCTGGTATTTGTTCGGTTGCAAAAATCAAAACATTAATGCATGTGAACAGTTGAAAATGGTGAAAATAGGACAGTAGGAGTGACTGATCTTCAGAAAACCCTCCCAGATGACTTATTCCGGTTCAGACTATGATTTATTTAGTCTTTCACCATGGTCACATGTAGGATTAAACCACTGCTGTCCATCACGATCTCATCCACAATGAAGCAGAACGTTACACAAGCAGCGAAACTTACCGACAGCAATGCGTGTTAGTCCCTAACAGCTGGAATCAGCTCCTTTCCAAACGTAGTGATGATGTCGTCTTTGCCTGGTTTAATCCAAACTAGTGAAAGTTGCTCCTGTATGGAGGAGGTGAGGACGACACGGAGCTGAACTGAACCTGCTGCAGGCTGCAGATTGTTGTGGCCTCTTTTGGTTTGAACAAAGAGTCTAAACGAAAGTTTAAGCCGCTTTCTAACTCAGGTTTTTCAGGCAAATTTCAAATGAGGTCCAACACGAATAATATCCATGTTTTAACAAGAAAAATGCTGTTTCCGGGTGATGACTCTCTTGCCAAGTTAGTGTAATCGTGATAGAAATATGAAACAGCAACGCAGCGTCGGTATTTTGTTATTCGTCATCAAAATACAGATTTATTCAATATAATTTAAAGCACAACGATCTCTGTTTGTTTCGTCGGGTTACTTTACATTTTTATGAATGATATGAGTGCGTGTTTGGCCGTAGACTCCAATACAAAACAGGCTTTTTGCCCCCTGGTTGCCTAGCAACTGCCCGTGTTTGTAAACAGGAAACCCATCTATAAAGAGTTCAGTTGACTTGACACTGGCTCGGAGTCCGATACAAAACATGTACGAAGGGATGTGATTCCAGTAGCGGCTACTGTAAAAATGAACACTTATAAACCGTGTTGCCTATTACTGTTCTCAATTCTGTAAACTAACAAGCTACTGAAAATGAGTGAAGACTGTTTTGAACCGCATCGCTCTCCTGTCTTACCACCCGGAAGCTACGTATCACTCCGCTGCTGGTGAGAAACTAGTTCCTCTAAATGTCACATGTAATTTGTGATGCAGGTAAGTTTTATTTGTAACATTGTTTTGTTAACACGGCATTTCCACAGATAGTCTTGTGTTATAACTGATTTCCTCGCGTGTTCTGTGGAGTGGATACGATTGTTATTAATGATAGGCTAGCAGATTCCTATTGACTTATCCTAGCATTAGCATCGGGGACCACTGGTAACAAGAATATGAGATGAAATAAGATGAAACTGTCTCCAGTGATAAGTAGGACCCTGGCTCACTCCAGAATGAGGCCCTATGTAAAAAATCCTGAACTTCCCCTTTAGGATGCAAAGCAGATTTAACTCCCCACTGAGGGGGGATTCTCCACAAGTAAAGACTGATTGAAGTTTTTCATTAATAAAATATAATGATTTTCTACCTGATATTTCAGTTTCATATGTCCTGTCTTTTAGATGCTAATTTTTGCATTTTCCTACTTTTCAGCTTCTGTTTTACCATTCCTGATCTGTGTGTTTGCATATAGATGAGCTTTATGCTCAGAAGCTCAAGTACAAAGCCATTAGTGAAGAGCTGGACCACGCTTTAAACGACATGACATCTATGTAAGTAGTAGTACTACCATGACTGAGTCATGCTCATCAAGCCAGCCAGTTTAACTTTTAGTGCAAATAAAAACAGCTTTATGGTAGACTGACGTATAAACCTGACACCATAGAGCTGATAGATTTGATTTTAAATGACTATGTTTGGTTTTATGTTTGTCAGTGATTAAGACTAAGATGAACATCGTCCATGTGTTTTAAAGTTGATGATGAACTGGCTGTGGCCCACTGGGAGACATCAGGATGCTCTGACTTCTTTATCACCTTCATTTTCAGCTAACTGTCCTGAAGCACCACCCTGGCATTACCCCCCAGCCCCAGTCTGTTCCTGAACTCATCACATCTCACTCAGTCTGTCTCCGGTTACTCTGCCGTGACTTTGTAACTTATTTCACTTCTCCATCACTTCTTTACTGATTCAAAGGATTTTGTTGATTATATCAGGGCTGTAAAGAAGAGAATAAAAACACTTCATGAAATGCTGAAAACTTTGTTTTTCTTCCTTGTAAATTTGGATTTATGAATATAGAATATCCCAGGGATGATTATTCTTGAAATTACGGTTAAATTTTAAGTTTGAGGCATGTAGATCCCAAACTGTCAGCGGAGGAATGTAAAATGAAGTGAGAGATTATCAAAGACAGAAGAAGATATAAAACAGACTCTAGCAAATGCCACGTTTCTCAGCGGAATCAGTCATTGACATATATGCAGCAATGGCAATGAGATCCCAAACACATGGAAGGATTCAGGACGAGGACTAATTATTGAACTGGGAGTTTTACTGTTGAGGACCAGCTTAAAAACGAGACAAACCCAGGCAGCAAAACAAGCCTGGCCTAGATGTGGGCCTTATCTGAGCCACAAGTGCCAGAAGTGACACTGCTTAGGCTCAAACATGTTTGCTATATGAAAACATCTATGATATAGAATATCGGGGTATGAATGTGTGTATGATTGTGTGTGTGATTGTGTGAATGTGATATGTAGTGTAAAGCGCTTTGAGCGGTTAGTATGACTGGAAAAGCGCTATATAAGTACAGTCCATTTACCATACAAAATTAGAGGATGACTGTTGTTCAGTAGGAGTACTGAGCAGGCCCACATGTAGTATATTTCATGTTAGATGAAGCTGGGCTTTTACGGCGGTTCCCAAAGCCATACGTGCTGGTTTAGGTTGAGTGAGGCGGGCAGAAGCTCGATAAAGTCACACTTCATTTAAGAAAAGAGAAACACGCATATCCCTGATGTTGACTGATAAGAATAGGAATTTCAGGAATGTAAAACTACATGTTACTGCTGATGACAAAGACTCTCACAAATGTATTTTAAGGACATCAATGAAATTTGTCATTGACTAAAACCTCCATGTTAATAGTTTTCTCCGATCTTTTACTGTTGACTTCTTTTTCCAGATGTAATCCAAATCCAGTTGGTTAATCTTTCCTAAAGTGAGTAATGGCTGAGAGATGACAACTTTACAAGCGCTCCATATTTGTCAGAAAGATTGAGATACCCCAAATGTCAACATAAAGTTTAGTTGACATCCTCCTCATTTTCACAGTCAGATGTGTTTTTAGAAATGCAAACTGCTTGTGAATCAGTAATGAATACATTTATGGATCAATATGCATGTATGTATTCAACCTAAATGTATTCATTGCTGATTCTCTCTCTCTCTCTCTCACACACACACACACACACACACACACACACACATACATATACATAGTTGTTTTTTTTTAGTCCATCCTTGCACATATTGATGTCAGATGTGATGAGTGTCGTCTCCACGATAAGGAAGTCATTCAGCTCGCGCAGCTGAGCTGGAGCAGGAGGCGGAACATTTCTGGCATTGCGACAGCTCTCAGCTCCTCCTTCCCGCCTCCTCTCCTGCTGAGGGAGGATCCAGGAGAACTGCCAGGTTAGTGGAAGAATCGACGCCCAACTGACAGTCAGGAAGAAAAGTTTGTCCGCTCGCCATGGCTCAGGTAAGATCCAGAAAGTTCTGCTGGTGAATTGAAGGTGGAGTTGGGGAACATCTGTTTGCGGCGATGTGCTTAAGTTTCACTGCTCTGGAGTTAATCTGGTTAGACGCAGCTATGTGCGGAGAAACGGGTGAAGTCCGGTCACCACCGCCCGCACGCGGAAGAGCGGCTCCTCGCTCCAGCAGACATGCCTGGTTCCGACCCTGATCCTGGTCCTGGACGGACCACAGCCACAGATTCTGTCCTGGAGGAGTTTCAGAGAGAAACTCTCCAGATGCGGTCAGCGGCTCCACCCTGAAGAGGCGCAAATGTGCGCAAATGAGCTGTCTGTTTGCGACAATAAGCTCCATATGTGCGCTGGTTACACAACGCAGCGTCTGTCTCCTTCTGGACGCTGAGGCACGTCCTGAAGGTGTCAGCTGCTCTCACAGACCTGAGCAGCAGCTCCAGCTTCACATCACCGTTTTTATTAATCTATTTGTAATTATTTTTAACCTTTTCTTCCCCAGTACTCAGACCTGGAGAAGGCCATCAGTACCCTGGTCAGCCAGTTCCACGCTGCCTCGGCCGACAACGGTCCAACCCTGAAAACCGATGAGTTCAAAGGCCTGCTGTCCTCCCAGCTCCCCAACCTGGTGAAGGTAAAACCGCCATTCCTCCTCTCACCTGTCCTCAGACCACGTTTCCTGTTGACTGCAGTACTGGGTGTGGTGGCGCCCCACCTACATACACACACACACGCGCGTGCGGTTAGACAGGTCAGTTTAACTGAATTCATTAAATTAAATTCCACTTGAAATGGTTGGAGTAAAAACCACTTTATTAACGCCAGGTGAAAATGGGAACTGACTCATGTCCTGGTGGGTGAATGTCTCCAGATGAAGGAAATCCATGTCTGTTGCTGGAAGATGTTGACTCAGGCCCAGTTTTGGCCTTCTCTGGGGCTGTATCTTCATCCTCAGCAGCAATGCAGCTTCGCTCAGGCTTCTGTTATCTGAAAATAACTGGCAGGGTTCTCATCACCCAGTAACATAACTGGTAATGTACACCAGCAGGAGAAAGCAGCTGTACCACGCAGCTGATTGAACTTGGGCTGTGCGATATACTGATATCATGATATATTTACATGAGAGAGAGAGAGATATCGTTATATTGCAGTATTAGTTGTGAAAAATTTTTTGCTTTATTTTTTTTGTAATGACCCGGCTGCACCTCGACTGACTACAAAGAGGTCACCTGATTATTTAATATGTGTAGGAAAAAATTTCAATTCAATGAAATATTGTGATATTTTCATATGCCGATACCATCTCTATATTCAAAAATGCGGTATCAATCTATTTTACTAATGAAATCTTGCGAGATATAATTTTGTTACGAATTCTCATGAGATTTCATGAAATACTGCAAGATTTTGTAACAGAACGATGACATCTCACGAGATTTCATTGGTAAACTAGATTGATACCGTGTTTTTAAATATAGATATGGTATCAGCATATGAAAATATCGTGATATTTCACTGTATCAATATTTTTTCCCACCCCTATTATTTAAACTGTGTGGAAGACAATCCTCCCCAAGACGTCTACAAAGAAATCATAAAAACCAGCCAACTATCTTTAATTACTTTGATTTAACAAACATTTCTAACCAGTGTTTTGTCAGTTCCATCACTGCAGTGGAGCGATACCGTTACGCTAAACATGTTTCAATACTATAAAAACAGGTGTTTGATATGAAATAAAACTTTCAGACAAATTAGGGTAAAAATACCGGTATATGTCGTATACTGTCATCTAAAATAAATATATTGTGATATGATATTTAGTCCATATTGCCCAGCCTTAGGTTGAACCTACCTGGGTTGACTTGCCCAGAGAGTCCCAGTCCTGATGGGTGGTTCTAGAAGCTGGTTGTTAGCTGGGTTATCCAAGCCAGGGGTTTCCATCTGGATGGGTGTGCACTCACATTTGCGGTCATTAGACACACAATAATCAATACTCTGAAATAACGTGATGTTTTATGTTGCGATATCATATTGACATTAAAAAAACGCTGTATCGATCTTTTTAATGAAATCTCCAATGGTCCAGCATGTAGAACGTCTCCGTTTTCCTCTGATATCTTCATGGATCTGCAGGTTCAGGTTCAACTGTACACATAGAAAGTACAAGGTAACGTGTGTCCAGGTTTTCATCAACCACCCAGTTGTTGGAGATTTGAATGACTGAAATTTTTATTTCTCATATGCACGATTATGTTTTCATATACTCGCATACTAAGTAACAGAAAAATATAGTATTTATACATATTTTACTGTTTTAACTCATATCACATGAATCTGTGTACATTTCTACTATTCCAGCTCAGCTGTGGTAATATTGTTTTCAAAAGCACTTTATTTATATTTTATTGTCACATCTATTCAGTTGGTTTCCCCAAAGTGAGAAAGATTTATGTTCAGGGGGATGATTGTAAACGATTTTATTATGAGATCCAAGTGGAAAGAAACCTGTCCAAGTTTAATAAACGGGACATCGAGAAACTGGATTTCACCGATTTTGCCTCATTTTGTTGTTCCAGTCATCCGATGTGTGTACGTAGGTACAACCTTTATTTAAAGCTGCATTGTGAATGTCCCTGAAGTCCTAGAACATCACAATATATCACAGTAACATAATAATGTATTGTGACCCACGAATCGTATTGTGAAGTCTTTGCCTATTCCCACCCCTAGTGGTCATACACATTGACATGTCCTTCCCCCTGGTACTTTCTCCCTGAATTCATCATTAATACTCGTAGTACAACAAATTTGTCTGAACTGTGTTGGCTGATGTTCTGCATGTGGAGAGTCCAGGAGACTGATGGACGCCCATGATTCTCCCTGCTAGCTTTATTGAGCTCCTGAGCCAAAAAATGTCCCAAACACAAGGAAAGAAGCGGCAGAGGACGCAAGCATAAATAAACACGCCACCAAACCTCCACATAAAGGATCTTTCTCCGTTTCTGGCTTCTAGTGTGTGCTGTTTTTTTAGGAATGTTATCCTGCCACAGTCTCATCTTGGGAACGTTGTATACCATCAGTTTGCAGAGGCATGGTGAGATAACCTTTCAGCAAGAATGAAGATATACATGAGAAACCAAAAACCAACAGCCATCCACACGGTCTCACTTTCCTTTCTGAACTTTGTAGAACCCATTGTCAATCTGATCTGAAATGTTTTGGGCTTTTTGAAGTCGTCTGAAGGCCCCGGAGACGTCTAAACACTGTGCATTCATCTATCCACTGTATTGTAACTAACAGTCTGTTTCCAGCTGTAAGAGAAACCAGATTTCATGCCCAGTTAACTGGTTGGACTGGTAAAGGGAGACTTGGTGTTTGTGTACTCACCTGGACCAGAGTGAGAACATCTCTGTCAGCCATACTGGTTTTACTGGGACCTTCTGTAATGTTTTTGTCTGTCTTCCCACAGGGGATTGGCACAGACCAGGGACTGGGTGAGATTCTGCGGAAGATGGGTGTTGGTGACGGGGAAGGAATATCTTTCAAACATTTCTGGAGCTTGATCCAGTCGCTAGCCACCACGCAGCACGGCACCCTCAGCAGCCGGATGGGCTCCTCCTGCAGCTGCATCCTCCTGTGAAACGCTCTCTCCACCACAGGAACAAGATCCAAGTTTCCCAGCAAGGAAAACTTGGATGTCTCCCAATTACATGCCAAACAGAACACAAAGGTGTAAAAGTCTAAACTGTTTCCAACCTTTATGATTTAAAAACGATGGTTTTAAAATCCACTGCTAGTCCTCTGTTAAACTGCCAGCATCACCTGTAACAATTCAAATTCTTCCAGTTCAGGCCGGTTTAATTATTATTGGATAGATTTTAAAGGCTTAAAGTACAATTTCATGGAGTCTAGAAAATATAATGACTCAAGGCAGATGGCATGTTTCTGGAGACATCGAAGATGCTTTATTTTAATTTCTTCTTCTTGACAGAAAATGTCCAGCTTGTCAGTAGCCACAATTCTTTTTTTTATACATGAAAAAGATGAAGCCCAAATGTGTTTTGTGTGTGTCGAACCCTAAGCTGTCCCTTTGAGAGTTCGACCCTTTAGTTTTATTCTCAGAAAGCAGCTTATTAAAGGATGAAAGCTGTGTGGAGCCGAGCAGGTTGTGGATGAACCTGATTGACTGGAATTGTTTTGGAGTTTAACTTCTGCCTTTATGGTGCCTTTTAGTGGGCAATGTTTACTTAAACCAGCTGTAGGACAATGAATTGTTACTGTTATGGTATTTTATAACATCATGAATCATGTTTAATAGTAGTAATGCTAATGATTAAAAGTTTCCTGGATTCATATTTTGTCTTTTTTTTTCTCCCCTCAGACACTAAAGGAAAATTAATTAATCAATAAAAGAATTCCAATACAACCCGTTTTATCCTGTCATCACTTACTGGTGTAAGAGATGAGATGGAGTCGTGAAGGTTGGAGTCACCTACATCAATTAGTGTTCATCTGTGCAACTGAAGGAATAACTACAGAAATCTGAAATATTTCTAGCTTCTTTATTTTTCAAATGAAAACGAACCTTGAATGACAACTTTTGGGTTAACTTGAGTGACTTAAAGTGTACAAACAGAAATCTCTGATGATCCCAGTTACCCTATGCATTTTATCCGTCTCTCCATTCACTGAAGAGTGGTGGGCTGCCACAGCTGTAGCACCAGGGATGTGGGACATGAACCTGGCTCTTCCTGACCAAAAGCCACCCCTGAACCGCGAGGCCACCACTTCTCTACTTATTGGCCTTTTTTTGGTTTGGTATAAATGTAAAATTAAAACAAGTTTAAAAAGATCTCAGCAGTAGACTTGAGGAATAACTACTCTGAAAATTATAGAAACTCTGATATCAAAACATTGAATCTATTTTACTGTATTACACCGCTTGTCCAAATATAAATTCATCACTCCTTTAAAGCAGCTATGGGCTCAGACTGTGAAAGCCCGGTTCAGGTCTAAAGCCCCGTTTCCACCAGCGGGTCTGGGTCGGGTAGGGCCCGATCAGTCCACGTTTTTTTGCGTCTCTACAGATAAAACCTGGGAGGGGTACCCTTATATATGACCTGACCCGGCCTACTTTTTTGGTCCTCTTCGGTAGGGTTTGTGGGGCTTAGATTGTGAAAGACCGGTTCAGGTCTAGATTCAGGTCTAGAATTTGTGGGGCTCAGATTGTAAAAGACTGGTTCAGGTCTAGAATTTGTGGGGCTCAGATTGTAAAAGACTGATTCAGGTCTAGAATTTGTGGGGCTCAGATTGTATAAGACTGATTCAGGTCTAGGATTTGTGAGGCTCAGATTGTGAAAGACTGGTTCAGGTCTAATATATGTGGGGCTCAGATTATGAAAGACCTGTTCCAGTCTAGACTCAGGTCTAGGATTTGTTGGGCTCAGATTGTGAAAGACTGGTTCCGGTGTAGGTTCAGGTTTAAGATATGTGGGGCTCAGATTGTAAAAGAATGGTTCAGGTCTAGATTCAGGATTTGTGGGGCTCAGATTGTGAAAGACTGGTTCAGGTCTTGGATGTGTGGGGCTCAGACTGTGAAAGACTGGTTCAGGTCTAGGATATGTGGGGCTCAAACTGTGAAAGATTGGGGCTCAGACTGGAAAAGACTGGTTCAGGTCTAAGTTATGTGGGGCTCAGATGCTGCGTTCCATTTTCCTCGGAACTGGGAAGTGGGAACTGGGGGGTGACGTCACACCCGACCAACTTGCGTTCCAGCTCACTGGTCGGAAAACCAGTTAGCAGCCTAGCAAAACAATGTTTTTGCTAAGGCTATTGGTATTAGCCGTTGTTGGCACAGCTGGCGTTGTAGTTCACATACACCACATGAAAATGTAAATTACACTACAGCAGCTTCCCCCTACATCTGTATAAACCAATACTACGTGTACGACTGATTTATGCAACAAAATATTAGTAAGAAGTGTAAATAAATGTAACATTACAGGAGCTTCTAAAACTGCTAACACAGGGCGCGGCCATGTTTAAATCTGAACTCGGAGCTGTGAAAGTTGTCCGACTTTCCGAGTGGGAAATCCGACTTCAGGGGGGCGTTCCAGTTGAAACTTCCTACTCGGAACTGGGAATTTCCGACTTCTGAGTTCAAATGGAACGCAGCAAGACTCTGAAAGACCAGTTCAGGTCTAGGATATGTGGAGCTCAGATTGTGAAAGACCGGTTCAGGTCTAGGATTTGTGGGGCTCAGATTGTGAAAGACTGGTTTAGGTCTAGATTCAGGTCTAGGAATTGTGGGGCTCAGATTGTCAAACACTGGTTCAGCTTTAGGTTCAGGTTTAAGATATGTGGGGCTCAAAAGGGTGTTGGCCCTGCAACAGACTGGCGACCTGTCCAGGGTGTACCCTGCCTCTCGCATGATAATAGCTGGGATAGATTCCAGCAACCCCCATGACCCTGAACTGGATAAGCGGTATAGAAATTTACTGACTGACTAACAGATTGTAAAAGACTGGTTCAGGTCTAGAGTCAGGTGTAGGATTTGTGGGGCTAAGATTGTAAAAAGACCGATTCAGGTCTAGAATTTGTCGGGCTCAGATTGTGAAAGACCTGTTCAGGTCAGGAGTCAGATCTAGGATTTGCGGGGCTCTGATTGTGAAAGACCGGTACAGGTCTAAGATATGACGGGCTCAAATCGTGAAACACCAGTTCAGGTCTAGATTCAGGTACAGGATATGTTGGACTCAGATCCTGAAAGACCGGTTCCTGTCTAGAATTTGTGGGGCTCAGATTGTAAAAGACTGCTTCAGGTCTAGATTCAGGTCTAGAATTAGTGGGGCTCAGATTGTAAAAGACCGATTTAGGTCTAGAATTTGTGGGGCTCAGATTGTAAAAGACCGGTTCGGGTCTAGATTCAGGTCTAGAATTAGTGGGGCTCAGATTGTAAAAGACCGATTTAGGTCTGGAATTTGTGGGGCTCAGATTGTAAAAGACGGGTTCAGATCTAGATTTAGGTCTAGGATTTGTGGGGCTAGATTGTAAAAGACTGGTTCAGGTCTAGAATTAGGTCTAGGATATGTGGGATTCAAATCCTGAAAGACCGGTTCCTGTCTAGAATTTGTGGGGCTCAGATTGTAAAAGACTGGTTCAGGTCTAGATTCAGGTCTAGAATTTGTGGGGCTCAGATTGTAAAAGACCGATTCAGGTCTAGGACTTGTGGGGCCCAGATTGTGAAAGACCGGTTCAGGTCTAGAATTTGTGGGGCTCAGATTGTAAAGACAGCTTCAGGTCTTGGATATGTGGGGCTCAGATTGTGAAAGACTGGTTCAGGCCTAGATTCAGGTCTGGAATTTGTGGGGCTCAGATTGTAAAGGCTGGTTCAGGTCTTGGATTTGTAGGGCTCAGATTGTGAAAGACCGGTTCAGATCTAAATTCAGGTCTAGGATTTATGGAACTCAGTTTGTGAAAGACCGGTTAGATCTTAGGTTGGGGGCTAAATTGTGAAATACAGTTGGATTTAAATTAGGTCTAGAATTTTGGAGCTAGATTGTAAAAGACTGGTTAGGTCTAGATTTAGGTGTAGGATTTGTGGGGCTCAGATTGTGAAAGACCGGTTCGGGTCTAGATTCAGGTCTAGAATTTGTGGGGCTCAGATTGTAAAGACTGGTTCAGGTCTAGATTTAGGTGTAGGATTTGTGGGGCTCAGATTGTGAAAGACCGGTTCAGGTCTAGATTCAGGTCTAGAATTTGTGGGGCTCAGATTGTAAAGACTGGTTCAGGTCTTGGATATGTGGGGCTCAGATTGTGAAAGACCGGTTCAGGTCTAGATTCAGGTCTAGAATTTGTGGGGCTCAGATTGGTAAAGACTGGTTTAGGTCTAGGATTTGTGGGGCTCAGATTGTGAAAGACCGGCTCAGGTCTAGATTAAGGTCTAGAATTTGTGGGGCTCAGATTGTAAAGACTGGTTCAGGTCTTGGATATGTGGGGCTCAGATTGTGAAAGACCGGTTCAGGTCTAGATTCAGGTCTAGAATTTGTGGGGCTCAGATTGGTAAAGACTGGTTTAGGTCTAGGATTTGTGGGGCTCAGATTGTGAAAGACCGGCTCAGGTCTAGATTAAGGTCTAGAATTTGTGGGGCTCAGATTGTAAAGACTGGTTCAGGTCTTGGATATGTGGGGCTCAGATTGTGAAAGACTGGTTCAGGTCTAATATATGTGGGGCTCAGATTGTGAAAGACCAGTTCCGGTCTAGATTCAGGTCTAGAATTTGTGGGGCTCAGATTGTAAAAGACTGGTTCAGGTCTTGATTCAGGTCTAGGATTTGTGGGGCTTAGATTGTAAAAGACCGGTTCAGGTCTAAATTCAGGTCCAGAATTTTTGGAGCTCAGATTGTAAAAGACCGGTTCAGGTCTAAATTCAGGTCTAGGATTTGTGGGTCTCAGATTGTGAAAGACCGGTTCAGGTCTAGATTCAGGTCTAGGATTTGTGGGGCTTAGATTGTAAAAGACCGGTTCAGGTCTAAATTCAGGTCCAGAATTTTTGGAGCTCAGATTGTAAAAGACCGGTTCAGGTCTAAATTCAGGTCTAGGATTTGTGGGTCTCAGATTGTGAAAGACTGGTTCAGGTCTTGATTCAGGTCTAGGATTTGTGGGGCTTAGATTGTAAAAGACCGGTTCAGGTCTAAATTCAGGTCCAGAATTTTTGGGGCTTAGATTGTAAAAGACCGGTTCAGGTCTAAATTCAGGTCCAGAATTTTTGGAGCTCAGATTGTGAAAGACCGGTTCAGGTCTAGATTCAGGTCTAGGATTTGTGGGGCTTAGATTGTAAAAGACCGGTTCAGGTCTAAATTCAGGTCCAGAATTTTTGGGGCTTAGATTGTAAAAGACCGGTTCAGGTCTAGGATTTGTGGGGCTCAGAATGTAAAAGACCGGTTCAGGTCTAGATTCAGGTCTAGAATGTGTGTGCCCAGATAATGAAAGACCAGTTCAGGGAACATGAGACATTATTTTTACACATGGACTGGCCACCCAGAGTTCAGACCTGAACCCCACCGACAGTTTTTGGCTTCTGTCCTATCACAACAGGATCTCTGGGGAACGTCAATGCATCTTTGGGCAGGAGTAAACGATTGCATCATACATGGTCCCTAACAAGGTCCTCCCTCATGTGCGAATGCACGCTGAAGGCAAAGGGTAGTTCTTATAACTAAATTTGGGAGGCGTAGTTATAAGAACTGCGTTCTTAGAACCTCTCTGTCCGAATGCGCCTTTGGACAGCCAATCTATGTTGACATTTTGATAAAACTTACTCTTTGTGTGGGTTTCGCAGTTTGAGTCCATGTTAACTTCACTTCAGATGATTTCCTTTTGCTAGAGGAGAGAATCTGCAGGAAGATGTCGCTCAGCACCTGTTCCAGGTGAAACAGCTGTGTGTCATCAGATAAACAACCACACCTTATCCTTCAGTTGTGGATTTAATTTTCAGGGAGTGAGGGAGCACATCCTCTCTTGAGTTTCTTTCCTTCTGGTGTACCTCGAAAAAATTCTAGATAAGATGAAAACACATACTTATTCATGACTTTGATCCTCCCGAAAATGTCCAGCTCTGTTTGCTCGTTGTGACTGATAGCATTCATCATCTGCTTCGCCTTCACATACAGAGCATTCTCCTTCGCAACAAGCTGATCTAACCAAATCCGTCTGTTCTGCTGCGCCGTCACATAGTTGTCAACAGTGCAGCCGTAGAAGCCTCGCTCCTCACTTTCAGGCCATGGCTGATCAGTGATCATTGGGTGGTCGTCTCCTACGAAGGCTGAGCAAAGGGGGCTGTCGGCTCCCCTCAACCGTCCAACTTCACAACCAATAACACTCATGAGGAAAAGCGAAAAGACTCTGAAGTTTCGTACTGATGCTGAGAATACTGCAGCCATGAAGTAACGGCCCCATCTCTCACAGTTGTAGGTACACTGTCCAAACTGGAAGGTCTGGCGGCAGAAATCATTGAACTTGGCTCCTTTGAGGCCTTGCTGCAGCTCCTGCAGGGAGGACTCGTCCTGCTGGTCGTAGAACAGCTGACGGAAACCCTCCATTTCAACTTCATTGTCAGCTCTCATGAACTTTCCCACCAGGCTTATACTAAGATTTCTTCTCTGTACTTTGTAAATACATTCGTTGAGAACATAGTACAGGTTTGATGCAGTTTCCTCTCTGGCATTGTACCGTATCTCCACCAGCAGATCCTGTATATTACTGATGTGCCGCAGCTCAGTCTCGCTTTCTCTGCTTACCTCTGGCTCTTCAAGCCAAACTGCCTTCAGTCCATCACGATCTGGGACATAATGAGGAGCACGTCTTCTTTCATTCTCCTCAAAGAATAAACTCCAAGTAAGCCCCTCCAGGCAGTCAATAGAGGTGTACTTTTTACGCAGCTCAAGCGGTACAAACATCTGAGGATGGCTCGGCCACGCCAGCGTCTGAAGGTACAAAATGTTTCCTTTATAATTTGGAAGAAGAGGACCTGCACAGCCAAGAACTTGTCTGGTCACCAGGTCACCTCTCTGATTAAGATGAGCAACAACTCTGCTGCTGGGGTCATGTGACCTCCACACATTGTCACTTCCTGTTACTATCTGCCCATCAGAGCTGACGGACAGAAACGTGTTGAACAATTGCAATTTGATGTCCAGATTGACAGAGCGGAGAACTCGCAAGAGCCTCAACATGAAGTACGGGTTATTCCCAAGGTTGCAGCTGATGAGGCTGACGGTGCTGATGTGGCCAACGATGATGCCATTTTTCAGGGTGGACAGAAATGTGGCCACCTCCTCCGGGCTGTATCCAGCCAGATGGACCGCACCTGTGCTACTCCTACTGCCATGGCCAACCAATGTGACATGATGATCTCTGGAAGAAAACGTCTGACTTCCACGCAGAACGTGCAGTGCCTCATGGTGGTACATCAGCAGAGTTGACGCGGTGGGATGCCTCTTAAACAGGTAAGCAGCCGAGTTGATCACAGCAGCGTCCTCCTCCATCATGATTATTATTTGGTGGCCGTGTTTGTCATCGGTTTCCCTGAGTGATGTTAGAGAGACATAATTATGTCACCAGTGTCACATAAATGATAGTGATCAAGTATCAGCCCTAATACAGAGTACTGAGTATGAAAAATGTTCTCATTCACCAAATGACTGAAATGTTTCACTCAAGTTCACTGAGGACATATGGAAAACTCACATTTCTACAAATACAAAGGGGTGGAATATATACAGTAAAAATGTAGCTGTGTGTGTATATACACGCACACACACAAATATTTATATACAGCTTGTATTTAAACTAGGGGTGCATGATAGTTATTGGGCCAATAACAGAAAATTATTACATCATTCTGATATCATGACGACTTGCTCCAATAACATTACGTGAACGTTATTTTTTGCTGCCTTCACATTATGAGACAATAATTTTTGTATTTTAAAATGCTCCTATTTAGATAAATAAGTATGACCTGTCAGTCATAATTACTGTTCACAACTAAACGTTTGATTTACAGCACCAGTAAAAAGTTTGGACACTTTCTTATTGAATCTAATGGTAAACTGGTCCAAACTTTTGACTGGTAGTGTGCTTGTTTACTTATGTTAATAAACTATTCAAGAAAAGCTGACCAGTCAAAAAAACAAAAAAAACAGACAAGGCAGCAGAAGGTAGAGTGGCAATTTTGAGAGGAAAACAAAGCCTATAGACAATAAATGATTAATTGATTATTAAATTAGTCAATGACTATTTTGACAGAGGACGATTAGTCGATTAATGGACTAATCGTGGCAGCCCTTGTTTGAATCTAACTCGTCAGTGCATCCTTTCTGTTTTTTGTTTTTAAATTCTACTACTATAACTATTACAGATCAAAACACTGACAGGATCCATGGATGGCAGCTTTTGAGTGTCCTTGCAAAGAAAGGTGGCTATATTGGTCACTGATTTGTTTTTGTTTTGTTTTTGAATGTCAGAAATGTATATTTGTGAATGTTGAGATGTTATATTGGTTTCCCTGCTGAAAATAAATCATTTAAATGGGGATATATTTGTTTATTGTTAAGTCAGTCAGTCAGTCATTTTCTGTACCGCTGGCTTTATTGTTAAGTTGCCTAATAATTCTGTTTGCCTAATAGACCTGATATAGGGTGTTGATGTGATTAGGCCACACCCCTTCTAATTACAGAGATGCACATCACCTGATATGCTTAATTGGTAGTAGCTTTGGGCCGATACAGCTTGGAGTCAGACATGTATAAAGAGGATGATGTGGTCAAAATACTCATTTGTCTAATAATTCTGCACTCCCTGTAGACTCGACGCCCATATTTAGAAGAGAGCTGCGACAGCATGCTTATGGCTCACGCTGCGTGGTCCACGGTGTGGACTAAGCCATAGATTAAAACAGTCGTCTTAAGTTCCAGAGGCTGCGCAGCACACAGAGCGGAGAGCAGATGGACCCGCTCTGAACTGCCTTTACTGACCAGGCACAGCCAAATCCATGGATTATACAAATAATAAAGGACTTTATTATTTCTATGTCATGGATCACGTGCGTACTGAACCACGGAGAGGATACTGTGTTTTCTCTTTCTTTCGAAAGAGTTTAAGTACGAAAGAGTTTGTACGCTCCCGTACAGTTTTTCCTCCCTCCACGTTATTTACGTTATTAGCAAAAAGCGAACTGTTATATTCAACAGAAATACCCGTACGGGTAGAACGTCACTTGCGTTAACGTTCAGCCCAGGTTGTGTAACAGAAAAACCATCCCGGCAGATGCGCAAAATACAAAGAGAGAATTTAACAAATCCTCAAGGCAGTTAATTTGACTTGAGCAATTTTATGAATCGAATTACTTGAATCACTCGAGTAATCGTTGCATCCCTATTCTAAACTTCTGAAAGTTCCACTGAGCACCACTGGGGCCATCTTTCGGAAGTGGAAAGAACACGTCATCATCATAAACCGGCCACGGCCAGGTGCTCCTCACAAGATTTCAGACAGAGGAGTCAGAACAATCATCAGAAAGGTTCTCCAACAGCCCAGGACCACTCGTGGAGAGCTTCAGAAAGACCTGGAACCAGCAGCTACAGTTGTTTCAGAGAAAACAAGAAGGAATGCACTCAACCACCATGGCCTTCATGTACGCACACCACGCAAGACTCCATTTCTGATGAAAAAGCAGGTTGATGCTGGTTTGAAGTTTGCAACACAACATCTGGACAAACCCATGATATTCTGGAAAACATAGTCTGGTCAGATGAGACCAGAACTGAACTCTTCAGATGTCATAAGACACAACATGTTTGGAGGAGAAATGGCACCGCACTTGACCCCAAGAACACCATAGCAACAGTGAAGTTTGGAGGTGGGAGTATCATGGTGGGGGCTGTTTTCAGCATGTGGTACTGGCAGACTTCATATCATTGAAGGAAGAATGAATGAAGGAAAGTAGAGAGACATTCTGGACCAGAATCTGCTGCCTTCTGCCAGCTGGCAGCTGCTGAAGATGAAAAGAGGCTGGATCTTTGAGCAAGACGACCATCCTAAGCACACAGCCAAGGAAACACTCAGCTGGAGAATGGGCCAAAATCACATCTGAGCAACATATCCCACTGGTTTCTCCATACAGGAGGCGTCTGGAGGCTGTAATCACCAACAAAGGTTTTTGTACTAAGTATTAAATAAATTTCAGTAAGCGTATTCAATACTTATTCCCTGTGCCATTTCACTATTTTGCTCATAACTTCATTTATGGAAATAAATGTTAGGATTTCTTTGTATGTGTGCATACAGTAACTTGGGTTGTTGCCAACACGCAATGAAAATTTCAAGGCAATAGCTCTCCTAGAAATATATTTTCCGAGAAAAATGTTGACATGTTCAATACTTTTTTCCCCTGCTGTATGTGTGTAATCAGTTATCAGTATCGGCCTTTAGGAGCTAAATTTATCAGTTATTGGTATCAGTTTTTAAAAAAGGTTATCATGCATCCCCAATTCAAACTTGTAATTCAATTCAAAATTCAAATACGCAGCAGAGCCACGAGTACAATATTTGGATATATTAATGGTTTTTTAAAGGTAGAGCCCGAAGTCCCTCCAGTGTTTCTGTTTGCAAACAACAGTATTCAAACTTAGCGCTCCTCCCTCTCAGACTAATGGCCGCCTCGTTCTAGCTAGCCCATTCAACTTCAAGCTTCTCCCTCAGAGCTCAGAAGCGGGTACAAGCCAAACTATTATTAACCCTGGTTTTCCAAAGTGCATTACCTGGAGCTCTTACACTGTAAATTCTAATGAGTTGGCTTTACTTAAAAAATATGCAAACTCTCTGCCTCAAAAAAAATTAAGTAATCTGTCGTAGGAGTGATTAAGTAGAATAAAGTAAAATGGTTCAAGTTTGTAGAACTTTTCTGAACTTAATAAATTTGATTAAGCTGTAAGTGAATGATGCTGGGTAAGAAACTTGATGTAATTAATTTCACATTTATTAGATGAGATGTTTCACACTATTTTCATTTTAATTCTTACCAACATGATGTTTTTAAGTTCATCTTACTAAAGTAAATGATGAACTCAGTGCTGTTCTTACTATGTAGCAAGAACTCTAGGTGGGTTCTACAGCTATTGTCAGACCACATACTTCTCTGTTGCAGTGCAGTAGCTGCTGGATAGTAGGTGTTAAATACAGGAATAAACAAACACGTTGAGAGCAGTCACATGACACTACCAACATCATTTATAAATCCCTCATTTGTGAATGATCTCCAATTTATTGTTAAAAAAGTGAACTGCATTGTGGGAAACCTGCTCCCTCACCACCCCTAATTCCCTTCTACTTATTTTAATTAAGCTGTTTCAACTTAAGTAAATTAAGTTATCTAACATGTTGCCCTCCAAAGTTCTTACAACTTATTTAAAATAAGTATTACTAACAACTAAGTTAAAATTAAGTTCTGCTCACTAGATAGATTCTATTAAAACCAATATTACAATTTACAGTGTACCTTTTCTTCGGTGCATCCACAGTGTTTTCTTTCTTTCTTTCTTTTTTCTTTTGAGAGTTCAGGTGACTGGCGTCTGCTCCAATCATGAGCTTATTTCCACACAGCGTCATGTCCTTAGCTCTGTCATTGGCTGCCGATATAAACAGAAATCTCCACCCAGAAACGTCCCGACCAGACCAAAACAATACAAAAGAGCGAATTACAGGCAAGGGGAGAGAGAGATGCATTCAAACGCACCACGGCATGAGAGTAGAGGCCCAAAGGCGGGGTTTGAGACGGATTTCACCTGCTCAAGTTTAACATTTATTTTTTTACGGGGGGAACTTCGGACTCTACCTTTAAGTGTTACATGAAGTGTTTACCCATTAGAAACTAAAGAGTCTCCCAGTAAATTTAAATATATACAGACAAGCTTAAAGAGTGTTTGCCTCTGAAAAAGCATTTGTTTGACCTTATTCAGGTGCTAATGAGAGGTTAATGGGGTGTTAACATTCAGGTAATGACAGATAAATGAAAAGGAATAATATGTCTGGTTCATATTTAGGCCATGCCTTCATGGTGCTGAAGCTGGTTCAGGAGTGAAGATGGTGGCGAAAAACTGGAGAAAGGTTTAACCTTCTCCACGAAACCGCTGTCGTACATACTACAAGGCTGCGTGTGGCGCTAAGATGAAAAAGATCAATATTCCACAGCTAGAAGAAGACGTAGCATGTGCACAGATAAAGGCCCAATCCCAAACCGGCCCCTAAACACAACCACTCTGCGCGTTCCCGCGGAGGCTCCGCCCTATTAAAGGCAAACTTTCATTTTAAACATAGATAGATAGTGTATCAGGTCCACACCGAACATTGCCAATGCAAAAATGTACAAATACTAGTCCGACAGGGCTTTCCTAACAGGAAATGACAGGAAATTCCTGTCACTCCGTGTGAAACAGCGTCCCCAGCAACAAACAGGAAGTGACATAGGGGTAGGACGCTCCCGACTCTACTGATAAAAACATGGATCACAGCAGGAGGAGGCCACTCTGAATACGACATTCTTTACAGCTTTAATGCTGAAGCCCACAGATATATGTAGAGACATGAAAATGTGGAAAATAACATTGAAAAAAATTATTTTCTAAGTCACCTCTCGAATAGTTTTCATTTTTAGATCATGTGTACAAGATGCTTAGTGTCACACATTTAGACCTTCTACAGTCTTTACACCGTTTAAAAAATCCGTTCCTGTTTATCTGATTTATTTTATTTTGTTTTAGCAACCATGATTAGCAATCATTTTCAGTGTGTTTAAGCGACAGTTGCTGATAAATCTCCATTTAGAGGAGACAGACTCCACTCCAGCGGATCACCTGGGGCATGAATGGGGTCGAACTGCAATTGCATCCGTGTGTTTACTCCCACCAAAAACTGGCTCCATTACACCTCAACAAACCCAGCAGCAGGACATTTTCCCTTTGACTCTGTCTACAGATGTCTCTGCTAACAGCAACACCGTCTCTCAGCTCATACAAAGCGCTTTTACATGTTTTTGGAGACCAAATGTGGAGAAGAGTCGAGCGAGCCGTTGAAAGTGACAGAGAAGCCGATACGAAGGGTCCTGGAAGCCAAACGTGAGCTCAGTCTGAAGGGACAACAGTTTCCTCCCTTTTCTAGTTATGCGGTCAGAAACCCTCGCTTTTCCCAGGATTTTGTGCTGAAAAGGCAGCGGAGAAAACAGTGTCCCGCTTTGATGCAGCGGCAGTCCAGCAAGTTACAGGCCGAGTGAGTCATGTTCTTGAGCGGGCGCCACTGCTCTCTCCGTAGGAAAACAACGGGACGCAAAGCGTTTTTATTTTTCACCACGGATCTTGTGTGTCATGTTTATGAGTCCCGCCTCCGGCTTTGAGCTATTGATGTTGAGAGGAACAGCAAGAAACATACACTGAAACCTGCAGAAACTCAGCGTTGCCGAAGCTAAAGCTAAGCTAACGGTTCGGTTTTTACGTCCCGCTGTTGCCGAGTCAGTCCAGAGAGAAGAGGACATCTCTGGAGGCAATCAAGAAGGTGCTGGCCGGGAGAGTTCAGCCTCAGCTGTAGAAGGTGAAGTTCAGAAAGAGGACGGATGTTCAGAAAGATGTCTAGCTGCTAATCAGCTGTTGTCTCGCTGTTTATCTGTTATTGTTTTGCATTGTTCAGCTGTGGAATTCACAGGACTTCACCTACTCTGACGTCAGAGGTCACATGATTCCAAAACTGTGCGGTGATTGTGAATGAGAGTTTTATCCCCTCCCCCTCCCTTTTTAAGTAATACTTCCTGGTTCTTTTCAACTTAAGAGACCTAACAGTTACTGCCTCATCTCAGGGATGATTTTCTGCCATTATAAAGAACATGGAACATACACTTTAAGGGCCGTCCCGAACCATGTAGGGCAGAGGCCGAGTGGACTGTTCAGCCCCTAATCAGCAAGTCTGCATCAGTGCAGACTCGCCCGAATTTTGCAGCGGGTGCAACGGCTAAATGGAGGAGGAAACAGTCACGTTCCACACGAGTTCTGCATGTGTCCTGCATATTTTTCAATACTGACAAAAAAAAATGAATGACGTTATTTTAGGGGGGAAAAAGCAATGACAGGTTCGCTGTAGTTATCCTTAAAACCACTGGCATTCATGGAAGGGAATGTTAGAGCAGAAAAGAGGATTATAATCCTCTTATTGGCACAATGAAAATAACAAGAATAATAATAATAACAAGAATAATAATAATAAGGATAAATTATAATTAGTAGTAGTCATAATTATTAGGCCAATTGGTAGTGATAATAATAATTTGTCATTTATTTAATCGTTAAGGATCATGATTATTTTTTATTTAAAATATAACATTGTTCTTCACAAGAGCGTGTAGTATTTCCACACAGATTTATTTGACACGGGCATGTTTGTGTTGACACGGCAATGACTGCCTTTCCTTTTCCAGTGGAGGGAAGAGGGCGTCTCGTTCTCATTAACACCCTCCACCTCCAACCAAAGCGCCCTCTACAGCTGCGAGTGTGACTTCATTGGGAGTGACACTCGATAGTCAAGGGGTAGTGTGTGGGGGCGGTTTGGGATTGGGCCAAAGGCTCACCTCGTATCACGTGACATGCATGTTGGCTTGCTTCAGCTGTTGACGGCACTGAAACTGAAATCCTCCGTTATAAAAGCAGCATCTTGGTGTAGAAGCTGTAAACGAGCCAGGATTATCTGGAGGAACCACAACACAGTTGGTCACCTATGCCATTATTGCTGTTGTGATGGCACTGTGTTCGTCACACTGACGTCATTGTGCGGCTTCGCAGTCCTGAGGGAACGCATATAGTCCAGGTTTTGAATTTCTCCACCTTGGGACTGGTCTCAGACATGATTGGTTTCATGGAGGCTTATCCCCGGTTTCGTGAGGATGAAAGGGCGGATTTCTAAAAAGCTTTTGCGGCTTTACGGCAATTGAGCTTTGTGATAACAGCACCGTAGTTTGTACAATGTATCTGAAGGAATAAGTGAAATAAATGCGTCACTAGATAGCTGTGGAGTCTGCAGGGCAACGGGACTAGAGCACTATGGGAAATTCTGGTTGGCAAGGATGTCCCATTTCAGCAGCCTCCCGATTTAAAAGGCTGCTTCGGAGTGTGTTGACTGCAAGATATGAGACACAGCTTCTGTCTCACCTCCTTCATTATCATTTAAGGCCGCCGTCGCACAGCTATGACATCATACTATTAGGGAGCTAGTGCAGCTATCCATAGATATCATATAAGGTTAGATTGTGCAAGTGGGTTGTTCAGCGTAACTACACGGCGGCCATCTTACCTCAGACAGCTCGCCCCTTAAACAGCATTAATGTCAATGGTGCATGTACTATTTACATAACCATATCTTGCTCAATTTTCAGATGCATCATTGACCGCTGCCACCTATGGGAGCTGACGAGCCGTAGGGCTGCCATTGGACCGGTCACCTGCTCCATTCATTTACTCTGTTTATAAGTGATATAAACGAGCAGAACTCACCGGATTCTTAATCGATTTTCCTCTGTTGCAAAAATTAGACATACCACTGTGATATATGATGCTTGTATATCGTAAGACGTATTTTCGTAGTTTGTGTGCAAGTAGTGGTAGTAAGCATCCCTGTTTATGGAAGCAGGGGATGTTGTGCATGCGTGCTGCCTTTCCTACTATCCGCGGTGCTTCGACTGTGATTGCCCTATACATCTGCGGCATATAGTTCCCCTACCGAATGCCGCCTAGTCAGTCCTTTGATGTAAATAGTCTGTCATTTGAACTCGATCCGAATGTGCGGGTCACAAAATGCAATTGGAAAAAAATTCAAGTTAATTAGTTCACTTTCACCAAGTGATGCTATTTGGAGCCACCAGATTACAGTAACTATGCTAAGCTAAGCTAAAGTCAGTACTGCCAAATTCAGAGAATGACTGGGTCGGGTAGAAAACGCTTCTGCCCACTTGTTCATCTGATAGGACTGCAGTGGGAGGCTGAATTTCACCCAGAGGTGGCGTATGCCTTTAAGTGCAGGGCTTTGAACTTAAAGCAGTTTACCTCAGAGTTTGTGCAGCTAAGGTAAAGCTTGTTTATTGTTGATTGTTGTTATTCACTGTTCTTCTTTTGGAATCGGTGTGTTCTTCGTTTAGAAATGTCCATTTCTATTCTTTCTGTTAATGCCAGGGGCATCAGAAATAATTTAAAGACGAAAGTTTATTTTTGTATTGTAAAAACAAGATTTTTATTCCATTCAGGAAACGCATGCTTCAAAAACAGATGTGACATTTCGGAAAAACCAGTGGGGTCAACAGATCTGGTTTTCTTTTGGTAGCAGCAAGTCAGCTGGGGTGGCTATTCTACAAGGCCAATTTAAAGAGAATGTCTTAAACAAATGGCAGACATTAATGGCAGATGGCTTATACTTATTATCGAGACTGATCAGTTACAGCTTCTAATTGTTAACACATATGGATTTAATAATAAGCAGCAATATTCTTGAATCTAGAGGAAAAAATCAAACAGATGCTAATATCATTCCCTGCAACTAAAATCTTATGGGGTGGAGATTTTAATACAGTGATGGACGATATCCTAGATAGATTTCCTCCCAGAAATCAAGCTCCAACTGAATTAAACTATATAGTATGTAAAAGAATGGGAATAATAGATATTTGGAGATGTAGACACTTGGATAAGAACATGTACACATGGAGCAATAAGGACAGAACTCAACAGTCCCACATAGATTTGTGGGGGTAACAGCTTTGTCAAATTGGCACATGGTACAACTCAAAGATTTGAATTCAACCGCGGAGTTAGACAGGGCTGTCCATTAAGCCCATTTCTTTTTCTTCTGGTCACACAAATAATGGAAACACATATTAAAAAGGGGCTATTCAAAGGTATTTTGGAATTTGAGACGGAATTTAAATTGTCGCAATTGGCTTATGATACCGCAGTTTTCATATCTAATATACATGTACATGAGGTGAGTAAGGTAGTTGCTTGCATCCAGAACTTTTCCTTTGTGTCAGGATTAAAGATCAATTTGAATAAATCTGCTTTGTTTCCCCTTTAAGAATCCAACTTGACTGAATTTAAAGATATACCTATAAAAGATCATTACTTATTTAGGAATAACCATTGAAAAAAAATGAACGTTTACGTAGCTCATCTAATTTTGGCTCTACAGTTTAACAAATAACCAAAACATTGCACATGGCTCATGAGGGATCGGTCCCTAAATGGTAGAGTACTGTCAAAAGCTGAGGGAATTTCCAGATCGATGCATCTTTATCATTAGAAATGCCCAAAGATATATCTAAAAAACTTGATAAAATCTTATTTGATCTAATATGGAAACATAAAAGCCGTTAACTAAAGAAAGATATTCTATGCAATGCCAAAAATATGGATTAGAAGTTTTAAGTTTTGAAATATTGAATAATTCCTGTAAAGTGAGATGGTTAACCAACTTATTAAGATAAAAATAAACAATCTGGAACACCCCCTCCTGGGCTGCCACCTTATTGTGGTGGAGGGGTTTGTGTGTTCTGAACATCCTAGAGGCTATGTTATCTGGGGCTAGATTATGCCCCTGGTAGGGTCACCCATGGCAAACAGGCTACTACGGAAGGGACCAGACAAAGCGCAGTCCAAACACCCCTAATGGAGAAAGTCAGTATTGGAGTGATGTGTTCCCCCGCCAGGACGCAGGTCACTGGAGCCCCCCTCTGGAGCCAGGCCTGAAGGTGGGGCATGGAGGCAAGCGCCTGGTGGCTGGGCCTCTGCCCATGGGGCCCGGTCGGGCTCAACCCAAAAGGTTGACATGGGCCCACCTTCTTGTATACCCACCACCCGCGAGAGGGGCCATAGGGGTCAGGTGCGCTGTGAGATGGGCTGCAGTCGAGGGCGGGGGAGACCCTGGAGGTCCGACCCCAGGCTGCAGAAGCTAGCTGGTTGGAAAGGAGCCTGAGCTGGTGCGTGAGGTTGTGCGGTTCCAAATAGATATAGTTGGACTCACCTTGACACATAGCTTGGGCTCTGGAAACACCGTCCTCGAGAGGATGGTGTTGCTCCCGGTGAGAGGCGCCGAGCAGGTGTGGGCATAGACATTGCTCCCCAGCTCTGCGCCTGTACGTTTGGCTTACCCTGGTGGACGAAAGGGTAGCCTCCCTCCGCCTCCGGGTGGGGGGACGGGTCCTGACTGTTGTTTGTGCCTATGCACCGAACAGCAGTTCAGAGTACCCACCCTTTCTGGAGTCCTTGGACGGTGTGTTGGAAAGCGCTCCGTCCAGGGACTCCATCGTTCTGCTGGGGGACTTCAATGCTCATGTGGGCAATGACAGTGAGACCCGGAGGGGCGCGATTGGGAGGAACGGCCCTCCTGATCTGAACCCTAGTGGTGTTTTGTTTTTGGACTTTTGTGCTCTGTGCTGTGCCATGGATTGTCCATAACGAACACCAGGTTTAGGCATGAGTGTCTACATTTACACCTGGCATCAGGAAGAAGATGGATGGATGGATGGATGGATGGATGGATGGATGGATGGATGGTGGGTGGATGGGTGGATGGATGGTTGAATGAATCTGGAACACCTTTACCAAACATATCTTTAACTTGTGGGTGGACTAAATTTCTTGTTAAAATGTGATTATAAAATTGAAAAATTGCCTGTTAAATTGTCTGGTTTTCATCAACAAGCTCTCCTGGCATGGAAACTTGCATACAAACATAACTTCTCCATCTTCGTTTTACATATGGAACAATGGAAATATCCTTGATTAGAAAAGGTCAATTTACTTTAAGAGCTGGGTGGAAAATGGTATTGTATTAGTGGTAGGCTACAGCTTTTAAATGTCAATGGAAATCTCCTGACATAGAACAAATTTCTCTCCAAGTTTAAACTTGCTGCAACACCCAGAGAATATGCGGTGGTGCTTGATGCTGTGCCTAGCAGTGTGCTGCAACTACTCCGAGGAATAACAACAGTTTTTTCAATTAATGATCCACTACACAGCACACAGAAATTGATGTCACCAAGAAAAATTGTTCTAATTAACTAATCAGAATATTTCTTCTGAAATATTGGTCATCTTTGTTTGGAAATTTGAATTAGAACCTGATCTCGCGAAATGCTGGAAAATTTTGTTTAAAGTTATACCGTGTACCTGCACCTACGTGTTTCGGCTGCAAGGCCGAAACGCTTAGGTGCAGTAATTTAATTAAAAAACGTACCAGCAAGTCTAGAGTGCCTCAACTTTTCTGTTCTTTACTAAATTTTTGGCCTCGTAAGTTTGAAGAGCACCTGGGACTTTGCTGTTCACTAGCCATTACTCACGGCTTTGATCCAGTGAGCATATATCCTTTGTCTTCATTATACTGTGTAACTTTTGGCCACTATGGGCACTAAACCTGTAACTTTCCACAGGCTCCACAACTGTCTCAAAATTAAACAGTCTCAGTCTGTATTTTGGAAAAGTGTTGCAAACCATTTTGAAAAGCTGATTTTGAAGTCATCAAGCCATTAATCAAACCGCTCCAGGTTACATGATCCAATGAGAGACGGGCCTGCTCCTGAGAAGTTACAATGCCTGGTTTTTGAGAATGGCAGCCCCCTCGGAGCAACGACATGCGTCAAGTGCTCTATATTGACTGCAGAAATCAGCTATAGTTACTTATGTAGTTACTTATTATGTATCATAATATTTGGCTAACATTGGGTTCAAAAGTTACACGGTATCACTTTAAGCAACAATGTCAAAGAAGTCAGCGTACAGAGAAAGATATTTTACTTTATATGGAAAAGAAAGACATGGATAAAGACTGTACTTATTTAATCCAGCTTCTACTACTCCTTGGAAAATTTCATATCCACAAAGCAAGATGGTCAGACTTTAAACCAAAATTAAACTGCTTCCTCCAAGAACTTGCACAATACAGCATCACCATGACCTTATGTATTTAAATGCACTTTTACCACTGGCCTTCGTGTAGCACAAGACCCTGCTTTGTTTTTAGTTGTTTGTATTGCTAGTTGATTTGATTCTGATTTCTGCCATGTTCAGCACTTTGTGTTAGCTGTGGCTGTTTTTAAAGTGCTATATAAATAAAGTTGTATTGTATTGTAGTATGTATATATCTGTTTTGTACTTTGTGTATATACCCTTAATTTGTTTTGTAATATGCCCCTTAATTTATTTTTCCCCCTTTTCTTTTTCCTTTCTGATTGACCAGCTTTTTACAATTTTGAATTTGTTTCCCAGACCAGTTGCACTGACATCTCACATCTGAAAATCCTGGAGAGACTCTTACTGGCTCACCTCAACAAGCAAGTGAACACCTTTCAGGACCCATTACAGTTCGCATATCGTAATGGGCTTGGGGTTGAAGACGCCATCATCTTCTTGCTTCAGAGAGCCCACTCTCATCTGGACCAGTCAGGCAGCACTTTGAGGGTCATGTTCTTTGATTTTTCAAGTGCATTTAATACTATTCAGCCTGCTTTACTATGTGAGAAGCTCCATAACTTCCAGGTGGATCCTCCACAACCACCTGGATTTACGACTACCTAACAAACAGACTACAGTTTGTGAAACTGAAAGATTGTGTGTCTGAGATGGTGATCAGCAGCACTGGAGCACCACAAGGAACTATACTCTCACCATTCCTCTTTACACTGTACACCTCAGACTTCCAGTACAACTCTGAGTCCTGTCATCTGCAGAAATACTCTGATGAGTATGCAGTTGCGGGGTGCATCAGTGATGGACAAGACGCCAAGGAGACTGGTCACAGGGAACTGGTCCATCAGTTTGTGAAATGGTAACAATCACCTCATCTTAAATACCAGCGAGACTAAAGAGATGATTGTTGACTTCAGGAGGAGCAAGAATAAGCAGCATAGTCCTGTCTTCATCCTGGAAGAGGAGGTGGAGGTGGTAGAGAACTACAAATACCAGGAGTTCAGCTGGACAACAGACTCGACTGGAAATGCAACACTGACTACATCTACAAGAAAGGTCAGAGCAGACTCTACTTCTTAAGGAAGCTGAGATCATTCAACGTCTGCACCAAGATGTTGCAGATCTTCTACAAGTCTGTTGTGGAAAGTGCAATTAGCTTTGCAGCATCTGCTGGGACAGCAGCATCAGAATCAGAGACTTGAAGAAACTAAAGAAGCTGATCAAGAAAGCTGGTTCTGTGCTGGGAATAACTCTGGAGCCGCTGGAGATGATCGTTCAGAAAAGAATGCTGCACAAGCTGATGAAGATGATGGAGGACACTTCCCATCCTCTCCACAACACGGTGAAGAATCAACAGAGTGTGTTTAGTGGGAGACTGCGTCAGGTTTGCTGTAGAACGGAGAGATACAGAAATTCATTCCTACCAGCAGCATCACCCTGAAGAACAAGACTGACTATTATTATTATTGTTGTATTTGTATTTCATATGTTATATTGTTCAAAAAAAGAAAAAAGAGAAAGAAAAAAGACTGAGCTTTTTACAATATTGAATTTCCCTTCTGGTACAAATAAAGTATTTTTCATTTAATTTCAAAATGCCTTGTCTAGTACACCCCTGGCATTCACATGTTTTTTTGTCTGATGTGCAGCAAATAAACAAAAAGAAGTGAAGGCAGGTGGGTGTGTCCCACCGTCGCCATCTTGTCGTGTCACGTGTGTCGTCACTCCCGGAAAATACTAGAATGGGCAAAGGCTAGGCTGCTCCAAGCCGTGGGATAAATGATTGACAGCTGACATACTCTGGGCTAAACGCTAATCGAGCTAACTCGAAACTAACAGGAGCTAATGAAGATTAGCCCCATAAGTGGTGGGGTAAAGGTAAGACAAGCTTAGACTTGCTATTATCTGACTATAAACCGCCGTTGTGCTGTTCTGCTACAAACTGAGACCTTACTGGAAGCAAACAAGGAGCTAACTAGGGGCCACTGGTCGGCAGGCCGGGCTTTCGGTCTGCCGCATGTCAATCAAAAGGACACGCCCTTAAATATGTGTAATTTCAAGGTTAAATAACATCTAAACAGATGAGTTATAAAAAGATTCAACCCCCTTACAGTTGACATGAAGGTAAACTTGACGTATTAATACTGAAATGATTTTTTGAAGAAAGGCTGTAAACATTCCTGATTCCGCTATGAAGTTGGCGTTTTTAACATAGGAGTCTGTGGGGATTTGCTGGTTTTGCAGCCAGCCCCTAGCAGATCAAGGAAGAACTACAAAAAATTACTTCTTCTTGGTAGCGTCATTGTTGGCCACCGGAGGTTGCCACTTGATTTACATGCAAGACTTGACTTTTAATGCAGATGAGGTCATGATATGATGTGAAAGTGTCAGGGAAATATAATGTTTGAGTCCTGGTATTTGTTTGGTTGCAAGAATCAAAATGTCAATGCGTGTAAACAGTTACCATGGTGATAACAGGACAGTAGGAGTGACTGTCTTCAGAAACCCTCTCAGATAACTTCTGCAAGTTCAGATGCATGATTTATTTAGTCTGTCACCATGGTCACCATGTCGGATTAAACCACCGCGGTGGCAGAAATTATTCCCGTGTGCTGTAACAATACCAGTATCATGGCTGAGACCAGTCATTGATCAGTTCACGGCTCACAGCTGCATCACAACACTGTAGCTGTGTGTGACGGACGTCTTCTGCTCACACCATAGACTGTATATAATTACTGGACGTAGCTTCCGGTCTCTTCTGAATAGAGAAATGTGAAGCCAGGTGGGCGTGTCTTACCGTCGCCATCTTGCCGTGTCACGTACGTCGTCACTCCAGGAAAATCCTAAAATGGGCACAGCGCGGCCGCGGGACAAATGATTGACAGCTGACGTACTGTGGGCTAAACGCTAACTGAGCTAACACGAAACTAAGAGGAGCTAACAAAGATAAGCCCCCTAAGCGGCATGGTTAAGGTAAGACATGCTTAGACTTGCAATTCGCTGACTAAACACCGCCGTTGTGCGACTCTGTAACAAACTGAGACCTTATTAAGAGCAAAGAAGGAGCTAACTAGGAGCCTCCGGTCGGCAGGCGGAGCTTCCGGTCTGCCGCATGTCAATCATAAGGACACGCCCTTAATTATGTGTAATTTGAAGAATAAATAACATCTAAACGAATGAGTTATAAAAAAATTCACCCCCTCACAGTTGACATGAAGGTAAACTTGAGCTAATAAACCTAAAATGATTTTTTGAACCAGGCTGTAAACCTGTTTATTTCTGCTGTGAAGTTGGCGTTTTTAACATGGGAGTCTATGGGGATTTGCTCGCTCTTGGAGCCAGCCCCTAGTGGATGAAGGGAGGATTACACTATTTACAACGCGGAAGCGAGCTTCACTGTTCTGAGGCGGAGTTTGCCCCTTGGCTCACACACAGAAAATGAAAAGAAGAAAAAACTAATTGTGGAGCTGTTTACAAACATTCATGCTGCATAAGACGCATCCCAGAGATTTAATACAGGGGTTGTAAATCAGCTGGCATTTGATTTTATACCGTTAGCTTGTTAGCAGTTAGCTAGTCTGTCTACTGTCTACCAGGATTTCATTTACAATAAAGCAGAACGTTCCACAAGCAGCGAGACTCGCCGACAGCAATGCAGGTGAGTCCCTTTCATATGGAATCTCCTCCTTTCTTAAACGTAGTGATGATGTCGTCTTTCCCTGGTTTAATCCCAGACTACTGAAAGTTGCTCCTGTATGGAGGTGGTGAAGAAGACACCGGAGCTGAACCTGCTGTCGACAGCAGAGTGTTGGGACCTATTTTGGTTTGAACAAAGAGTCTAAACGAAAGTTTAAGCCGCTTTCTAACTAAAGTTTTTTAGGCAAATTTCAAATGAGGTCCAACACTAATAATAAACATGTTTTAACAAGAAAAATGCCGATGACTCTCTTGCCAAGTTAGTAAGAGAAACACGGAACAGCAACGATGAGTCGGTATTTTGTTTTTCGTCATCAAAATACAAATTTATACAATATGATTTAAAACACAACAATCTTTGTTTCGTCAGGTTACTTTGCATTTTTATGAATGATATGAGTCCGTGTTTGGCCATAGACTGCAGTACAAACAGGCTTTTTGTCCCTTGGTTGCCTTGCAACTGCCAATGTTTGTAAACGGGAAACCCATCTATTATATGATATCTATGCAGCTATCCCCGTCCGGCCAATACCTACTGTACAGTTGCTGTGGAAAGGCCACAGAGATCAGGATTTATTGTACCATCCAGACCCAGACCCACTGGTGGAAACAGGGATAAACTTTCCTGGACCAGGATCTAACTACGGTTTCAGAAGGTACTGTTTCTGTGTAGTCCTTTCCCTCCATTACTACAGTCAGCCGTTTCACTGTGAAAGCACTTAAGTCAGTCTCCAGGAAGTTGGAGGGGAGTCTTCATCTCCACCTCCTGAACCAAACTATCCTCTGCAGAAATGTCTCAGCAGGGTCAAGAACCTCCTGGACTCGATTTGACCAATTGTTTTGTGCCGTCTGTAGAAATCTGTAAAAACCGCATACATCTCATCAGTGATAAAACAAGTTAGATTATGTTGTCGTACCTGCTTCCTGGATCTGAGCTGAACCGAGTCATCCCAACATACCAACCTAAAATGAACAGATCTGTTACAGTCATGCAATCACATGGTAACAAGGATAAAAGCAGGTCAGCAATTTGTTGCTGCTTCTTGCTGAGTTAAATAGTTCAAATGAGTTTTTACATGTTCTCGGAGTGAAAATAGAGCGAATCATTGTCTGCGGATTTAAATGAGTCTCAGTGTGCAGAAAACGTATGGACAGACCAGGACTGTCTCTACATCCTCCAGACTATATAGTATAGCAAAGAAAAGAAAAAAAAAGAGATGAATAGAATAGAATAGAATAGAATAGAATAGAATAGAATAGAATAGAATAGAATAGAATAGAATAGAATAGAACAGAAAAGGACAGAATATTGTAGTTAGTTTAGCAGACATTGATAAAAGTCTCAGGAACTTTGTCCAAAGGCTAACAGTTCACAGAGAGGGCCAGATGCTGGACAGCATGTCAGTGTTTTAAATAAAGTGAAATCCTACCAGCATTTATTCCTGCTGAAAAACACAGATGAATGATGACAGCAGAAAGTCCACAGAGCTTCATCGTAGCGCCGATGTGCTGTCCAGAGCAACTTGACTGAAGATGATGATGGACTCAACAGGCAGAGGAGTTTCAGCTGCTATCTCAGCTCTCATTTTCTTAGATAGGAATGCAAACAACCACATAACCGTCCAGCAGTTAAATATTCACTGACAGCAGGCTGTGAACATTTTACTACTGACTGCTGGACTAAAGGCAGGTGCAGATTAACATTTCTTCTTCTGTTTTCTGTCAATGCAAGGTTTAACTGAACATCTCAGAAAAATAAATGAATCTCTCCAAATGACAAATGGGACATACTAACTTACACAGAGATGGACTCATCTTAAATAACCACAACTTAAAGACTAATCAGACATTGTCAGAAATATTATTAAAAGTTACAGTACAGGGTTAACTCCAAACCTAGTGCAGTGTAGCCCAACTGTTAGTGTTTGGTGCTGCTAAAACTGAGCTGAACTGAATCTGTGAGTGAGCAGATCCTAAAACCATAAAATTGGCAGTTCAGATGTCTCTGTCCCGGTCCAGGTTCCTGGGGAACCACGGTCCTGCAGCCCAGAGAAAAACAGTTTTGGAAAGGAGATCTCATAGAGGTCTCACTTATTTCTCCCAGACAAATTTGGGATCCACAAAGGCAGATGATGCGCGTGTATGACATCAGCATGTAAACAGCAGGTTCACTTTCTACTCAGACTAGCGAAGTAACGGCTGTGCAGAGAAAACAAGGTTTTTCCCATACTGTCTTGCAGGGGCTGCACGGTGGCGTGGTGGTTAGCCTACAGTAGAAGGTCGTGGTCAATTCCCGGTGGGGAGGGGGAACAACCAACTGTGGCCTTCCTGTGTGGAGTTTGCATGTTCTCCCCGTGTATGCGTGGGCCCTCGGTTCTCCGGTTCTTCCCACCATCAAAGACAGTGAGGTAAGACACTCTAAATTGCCCCTAGGAATGAATGTGAGTGTGAATGGTTGTCTGTCTCTCTGTGTTGGCCCTGCGACAGACTGGCGACCTGATAATAGCTGGGATAGGCTCCAGCAACCCCCACGACCCTGAACTGGATAAGCTGTACAGAAAATGACTGACTGTGCTGACTGACTGTCTTGCAGGTCCACCTCAAACTGCATAAATACATCTCAGGGTTCAAACATCACCACGCTTGATTCTTTTTTTTTTTTTTTTTTACTTGTCCTGTAGCATGAAGAAGAGAATGGAAATCTGATTGCTTTATTCTGTTGAACAGTTTTGCTTTATCAAGCCTTTATGAGCCTTTATGAATATAAGGCTCCACTTGATATATGTTTATTCATTTTATTTCTTTATTTAAAATTTGTCTATTACACCATTCCATTTCATACTGCTGGGCCTGACAAGGGAAAATGGAGTTAAAGAGGTAATGATAGAAAGTGAAACGAGAGAGAGGAGTAAGGAAGAGGAAGAGAGAGAGAGAGAGAAAACATGAATCCACTTACACAGTTCACTGGTACATCTGACCGCGATCCCTAAACAACAAGGTCTCTGTTGGAAAACAAAACAAGCAACCCCTACAGGAGGACCTGCAGGTGGCTTAAATATCCTCAGATCATACAAACACACGAGAACTACGAGAGAAGAGGTACAACCTAGTAGCGAATGGGAAGTGAGAAGAGGTACAACCTAGTCATCGAATGGGAAGTAGAGAAGAGGTACAACCTAGTCATCGCAATGGGAAGTAGAGAAGAGGTACAACCTAGTCATGAATTGGAAGTAGTGTCACAGTGTCAACATGCATAATAAAGGGTGCTCCGTGGTGATACAGTCATGCAGATGCAGCCTCGTCTCCGCAAGGAGGAGGAAGCCCGCAAGGCTCACGACCCAGGCCCCCAGCAGCCACCCAGAGGCCCATATCCCAGCTACCCCCCCCAAAGAGCGGACATGCATCCCCCGAAGGGCGGCAGGCGGCCCAGCCGGAGCCCCTGAGTCTGGAGGCCAGGCCCCAGCGGACCAAGACCAGCAGCTGCCGACCCCACCGGGCGCCGGGCGCCCCCGGAGCGGAGACAGCGCCGGGCCCAGGGCCCAAGCGCCCAGGAGCAGCCACCCCCCCCCGGACCCGGGCGGCCCAACCGAAACCAGGAGGACCGGACCCCCCAGACGACGCCCCCCCAGGGCAGGCCAGCCCCCACCCCAAAGTCCCTGCCCCATACACCTGACACCAGGGCGCCACCACCTCTACCACCCCCTACCCCGCCACCACGCTCGCACACACACTCCCCACACCCTACCCCAACACTAGGGCTGAAAGATATACCGCCCCCACATCGAGACACAGGCACCCAAGACATCAATACCGCAAGAGCAACCACATACAGGATACAGATCCCCCCTGCGCCCGCCCCGCACAAAAAGCCCCGGAAGCCACAAACAAAACCGCACCCCCCACCAAAGCGCCCGGCCCCCAACCAACCCGCAGCCACACCGCACCACACCGACACCAAGTGCCCGGCACGAATACCGAGATACGAACCTCCGCCCACCCGCCCAGCCCTACCCACACCTCCGTGTACCCCCCCACACACACACCCACACTCCTCCTCTCTCCACCCCCAACACTCTCCTCCCTCTACCGTCCCACCTACCCCCCACCTCCTCATACCCTCTAACACACACATGCACTCCCCCCACATAACTGCACCAACCCCTCCCCACCCCCCACACATACGCCCCCACCTCCCTATACCCCCATACCCCATACAGTCCCCCCTTACATGTCCAGCCCCGCCCATCCCTCTGACCTATCACACTCCCGCCCTTCCTTCCTTCAGCCCCTCATGACCATCCCTACTAGACACTCACGAGCATGCCACTCCTTCCTCCATCCCCCTTTCCTCCAACCACTTACCCACATCTCCTCCCTCTTCTAGCCCAAGTTCCTCCCTCCCACATTTCCTCTTTCACACTCTCATTCATTATTCTCACATACCCACCTCTCTCTTGCACATGCCCTCGTGCCTCCTGAGTGGTAGCTCGGGCCGGGGAAGGAGCCGTGAGCTCCAAGCCCCCAACACGTTCCCCCCACCACCACCCCCATCCCCCACCCCCGGACGCAGCAGGCCAGGCATCCCCCAGGCCAGCAGATCCCCCGCAATGCAGCCAGCCTTAACCACTGGAGCGTGAAGTAGCCACTGTCCCCCCTCCCCAGTAGCGCCCGGGAGACCGGGGTATGAAAGGACCCTGTCCCCCCCCCCCCCGCTCATGACTGTGTGTGTAAGATGTGTGTTGTTTGAGTTAAACTAAGGGGCAGTGCAAGTCATGCCGGGAGTGGGGTCGCGTAGGGGGCATGACCCCCCAACCGGCCCCTCCCTCCTTCCACACACTATATGGCCCGCCCCTAGAAGTGGTTGTGAGCTGTTGTTATTTTATGTGTTTAGGTGTCTAAGTGTGGTTAAAACTGGGGGAGCAGGCTGTCTCTAGACGTGGAAGCAAAGGCACTTTGGTGCCCTCCCTCACCACGCCCGCTTGACACGCACCCTCCCGAAACCCTACGTGTGTGTGTGTGAGGTAGAGCAGGGGGGGGGGGGGGGGTTTGGGAAGGAGACAGGGGGGTATGAATTCCCCCTGGAGAAGAGCCGTTACCGGCATAGGTACCCCTGCCTCCGGGATCCCAGGGCAGAAGGGGAGGCATGGCGGCCCACGGCCCGGCGTCCGGCGTTCACCACAGAGGGGCCAGCCTCGGCCCCTGGGGGCGCTCGACCACGCCAGGCCAGGGAGGGGGGAAAGGGACGGGGAGCGGAAAGGGTCGGCGGAGGGGCCAGAGTCACCGGCCCAACATCCCCAGGCCTCGCAAACCCCCCAAGAGGCACGCAGAGCTGCTATTTTTTTTTTATTTTTTTTTCCCTTTCCTCCCCCCCAGCCCGACACACACAAACCCCACCAATGCCCACCACCCCTGCACCCAAACACCCATCATCCATGCACCCCCACCCACCCACCCATCTCCACACACCCCCACAGGCAGCCACACACACACACAACTGCATTCCGCCCCCCTCCAGTCACACACCCACCCACACATACCAAGGACGGGGGCCACGGGGCCCCAGCCCCCCCACGCCACAAGTCCCCGCCCCCAGCCCCCGGACCACGCGAGACCACCAGCGCAGGCCAGCCCCAACCGGACAAGCGGCCGGGCGGGACAGGCACCCGGCGTGGAAAAGACCCGGCCACCCCGCAACCCCCCACCTCCACACACTAGAGCTGAACGATATGGACAAAACCCCACACCCCGACAGCCACGCCAGACACCCCAACATCGATACGACACGACATGACCACGGGTCCGCCGAAAACCAAGCACCCCGGCGGAAAGCGCAGCTCCGTCCGCGACCCCCAGAGCCCCACACGCAGGACAAGCACAGGGGAAATCCACACCCCCCACATAGCCGCTCCCGCGACACCAACATCCCGGAGCCCACATCCCGACACAGACACAACAACGATACATCCCCCAGCCCCACACACACACACCCCCACCAGCACACACACCCGCACGCACAAGCAGAGGCGCCCCGGCCCCCGGCGCAGGACTAGACGTCACCAGGTCGTGAGGACCGGCCAAATCCAGAGGAGGCACGTCCCGCCGGCCCGCCCCCCCCAGCGCCAAGCCGGGTCCCCCGGCCTCGGAGGCAGGGGCCACCCCGGAGCACCGGGGCCCAGGACCCCCCGCCCCCCCCGCCCCGGGACGACCCCGGCCACCCGGCGCCAGCCGACAGCCACCGGCCAGGGCCCCACCAGCGACCCGCCCACCGCCGCAGAGCAGCCCCAACCGCTGACCCCCATGCCCCCCATCGGGCTGGATACAGCCCCGCCCCAGCGGCGAGGCAGCCCAGACCCCCCACCACGCTTGATTCATGTTGTCACATTACAGGCTACGATGCTCAGAGGCCCGGTGGTCAGATGGACTCAACCGCTCACACTGTAGTCCACACAGGACACCTCCGATATTGTGACCGGGAAAACAACATCAAAATGTTACCACATACCTGTTTCCATGATCCCTTTATATCTTCAGCTTTTATTAACAGTGGATGCTGAGCCAAAACTTAGCACTGAAAGGGGGTTGCTCAGGAAAGCGCATTTAGGGTAGACTGAGTACAGTTGAGATAGTTTTCACTCCTCTCATTTCAACGCAAAAATTTGACATTATAAAGGGTCTGGACAGAAGACTTTTTTTTAAACAAAAGGCATCCTCCATTTGAGTACTAAAAAATAACCAAGAAATAATATCCAACAGTAATTTATCATTTTCACAATTAATCAAAAACAAGAGGTGTGTTTTTGTGTTAGCTGTACGCATAAAATAAAAATACTGAGTACAGTTGAAACACCATTGAAATGGCTGGAGAGTTTATACTGCTCATGTAATGAACTATTACAAACTTCAATTACAATTTTTTTTTACACCTTATTAAGTTTTCAATTTGATTTAATTCAACAATATGTGGTGAGAGAGCCCAGGTGAAGGCAATCAGTGCAGTCCTCCCCACTAATTGGTTCAGCTGCACCATATATGGGCAGTGATGTCACCAGGTGGCAACAGACTGAGAGCTTGTGCTCATTCAACTGCTAATCCTGCTGCAGGAAAGAGCTTTTGGCTTCTGTGTGTTCCTGGAGTGAATCAGTACCGGTAGGTCCCTTAACATTTAATTTATTATGGTATAGGGGATTATCACGCTTACCGGAAGTTCCCGGATTTTGGGCACTTCCTCTTCCGGGCCATGTTAACGACAGCCGTTCCTGCTCTGTTATAATGTTTAAATCAGATAAACTCCAAACATACTTAAGTTTTCATTCTAGACTGAAATGATACTAAGGAAGAAGTGGATCAAAGCGATCGATTCGCCGCGGTGAAGGGCCGAACTTTATAATAAAACACACGTTTGTTTGTCGCCGGTGGGGCACAACACCGGCACTTCACAGCATGCTAGCATTAGCCAGCTAGCGTTTACTGACGTGCTTAACATTGTGCGTCTTAAAACGCACAGACATCTGAAAATCGGGTCTGTACCCCCCCGTTTCCAGTGGAACAACTGGGGACTGCCAAGAAAGGAGACGCTTTCAGATGATTGTGTGTTTTCAGCCGCACAAAGTTAGGCACGTTATCGAGCTGGCTAAAGCTAGCCTGCTAACACGACTGCGCAGTCTGCCGGCCACAAACAAACGTGGTGTTTTATTATAAAGTTCGGTCCTTCACCGCGGCGAATCGGTCGTTTTGATCCACTTCTTCCTCAGCATCACTTCAGTCTGGAATGAAAACTTGGCATTGGCGTTTATCCGATTTTACAAAGTTTAACAGAGTAGTAGCTGGCGGACTACTGTTAGCCAGTTAGCATTAGCCAGCTTGATGACGTGCCTAACTTTGTGCGGCTGAAAACACACAAGCATCTGAAGGCGTCTCCTTTCTTGGCAGTCCCCAGTGGTTCCAGTGGAAACGGGGACATCCAGATGTATGTGTGTTTTAAGACTCAAAGTTAAGCACGTCGGTAAACGCTAGCTGGCTAATGCTAGCATGCCGGTGTTGTGCCCCACCGGCTGCAAACAAACATGCTACGTTGTTTTATTATAAAGTTCGGCCCTTCACTCTGGAGAATCGCTTTGATCCACTTCTTCCTTAGTATCACTTCAGTCTGGAATCCGTGAAAATTTCAGTAGGGTTGGCATTTATTCACGTTATCTACGAAGTAAAGCAGGGACATTGAAGTGGGCCCTCTAAGTGTTTCAAACCGGAAGTTCGGAAAACGGAAGCGTGATAATCCCCTATTGGTGATTCTAAGTGGGCATCTCATATCAGGTGTACGCTGTTGATGGGGAAAGCGTCAAGCTTCCCTCTGTATATGGGGACATATTGTCTGCTCGGTAAGTGTCTACTGGATCCTGTGTTGGATTTGTAGCTCACTGAACTGCTGACATTCTGCTCTGTGCATCACAGGGACTGACTGAAGGCTCATAGTTACCAAACCTGGCTGAAACAGTGCTGCAGTGGATTCAAGGCAGGCCACGGGACGCAGCTGCTGCTTTGCCCTGAACGCGAAGTTCCCTCAGAGAATAGGGTGTTCCTAATGCACGTCATAGGTAACGTCATTTTTTTAGCGCCGCCATCATGGAGGACAAGCAAAACACTGCTCCTTCTTGTGTAAACCACACTGTTTAACCCCTGTTAGGGTCCACATCCTGCAACAATGGTGAACTTTTGTGCTATTATTGGATGTGGAATGAGGTCAAATCGTGATGCCGGCCGTTCATTCTTCCGAATCCCGACCGTTATTTCTATCCAAGGACTTGAGTGCAAGGAGGTTTCGAGGAGAAGAGCAGGCTGGCTCGCTTGGATTTCCAGGGATGATGTACTGGAAAGCAGCATAAAATGCTGTTATCTTTACTTCGTATCTGGTAAGCTGAAGTTTAAATATATGCAGCATTTGTTTTTAAAACAAAGAACATTTAAGTAGTCCTGCCATTATAAGCTTTCAACACAGATGCTAGGCTACATGCTGCCTATCCAGTACTGCTGTGTAAAATCCATTGTTCTAGTTTTGTATGTATATGTGAAGTAACTTGACATTAGCACGGGCCGCACGACCTTGTGTGTGTGATATTGCTGTGTTTCCATTTATTGTACGACCAGCACTGATAAGTGTATTGAGAGGCGTGTTAACTAAATAACTGAGGCTTTATTGAGTTTTTTTTTTTTGTTTTTTTTTTTTTAAATGCTAAACTGCATTTTGTGCATCCATACATGCATGCATCTTGTGCATCCATCCATAAAAAGACAAGAGCAGTAATATGATGTGACATGAATAAGTAATTTATAAATATGTTCACCTATCCACTTTGTGACACTGCATCAGTACTAAAAATGGCGCTTTATTTCTTCAGGTTGTCCATCACCTCTGTATCCACCTGACACCACTGACTGGTTGCCCTCATCGAACCTAGGCCACAACAAGGTTCAAGCACCAACCCAAGCAGACCTGACCCAGCAGAACGTGCAAAGAGCCGCACTAAAGAGGAGGGATTTTGAAAGCGCCACCACAACAGTGTCTTCTCAGCAGATGCAACACAACTCTGCATATGAGCCTGCAGAGGACGACATGCAGCAGCCACTGGCAGAGCAAATGGATCAGGACTGTCAAACAGATCTCACCGGTATCATAATTGTGTGCATGCAGGATGAAATTGACCGTCTCACGGCAGAGAATTCAGAACTGAAAAAAAAAAACTGGCAGCTTTTGAAGTTGAAGTAATGTTTAAAGATAATGATGAGAGTTAATTATTATACAGGCCTGCCTACATTTGCCACATTGTTGGTTTTTGGACTTGTCTCTGACTACATCAGCATTACTGCCCGTAGTTCCTTGAACAAATTTCAACAGGTTCTTATGGTACTGATGAGGCTCTGTCTGAACATGCCAGTGCAGGATTTGGCATACAGGTTCAATACATCAACTTCTACACTCTCTAGAATATCTTCAATTTGTGTTGATGAAAGAACCAGTTTTCTTGTGAAATGGCCATCGCGTGAAGAAATACAAATGCCAATGAAATTTAGGGACATCTTTGGACTGCGTGTTGCAGTTATTATAGATTGTTTTTATTGACAGACCTACCAATTTGATGGCACAGGCACAAACATGGTCCAATTATAACAACACAATACTATAAGTTCTTGATAGAGTAACACCTCAGGGCTCTATCATTCATCTCAACTGCTTGGGGTGGACGTGCCAGTGACAAAAATATAACTGAAGAAAGTGGATTTTTAGACCATTTGTTGCCAGGGGAGGTAGTTTTAGCTGACAGGGGGTTCAATATTTCTGACACTGTTGGCCTTATGTGTGCAGAGGTAAAGACTCCAGCTTCCATGAAAGGCAAGAAACAACTTTCAATGTCAGAGGTCATTGACACAAGAAAAATTGCAAGTGTGCGTATCCATGTTGAACGAGTTATAGGATGTGTACGTGAGCGCTACAGAATCATTGGTGGCCCTCTGCCAACAGACTATCTACTGACCAAAGATGTCAAAGGTAAAACTTTGGACAAAATGGTACATCTTTGTGCCTTAACAAACCTCGGCGACACCGTTGTGCCATTTGACTGAACTTTTTTTTTTTTTTTTTTTTTTTTTTTTCTTGTGGAATGTGTTTCACTCTTGATCTGTCCAGGTTTTTTTTGTGTGTGAAGAAGTTAAGCCTGTAATTGACAAACTCCAAAATTGCAATGAATTCAAATATTTTAATCACATTTTTCTTTGTACATGTATCAGCATTTGTACAGTATTTTTCACATTTCAAATATTTTGAAAATGTATTTCTGTAAATAAAAGAACTGGAAAAACAATTCTCCATGAAATGCTTTGTCGTAAACACGTCCACTCACTCAATGTTTTACACTTTCATCTTATGCTGTCACGAGGCCAGATGCCCAAAAGGAGATTTTCAGTGTTCTATTTACGTTTTCTTTGCATTTTGGACAGAACCACTGGCCTTTTGGAGCTTTACGTATACTAACACACATTTGTAATGAAACATTGAAATTCACAATTTTCATTCACAGCCCACCATAGGAAGTTTGTCTTCTCCTCTACATAAACACCATTTTGGACTCGATGCAGGTACTTTTTTTTTTTTTTTTTTCCAAAAGTTTGTTTATTGATTTATTTTTTTCCCACCAGAGACACATTCAAGTACATGATGGTAATACACTGTTTATAACCAAGTGTCAGTGAATGGTCCCAGCTTAGGTACAACCCTCCTTGACCATCTAACCCATCCACCCACAGGTGACAAACCCCAAGACACAACAGAACATTCATACCCAGGCACACAGGAGACATACAGAAATGGTCTTAAGTTCAGCCATCAGTTAGTAAGCAATTCAAAATAAGATAAGAACCAAGGGGATAGGGAGGAAAAGATACAGATAAGTGATCGAATAATCTACAAAGTGAAATAAAGAATTAGTGAGAGATAAATAATTGAATGAATAAATAAAAAATGAAGTCAAAAAGAGAAGAAAAAGATTGAATAAAAAGGAAAAAAAATATAAGGAAGAAAAAAGGGAGAAAGGAAAAAAAGGGGGGGGGGGGGGTTCAGCTGTCTTCAGCGTTGATAGTTAGGGAATCTGTGAATTAGGAAAGGTTGCCACATCTCGTTGAATTTATCTAAAGAGCCCTTAAGGGAGAACCTTATCTTTTCTAAAGTGATGCAGTGTAACATTTCATGGATCCAGTTATTGTGTGTAGGTGGTGAGGCATGGGTCCATTTCAGAAGAATAAGCTTCCGTGCAAGGAGGAAAAAGCGATAACATTTTGTGCGGATTTACACATGAGGGGGGGCCACTAGGGGTTCAGGGTATATAGTTTGGCCAATCACAGTGCTGATGGTTTCAAAGATTGCGGACCAGTATGTTAATTGTGGGCATAGTAAAAACATATGGACATGGTCAGCAGGGGAGCCTTTGCATCTGTTGCATTGGTTAGTTCTTTCAGGGTAGATTCTGGCAAGCCTGGCGTTGGTGAGATGGGTTCTGTGCAAAATTTTACATTGTTGCAGGCCATGTCTTGCACAAATGGAGGAGGTATGCACATGATCTAAAATCTGCTTCCAGTGGTCGTCCGTTATTTGAGTCCCAAGGTCCCGGCCCCACGCAACCCTCAGTGAAATGAGGTTATTTTGAGACAGTGAATGGATGTGGTTGTAAACAGTTGTTATGAGGCACTTTTGCTTCCTGTTGGGGGATAAAAGTTTATCTAGAGCATTTTGGGGGGGAGGATTTGGGAAGTGAGGGTTGAGAGATTTAAAAAAATGTCTAACCTGAAAAAAGCGGAACAGATGGGTATTCGGAAGATTAAATTTGGCTGACAAGTCCGCAAAGGAGGGGAAAATTCCTTCAAAATACAGATCTTTGATGAAACGGAGACCTTTTTCAGCCCAAAGTTTAAAGGTTGGATCTGAAAGAGAGGGGGAAACTGGTGGTTCTGGCAAATTGAGGCAAGGTTGGATGATAAGTGTAGGCCAAAAGCCTTCCTGAATTTGGTCCAAATCATCAAGGTATTCATAACAACAGGGTTGGGACTTATTTGTTTAACAGAAATGGGTAATTGGGAACAGACTACCGACCAAAGGGAGGAGCTTGAGGAGGAGGTCTCAAGCTGAACCCATTGAGTAAACTCGACTTGTCTGTTGAAGGGGGACCAGTAGGGAAGTTTAATGATGTTACAGGCCCAGTAATAATATAATATATATATATATATATATATATATATATATATATGTGTATGTGTGTATATATGTGTATATATATATATATATACATATCAGAGGTTGCGCTAGACTTTTTTGTTGTCCGTCATTTTGACTGACAGGGTCATAAAAATCCAGTCATAATCTATTTCTTACCTGTCACTTCAATTAAAATATATACATATAATGACGACATATTCGGTAGCATTTTTCCATTAAATGCTTGGTTGCTCAGTTGGTGCCGAAGACTGATTACTTTTTTGTCCCTCATCTTCCACTGCATCACTCTTCCTTTTTTCGCCTCTTTTGTCAACACTATCTTCATTATTGGGCTTTTTGGAGAAGCTTCGGACACTCAGCTGCCATGACATTTTTCCGAGTGAACCCAACAGGCCATGCATCAAGAGAGACAATATGCTAACTCGCCATCTAGTGGTCAGGAGTGTAAACTGCAATCTGTCAAAATGACTGACGGCCTTCAGATTTTTCTGTCACCGTTTTAAAAAAAACGGTCAATGACGGAAAATATTCGGTTAACGCGACCCCTGATGCATATATATACACTGCCCGGCCAAAAAAAAAGGCGCCAACAAAAAAAAGGTCAAACCTTTAACATTTGGTTGGACCGCCTTTAGCTTTGATTGCGGCAGCATTCGCTGTGTTTCCAGAAGCTTCTGCAATGTCACCAGATTTATTTGCATCCTGTTGCATCAATTTCTCACCAAGATCTTGATGATGATTGTAGAGTCTGATCACAGCACATCCCAAAGATTCTCAATGGGGTTCAGGTCTGGACTCTGTGGTGGCCAATCCATGTGTGAAAATGATGTCTGATGATCCCTGAACCATCTTTCACAATCTGAGCCCGATAAATTCTGGCACGGTCATCTTGGAATATGGCCGTGCCATCAGGAAAGAAACATCCATTGATGGAATAACCTGCTCATTCAGTATATTCAGGTATCAGCTGACCTCATTATCTGAGCTCATACTGTTGCTGAACCTGGACCTGAGCAACTGCAGCAACCCCAGATCATCACACTGCCCCCACAGGCTCATACAGTAGCACTAGGCATGATGCTGCATCACTTCATCTGCCTTTCCGGCCACATTTCTTCCTGGAAGACGATGGTCCACTATCCTTCCAGTTTTTCAGAATGCGTTGGACTGTTCTGAACCCAGTTTTAGTAGTTTCGCGCTGATCCATATCCCTAAGTTTTAGTCAGTAGTGTATACAGGGTGTTGATGTGATTAGACCACACCCCTTCTCATTACAGAGATTCACATCACCTGATATGCTTAATTGGTACTAGGCTTTCAGCCTATACAGCTTGGAGTGAGACAACATGCATGAACAGGATGATGTGGTCAAAATACTCATTTGCCTAATAATTCTGCACTCTCTGTAAAGATGACATGAGCATATTTGAAATATAGTATATTTTATCTAAAGGGATAGTTCAACACTTTGGTAAATTTGCCAACTGCCAGTTATGCAGTATGTTCATTAGAATTATCGGTGCATGTTGTTTTGCGATCTGCAGGGCAGAGACACAAGCTTTTCTATGAAAAGTTTGTTAAATGTCCTGACCAAATGACCGAATTTCCTTTTGTTTCTTATTTTGTGAAGCACTTTGTTGCGTTTAAGTTACATTTGGATTTTCAAATATTGAAAATAAGCATTATTTAACGCTTACAATTTGTGTGTGTGAAAGTATCAGCAGTTGAACGTAGGTATGACATTAGTTTAAAGTGGCATGAAAAAGCATTAAATGAGATCTGCTGAAACCTGCATAAATCCTGGGTAATTATTTTGGCCACAGATGGTGGCATTGTTTTGTTTTCTGTCTGAAAACGCCATGGCAAGCTAAGATGAAGATTTGTACTGTTTAGTTGAGCTATTTAACCCAGATTTAGCCATAGGAAGTAAGTTCATTATTCAAGTTGTTTTATAATATTGTAAATATTATTTCTTCTTATTCTTATTGCAAACCACACACACACGCGCACACATATACTCAGATATAAGTTTGTACCCATATGTGCTCTGCTGTGCTGTGATAAGCAAGAACCTGAAGTAAACCACTGGACTACATGACCTTCATCTGGTTCCTTGTGTTTTGACCAACACACCAGGGACACACTCACACATCCCTGTTTTCTACACAGCCCACTCTTCTTAGCCCAAGCCAAACTATCGAACAAAGGTCCTTCGAGCCGGATATTGGTGTTGGCCCTGGATTAAAGATTAACCTGGAGACATGCAGCCCAACCTGTATCAGTCAGGAGCTGTCAGGCCACGACATCAGATTCATTTGCCTGTCTATCTACAAGATAATGATATAAGTGTGAATCAAAGACGCACCTCCCAGCCATTAGACCCTCACACAGCACAGTAAGCACAGGGTACTGAAGAAATGCTGCAGCACATCCCAGAGGTGGAAGACCTAACAGGGACTCAGCTTTCATCAAGACAGCACAGTCATTCAAAGTGCCGTAGAACCCCTGGAAGCCCTGGCTGCATCCGTGGAAGAAAGTCTGCATCAAGCAAGCAGGCCAAACATGGAGCTAGAATATCATGTGCCTGGCCCTCCTGACTCGGGCCTGCAGTCTTTACCTTACCACCAGCTGTGGGAAAAGAGTGCTCAGCAGGCAGCTCCTGAGCCAGTCAGCCAGTATGGGTTCCAGCTGCCTTATCAGCCACCTTATACTGTCCACCTTACCTCCAGACCTGCCTCAAGATCCCCTGGGTTTTCTTCCCTGAGAGGACGGAGTGGAATGCCACTGCATCCTACTCCGGCGAGCTCAACCACCCACCAGAGATGGATCAGGTGACGGGTCATCAGTCATATTTCCTTCATATATCACTTTAAAGAACACCCACCAAAGATGCAGACAGGAACCAGGTGCTATATGATTTCTTAGGGAAAATGTTGAGTGAGCTGCAGATTATGAGAGACCAGGTTGCATCCCCAATGCCCAGTAAACATTGGGGAAATATGGGTTACCATGACTCATCAACCAGCTAACGTACCTGCACATGAGGCCTCTACCAGGAAGTTTACTTGTGTACCTCATCACTACCCAAATCAGCTACCTCCTGACCTTCATAGCAGTAAGATCTCTTCTGCCTAGTATCCTCAGCCTCAGGTACCTACATCCAGAACTCTGCATGTTTCACCGCCTCAGGCCGCACCACAACTACATCCCCCACTCCAAACATCCCATTATGGAGCTGCAGTGCAGCCTACCACCTACCCAGCAGCCCAAGAGCAAGCCTACAGGGGTCCCAAACCAACAAAACCAGACTTTGTCAGAAAAGATCCCAGTGAGTTTACCTGGCTAAAGATCACTCTAGACAACCTATTGCCACCTGATTCTACAGAACTATTCAGATACTAAATCCTCATGGATCACCTGAAGCTTGAGGAGGCTCGCCTAGTTGCAGACTCCTTTCTGAACTCCCCCTTTCCCTACTCCAACACAATGGCTGCCTTGAACGAGAGATATGGACAACCCCATAAGCTTGCCCTCAAGAAGACAGCAAATGTGATGGATGCAGCAGACATAAAGAGAGGGGACACAGAGGCGTTTGGATTTGTAAGGCAAATCTCTCAATCTCTGGTAGGCATGCTTAAAGGAGTGATGACATAGCAGTTAAAAACTAGTTTATGTTGTTGGCATTACTGCATATGTAAATACTCCAAAGAAAAAAACGGCATTTTTTACAGCGGAGTATTGTTTTGAAACGCCAGACCTCACTTCCTCAGTAATACAGTTGGGTCCGGTGATGATATGGAGCTTTACCCGGAGACCACGTTGACTTCATTTTGATTGGCTACACCTTATTTGGCTATGACCTTATTTGGAGAATCTAGGTCAAGCTGCGGTCGGAGTTTGCTAAAGGCTAACTGCTAGCAACATGGGCACTTCAGATAGTGAGCTACGTTTATCAGACAAGACAGCATTTAGAAAATAAATAAACTTACAGGTAATGACAAGGTTGTGGCCCCCTCCCTCAGTGTTGCTGCAGAAGTTTTCTTTTAAATCCATTTGTTTGAAAACCCAGACCTGACTGCACAGAAGTTACTACTAGCTCCATACACGAAGCTGAATCAGACAGGGAGGGGGAGCGGCGGTGCATAAACCGTTAGGAGAGAGAGGAGGGGGGCGCTGTTTACTTGATAGTGTGCTTATTGGAGCAATTAAATTACGTAGAATGATAGAACTACGTAGAATGATAGAACTACGTAGAATGATGAGCTGCTGTCTGATTCAACTGTTTCTGAGCAGAGAGACAAAGCTGACAGACCATAAACAGGAACTTTGATTCTCACTCTGGACATTCACATGGCCTCATCAGTGCACAACAGATCATATTATACCCCCAAAACCCCAGAAAAGTGAAATTTGATGTCATGGCACCTTTAACACTCTGGGCCCTGAAGGTGAAGCAGAGTTACGATGTGGATCACATGTGGAGCGACTCCTGAGCAAGTTACCCGAGGAGATGAGGTCAGAGTTCAGACGCCAACCAGGTTGCCGTCCTGGAACTGTTTACACTCTAACTGACCTGTCTGAATGGCTCCTTCAGACTCAGCTCAAACCTTAAGAGTATCTCTTTCTTTCTCTGTCCCGCAGAGCTAGAACTGAAGAGAAATGTCAAAAGACTTTGGCAACTGGATGTTTTACCTTATTGCTGTGAAAAGCAGGTCACAAGATCAAGAGATCAGGAAGCTATCAGCCTTTTAGAGGCTAAAACAACCAGAGTAGAAGTCAACAGTGTCCTGCGTTATGCCACACTACTTCTCCGCAAAAAGGATTTTCCCTGTTTACAAGCCCCAAAGGAAACTGTAATGCCTGGTATCCAGAGCATAGAAAGACATCTTGCAAAGGATCCTGACAAGGCGGATGCATATAATGCAGAAGTGAAGAAGCTGGTAACTGCCACCGCTGTAGCCACCCTTCCCTCTGAGACCACTCCCACTGGAGAAAGGTGGTACATTTACAACAGTAAAGACAATAGTATTCAACTGCTCCTTCAGATACAAAGGTCTCAAAATTAATGAATGCCTGCTGCCTGGTCCAACCTTATCTCTCTCCTTGGCGTGCTACTCCGCTTCAGGGAGCACAGTGTGGCGATTAGGATTGAAGACAAGCCGCTACTACACTTCCTCTGGCGTCAGTGGTGGAGCCAGAAATTTTTCACTGGGGTGGCCAGGGAGAGACCATTACTCACATAGTAGTGGCCATAAGTAGATACCTCAGAGCGCATGTATATATATATTACATATACATCCAACTGTATGGGGTAGCTAGTGTGTAAAATAAGAAGGAAAAGTGGTTTGGAAGCAGTTTTGGGTCTCCCCTATGAAGAAGAAGCTTTCTTTCCCCAATCGCAATATCGCCGCGAGAAAAGATTAAAAGTGGGATTTTTAAATTCTGGATGCCCGATCTTAAAAATTGCAACTGCATAGGGTAGTTTGTGGCTAAAATAAAGTGGAAAAGGGGTTTGGAAGGAGTTTTGGGTCTCCCCTGTGAAGAAGCTTTTTTTCCTAATCGCAATATCTCTGCAAGAAAAGCTTAAAAGTGGGATTTTCAACCTCTGCATGCCCGATCTTAAAAATTCCAGCTGTATGGGATAGCTAGTGTCTTAAAGAAGAAGGAAAAGTGGTTTGGAAGCAGCTTGAGGTCTCTGTAACTGCTTGAGTGTTGCCCGGTTAAAGCGTGGGGGTGGCCAGTGATTGGGCAGGGGTGGCCATGGCCACCCCGTAGCTCCGCCCCTGCCTGGCGTGACATGAACAGAGATCTAAGACCTCAGATTTATGAATGGCAAGTACTGCCTTTTGGGACTACTTGCAGTCCTTGTTGTGCATCCTTTGCACACCAAAGACCCCCCTCGGGACACTTGTCATACATCACCATTGGACCCTTAGTGACCCTGATGGCCAACTTTTCCAAAGCCCACCACTCCTCCCGGGAAGCTCCTAAAAATCTGAAAACTGTCCCTAACGATTCCTGACGCCAAGTGCCACATTCCTGTCCAAACTGTGTTCTGATTGGACCAACGGTCACTGAGAAATTACTAGCTTTTTATAGAAATTGTTCTCATTTGTCCTGCATTCATCTCTGTCCACCAGGTGGCTACGGCCAGGACACTTGCGAACATTGAGAACATTTTAGGCGGGATATAAAGTAACAATTTGTTCCCAAAGGTCCCATGGGAACAATCGGGACATTTCGAAACACTTTTAACCCAAATGTTCCATGTGACATTTGGGTTAAAAGTGTTTTGAAATGTCCCAATTGTTCCCAAATGTCCTTTTGTTACCTTGTGTCCCCAATGCAATGTGTGCCAAATGTACCGGATTTTTGGGAAAAATAGGGACAAAGGGGAACAATTGTCCGTTTTCAAATCTAGTGGTTGTTTCGTGCGTGGATGTGCTCCTGATGGCGTGCGCGTGCCTAATGAAGCGTGCACGTGCCCCTGGAAGTGCCTAGGCGCATGCAAAGTCCCTGGAACCAGCTAACACTGGTGTTCATTCACATGTGCACATGCTCCAAGGGCATGCATGTGCCTGAGGTAGCGTGCATGCGCACTGGGGACGCGCGTGCGAGTGCCTAGGCACGTGCAAAGTCCCGGGAACCAGCTAACACTGATATTCATTCACTGGTGCATGTGCTGCAAGGGTGTGCACATGCCCCCTCGTACATGCACAAGCGTACATGCTTGTGCTTCCCGAGGAAGCGTGTATGAGCCTAGACTATCCTGGACATGAATGTGAAGCACCTGTGCACGTGCACAGACACGTGCACACACCCCTCAACCACAAGCTGTCATTGATGAGTGCACGTGCCCTCCAGAAGCTTGCACCCACCCAGGACCTTGTGCATGTGCACGCACGCCCCTCAGGGATGTGCACACTTCATTTCTCCTTATGAAAATGACATTATTCCCAAATGTCCCTCAGGGACACTTGGCAACCATCTCACTGAGAGGTCAGAACGTCAAGAGCCGAGATACCTTGTCTTGGGGTTGTAGGCCCCAACACCCCACGGCTGGCCAGGGGGAAGCAACTTTTTTTCTACTTGCCCAGGAGGAAAAAGTTCTCTATGTCTATGGGGGGCTCAAACGGGGCAGATGTGTCTTTGTCCCGTTGCCATAGGACGTTCTCCCTGTCCCACAACTGCAGGGTCACTATGGTCACATTTGACATGAACCCAAATGTACCCAGCCATATCTTTGGCCCCCGTGCTCGGAATTGCAGGAAAATTACGTCACAACCCAGAATTCCCGTCACATGCACGCTCCTGAGCGCGTGCTGCCAAACCCTTCAGAGACCAAACTCTGCCTAGAAGGCCCAGCGCAATGAGGGCAGAAGCACCTGAATCGGCGTCACGCGCTGTGGAACATACTCCGGTTTCGTATCCGTATGTGCATGGCAAGTATTTTTGGAATTGACTCAAACTTGGGTTAGGGTTATGCTGAGGGTTTGTCGGACCCTCAGACTGGAATTACAATGTCAGGCCCTCTTCAACACCTAGGACATTTTGGAAACAAATTGTTCCCCCGCGGCACAATTTTTCCAAAATGTCCCATCTTGATTACATTTGTGTTCAATGGGCTCTTGCACGCTCCACTCTCCTGAATTTAAGGTGCTCCTTGTTCCTGCCTATTACTGGACGAACTAATTAACCCAGGGTGTCTGATCTCAGTAACTGGCCAGACACACCTGGGTTAATCAGTTCGTCCAGTGATGAGAGACAGGAAACAAAGGAGCTACCTTAAGTTCAGGAAGTAGTGGAGCTGTGCATAGAGCCCATTGCGCTCAGAGCATCATGCACGCGCACCCCAGATGCAATGGAACCAGGAAAAGGGGACCCAATTCATGTGTGCACGTGCCTCTGAGGGGCTGCACGCGCATGGGGCATCATGCACGTGCACCTGCGGGAGCGTGCGTGGGCACTTCCTGTATAGTATCTCCCAGGGCCGGTAAATGCCGATTGTTCCCGAATATCTCCCCTGGGCCATTGAAGAACATTGGATGGCAATCGCACCAGGGACACTGAGGAACTCGGATTATACAAAGTCTCCAAAAGACTCGCTGATTAAGGGCTGAACAGTCCACTTGCCCTCTGCCCTACACGGTTTGGGACATCCCTTAATATGGCGGAGCCTCCGCGGGAACGCGCAAACGGAGGGGTTGTGTGTAGGGGCCGGTTTGGGATTGGGCCATACACACTCTCCCGCTACGTTTGGAGGAAACATGACAAGTTAACAGAGAGAAGCTGCAGTGTCCTACTGACGTGAAGGTGAGCCAAGACAGCAGATCTGACAGCAGCTGTACTAAACACCACAGTCCTTACTCATGAGAGCATGTTTTATGTTGGAATAATAAAAATAATTAAAGTGCTGGTGACACGATTATCATTTCATGTAATGCTACTATACAATATTACAGCAACACTAAATGAGTGGCTCAGTGGAATTGTAAGTCAAACAGACTTGTTTTCACAGAAATATCTTAAGTTTTCTGAGTTTGAAAGGAGCTCTGCAACAGCGACTAAGAAAAACACGCCGCCATATTGCGACGTCAGCGGGAGAACTCGGGCGGCTTTTTTCTTTTTTTCTTACTCGGTTGGCTAACAACAAGCAACATGGAAGCGGTGGACGGTAACGATGATGGTCCCTGCCTGGAATTGATTTGTTTGGTGGAATCATCAGACAGTTCAGAAGAGTTAGGTGATGTTGAGGAATATAGAGGCATCACACCTTATAGATTTGAGCCTTACCAAACGGACTTCATGCCGAGTGAGCAAGACTCTGAAAGCGGGAGTCCGGAGAAGATGACATGGTCATTGCAGCAGCAGAGGGAAACACACGGCAGGGGAACACCGATTGCTATGTCTTTGTTATACATTACGATTAGCATTTTTTGTTGTTAGTGATTTGTTTATATAGTAATTTGTGAATAAATGTGACTATTTAAAAAACTGATTTTTAACCTCTCCACACCCACCTGGACACCAGCGCCCATTTAGCTGTGTTTTCAATTAACAACAGCAAGCCACTATATGGACATATACATGGTTATAAAGCTTAGATAAATACATAAATAAATACATAAAAAAAAGAAGCAACTGCGTCTCCCTACCTTTGAAGTGGATCCAGAAGCCATTTTATAAGTCCAATCTTCAATTGTTTACATTGTTTACAGTCCTTCTGTTCGTAAGTTCGTAAGGGTTCACCAATTTAAAGTAATCAAAAATATTTTTGATGAAAACGATTCCGTAGTGTGAAAATAGCCGACACAGAGAGAAAAAAATCATTTTTCACCGTCCAAAAAGTCCGCTCGTCACAGCTACACGGTTTGTTTAGTAACATCTTGCTACGACCCCTAACGTAGCTGTTGGGGTGTGCTTGTTTTCCTCACTCTCCTTCCTGCAAAACAAGTGTCCACATCCGTTTTAGTCTAAATTCAACCCTCAGACACTCCTTGTCTTAAAACAAGCGCTCTCAGTTTGGAATCCCATTCGACAGCACACAGCGCTGACAGCACAGCTAAAAGTCCCGTAGCTGGAAACTTGCTGGAAACTTACGCCATTCTTATGAGTGTTTGGACAAAAACCTGCAACACAACGCGACGGCATATCTGTAACCTTTAGCCAGTAAAGCTAAAACAAAAGGAGAAACTGTTAGCAAAACCGCTAGCTCTCCAGTCAGCAAGCCGGGTGGGCAGTCTTTCGCTGATGTCACATCCGGTTTTGTACTCCTGTGGTGAACAGCGCCACAGTCTGGTCAGAAAAGCAGCGATGTTTTCTAATAACTCATTTATGCAGCTGCGGTTGTTTATGTTACATAGATCATCATGAAGGACGTTTTGGTCTATAAAACATGGCAAAAAAATGTTAAAATCGTGTCACCAGCACTTTAATAATTAACTCCCCTCCATGATGACGGAGTAGTTTCCTTGATTAATGTTTCTGCAGTTTTCTCATATGTAACCATTATGACTATTACTAAGCTCATCATTTCAGATGCATCTCTGGTGAAGCTAAACACACTTGCAACAAGTTAAGAATAAATTACAGAATCATACTTTTAAGCATTCCATCTGCAACATGTGTCTCCATCAGTTAAAAATCTGAGCATCTGATGAAAATCTATCCTTGCATAGGACGTCATCGGGGTATTAAAATCATCTATCAACTCCTTGTTTAAGAGCTCCTGTTAGAACTGCACACCAACACCTACAGGATGTTTTATTAAAGGAGTGATGACAGCAGTAAAAACTAGTTTATGTTGGCATTACTGCATATGTAAATACTCCACAGAAAAAAACGGCATTTTTTACAGCGGAGTATTGTTTTGAAACGTCAGACCTCACTTCCTCAGTAATACAGTTGGGTCCGGTGATGATATGGATGATATGATTTGATTGGCTACACCTTATTTCGCTATGACCTTATTTGGAGAATCTAGGTCAAGCTGCGGTCGGACTTTGCTAAAGGCTAACTGCTAGCAACATGGGCACTTCAGACAGTGAGCTACGTTTATCAGACAAGACAGCATTTAGAAAATAAATAAACTTACAGGTAATGACAAGGTTGTGGCCCCCTCCCTCAGTGTTGCTGCAGAACAGATAGTGTGCTTATTGGAGCAATTAAATTACATAGAATCATAGAACTACGTGGAATGATAGAACTACGTAGAATGATGGAACTACGTAGAATGATAGAACTACGTAGAATGATGGAACTACGTAGAATGATGGAACTACGTAGAATGATGGAACTAAGTAGAATGATAGAACTACGTAGAATGATGGAACTACGTAGAATGGTGGAACTACGTAGAATGATGGAACTACGTAGAATGATGGAACTACGTAGAATGATAGAATTACGTAGAATGATGGAACTACGTAGAATGATAGAATTACGTAGAATGATAGAACTACGTAGAATGATAGAACTACGTAGAATGATGGAACTACGTAGAATGATAGAACTACGTAGAATGATGGAACTACGTAGAATGATGGAACTACGTAGAATGATAGAACTACGTAGAATGATAGAACTACGTAGAATGATGGAACTACGTAGAATGATAGAACTACGTAGAATGATAGAACTACGTAGAATGATGGAACTACGTAGAATGATAGAATTACGTAGAATGATGGAACTACGTAGAATGATAGAACTACGTAGAATGATAGAACTACGTAGAATGATAGAACTACGTAGAATGATGGAACTACGTAGAATGATAAGCTGCTGTCTGATTCAACTGTTTCTGAGCAGAGAGACAAAGCTGACAGACCATAAACAGGAACTTTGATTCTCACTCTGACATTCACATGACCTCATCAGTGCACAACAGATCATATTATACACCCAAAACCCCAGAAAAGTGAAATTTGATGTCACAGCACCTTTAATGAGCAGGACATTTTTTAAGAGATCTGATTGGTCAGGAGGTGATGACTGAACTCTGATCCAGAACTAACCCCCTCTGGAGCAGGTTATGCGCACATCAGTTACCATGGTGATTATCACTGATAAGAAGTGAACCAGCATGGTAAGATGGAAAACCCAGATTACCCTGAAGATACCTCAATAAGAGAAAACCTAGCTCAGTAGTTCAGGTCCTGCTGGTATCACAGTTCTGTGATTAAAAAAGGAAGTGTGTGTAAAAACTAAATGAGAAGTTGTAGAGATAAAACAAGTCATGATCCCAAGCATTAGAAAATCTCACTTTTTTACGACAGTTTTTTACTGGAAATTAATTTCAGCTCCTAATATCGATTATCGGCCTCCATGATCACTAATAACTGGTATTGGTATCAGCCAAGAAAAAAACCATATCGGTCGATCCCTAATATATATATTTTTATATAATATATATATTCATTTATACACGCACACACACACACACACACACACACACACAATGTATATAATCACACAACATTTGGTTTATATTCCTCTGCATTTGAACAAAAGTGGAGTTGCTTTGCAGGTTTGCTACTGTTAATACATAAACAAAATGCCACATATTAAGCTATGCAATCGTTTAGTTCAATCAAATAGTCCCGCGCAGCCCCTTAAAGGGTGGCATTTTCAGTCAGCCCATTTATCTGTAAAATTCACCAGGTGAAACAGGTTTGAACATGAGGAATACCACTTTCCTCAACAGGCACCCATTCACTCTGACGTCAGCCTGGTCTGACCCAAGATGGCTGCTCTGTCGGCACGTCTCAAACCTGTGGGGTCTATAGATGTCTATGTGTCCTTGCCATCTTGCCTTGTTGCGTGTGTCGTCACTCCCGGAAGATACTAAAGGCAAGGCTACGCCAAGCTGCTTGGCAAATGATTGACAGCTGACCAGAGGTGGGTAGTAACGCGCTGCATTTACTCAGTTACATTTACTTGAATACATTTTTACAAAAATTGTACTTTTAAGAGTAAGTTTATTATGATGTACTTTTTACTTTTACTCAAGTACATTTATGAGATAGAAACGCTACTTCCACTCCGCTACAACGGCATATATCCCGGTCGTTACTTTAATTTTTGGTCTTATAAGTCCGCACATCACAGTCTGTTTTATTAGAGACACATCAACGTCTCACTAAACAAACACAGCTTGCTGTTGGCCGCCTCACACGTAATGAGCTATATGTCACTAGGTACCACTAATTAGGTGCAGCCAGGCAGTCACATGATGATGTGGCGCCAACGCTCAAAAGAACAGAGTTTTAGCCGCAAGCTGAAGCACACAGCTTGCGGTTCACAAAAGGAATGTGAACCTTCGTCAACTTGTTTTTACGGTGTTCAGTTTTCTCTCGTGGTTAAGAACATCACCATGTCACGATACAGTTAGTTGTCAGCCTCCTCTTGGCTAATCAGGGACGTAGGCCGCAGGAGGAATGCCTGGAGCCTTCGCATGCTCGTGATGTTACAGTTATCAACTATGTCGGCTAATAAATACTATATTTACAGTGACATCGGACTGTGAGGAGGCTGCTGTAGCCTATAAACAAATATGTTTCGTAAATTAACCTCGGGAGCAGAGTCACCCGCATGCACACTCACCATCCCTGAGAGGAAAAAAAGAAAAGCATCTACATTGCAGCAACTTTCTGGTCCTTTTTCCTCCCTCCCTCCACCTGTTTTGGCCACACTGTGATGATGAGCAGCCGTCTGTAGCTTCACATCCAACAACTGCCGGATCACTTCTGAGACTCTGACCTCAGCAGCAGCGTCACTCTCTCTCCCACTCACTCCTTTTCTGTTTGTGTGTAATGTTGGAGGAAAGCTGCCATATACACATTTTTCATACTTTGTCTTTTTGATGGTGCAATTAATCGTGTAGTTAATCGTGTAGTTGTGTGTCTCCAGCTTTACTAGACTGGTCTGGACTCTGGTCTGGACTCTGGTCTCAGAAGTTTTGTTGTAAAAGTCCGTGACAGCCAGAAATGGTGTTATAAAAGTACTTTATTTAAAGGAGCTGTATCATGCTTTCCAAATGTTCAAAAAAGTCAAATATAGGCATTAATAAGCTAGATATGTTCCCATCGTTACTATAGAAACTAATTTGGTGTTAAATATTAGTTTTTTTATGCGTCTAATTTCCAACACGGAAGTAAGATGGCTGACTGTACTGAACCGCGGAGCTCTCGACCAATTGCAGCATGTTTTACGCCCATTTCATGACGTCGCCCCGGAAGAGACACTTATTCTGAAGGGTCACAGAATTGTCTGTAGCACCGGCACCGGCAGCTCTCATGTGGATGTTAGTAGTAAACATTGATGGATAATTAAACCGATCGACGGGATCAAACGAAGCAGCCTGTTATGGAGCTGTATGCGCTCGACCCAGAGTCTGATATGGAGTTTGAAGTACACGCAGTACCACAGAAGTACCACAGAGACCCCTGACAAGTAAGTAAATTAGCGAACAAATCATAGCCTAACAGTTAGCACTGAGCTGAGAGATGTGTTGACTCACCAGTGTTGTTGTCTGTCCATGCGCGTTTTTATAGCAGGAACTGCGTCAGGTTTCAGAAGTAATCCCAGAGAAAAAAACACTTTACTGCCCGAGATTCATGAAGTTGTCAGAAGTGAAGTTCACACACAAAGTTGAGTTTTTTTTTTCTGCTCCTGAAGTTAAAATCCAACCACTTCTGGCAAGTCGATTCATCCAGTACAACAAATAAACTCCCACGCTGAACATAACCACGCTGAACATAACAGCTTTTTCCCAACTTGTTGTCCTCTAGAGCTTAAAAAAAAAGAAGAAAAAAAAGGAAGAAAATTCTCCTGAATCTGGATCAAACGTCTGTTAGCTGATGGCTGCTTGTCTCTGAGGAAATCTTCCTGCAGGTGTTAGTTTCTTCCTCAGAGAGTGTGTATATGATTCTCTGAGTTTCTGTTCAACAGAGGGCGTCTTGCTACGATACTGAGCGTGCGCATTTGGACTTACGTGATTGGTGCCACGTTCATACGCAACGCGGTGGGTAGTCAGCCGTTTGCAGGGAGGTAGCGCTTGGTTTAAATATTCATGTAGATTACTCAAATATGCATGAATGAAGAAAAATAACGATTTAAATCATTTCTTGATGAGGAAATAACACACTGACATGCTGAAAAGCTCTTAAAAGTCCATTTTTCATGATAGGGCTCCTTTAATGTGGTGGATCTTTATTTATGTTCATTTAAAAAAAAAAAATCATTTATTGACATTTGGGGGAGACCGGGGATGATGTAACACTTTGTATTTGAGCAAGTGTTACTCAGTGGTCCTCTGTGCTGGAGCTCTTACATTTGGACATGTGATCCCATATTTGTCTGCTATAAATGACATATACTTTGACTTCTACTACACCATTACAGATTAGTTAAATTAATGTCAAATACAAAGTGATGTGTTGCTGCAACCTCCCCCAGCACCCGGGTGAGTTGTAACACTACCTAAGGATGGATTTAACAATCAAATTATTATGATTAAAAAACACTAATAAATGTATGGAAACATTTTAATGAAAAATAAAGAAGGAACCGTACACTTGTAAGACTGTAAAATATTAATGATATTTAAATAAATATTAAATAAAGAGTATAAATTTAATAACAGAAAAATAAATACAATAAAATGAAAAATCTTTGTATGACATAAATGAATTAAATAAGGAATAATGAAGTATGAAGTGCTCACGGTTGTGTTTATATTTTGTAGCTTGAAACAGGTTAATCATTTTTTTGGGGGGGGGGGTGCTCCAGATAGGAATGTAACGATTACCGGTAAAATGGTTAATCATGATAAAATTACCAACAATTAGTAATACCATTTCAAAATTGAATTATTGTTAAAACTGTGACTGATTACTGCACTTTCAAAAACTCCCAGTGATTGGCTGGAAAAGCACCAACAGTCCCAGTTTGCATTGTTTAATTTATGTAAACATGGTGGTAGGCGTCTAAGGCGCCCACATGGACAGTTCTCTTGAGATTATTTCCCCTTTAAAAAGGACAAAGTAGACATTTAGACCCATTTTGGATTTTTTTAAAAGATGCTGGTATTTCTATAATACTGTGATCGAAATAATGACCGTGATCATTTTGGTCACAATAACCGTGATATGAAATGTTCATATCGTTGCATCCCTAGCTCCAGAACAGTTTTTCATTCAGAAACACCAGAACTTTGCCAGTGAGCTAAATTTTTAAGTGTTGATGACATCATGACAGCTCCTTTCTAACTAGTTAAACTAAGAGTGTTACAACCATCCCCGCTCTCCCAACTGTTATTTAAAATAAATCTGTCACTCATAAAGTACTCAGTACTTGAGTAGTTTTTTTAGTGAGTACTTTTTTACTTTTACTTGAGTAATTATTTGAACGACTACTTTTTTTCTTTGTACTTGAGTAATATTTTTCTAAAGTAACAGTACTTTTACTTGAGTACAATTTTTGGCTACTCTACCCACCTCTGCAGCTGACGTACTCTGGGCTAAACGCTAATCGAGCTAACTCGAAACTAAGAGGAGCTAACAAAGATTAGCCCCCTAGGCGGCATGGTTAAGGTAAGACATGCTTAGACTTGCTATTATCTGACTTAAAACTGCCGTTGTGCTACTCTGCTACACACTGAGACCTTACCGAGAGCAAACAAGGAGCTAACTAGGGGCCACTGGTCGGCAGGCCGGGCTTCCGGTCTGCCGCAAGTCAATCAAAATGACACGCTCTTAAAGGGACTAGAGGCAAGATTAAGAAACAAAACTCACGACTGGCGCTTCAGGTAACTGCAGCCATGAGCCAAGCTGTCACGGGAGCACAAACTGAAGCTATAATGTTGTTTACTACGCCTTTTCTTCATAGTTACACTTTTTAGTGTCTTTCAGTTGATCTGGATCGTTTGCTGACGGCAGAAGAATCCTGTAGTGATTCTATATATGATATTAATATCAATATTTCTATTAATATCAATATTAATACAGCATCGGGCACCACCCTGTCTAATGATTTAGCTTACGCTCAGGCCCGACATGGGAAAAGCCTGAAAATTGAGTTATTAAAACTAAAATTTGAATAAATCAGTCTCAGGTGAGTTCTTGCTGCAAAAGATTTTTACCTGTGAAATTATACACCCAGAAAACTCAAGACACAGATTCAGAATAATCACATTGGGTTTATTCAGCCACAAAGCAGATTCAGCACAACTTTGCAAATTTGTAGCACAGTAAGAGTCAAGAAGGAGGGAAAAGCTTGAATCTATAGTAAAAAGGAGTTGCATAAACTATCCGAAGTCAAACCTCTGCGTAGCAGACATGAAAACTTCTAGTCATTGCATCGCTAATTAAATGAGATGAAATGAAGGGAGTCCCTAATGAGAGATGAATTAAGCTAATTCTGTAGGGACGTAAGAATGAGAATTCTACCGGGGTCTACAATTTGGAGGAGAATTTAGAGTTAGATCGAATGAATAATTAGTTATAATTGATGCGTGACTGTCAAGACACCATCTGATATCAGAGCGCTGTGAGAGGTCTTACGTGGGTCTGAGGGGTCCTCCGGCTGGGCGAAACTTCCAGGGGGTGTTCCCGGCAGTGATGTCCTCGGAGGCTAAGACAGACGGTTGGTAAGCCAGTAGTCGCTCTCTTCCGGACACCGACTCAGTCTTGTCCGGGCTTGAGGATGGTGTGGTCCAGGGGTGCAGTCACACTTTGGCCGCAAATAGCAAGAGTGAGGTCTGTGGAAGGCGGTTTGCTTCACCCTCCAGAACTCACAATTTACTTTTAAAGGTTTGGTCCTGATTACCGTTTATCACGGATGGAGATGCCAAGAAACGATGGACCAGGAGGAAGGAGATGGGGCGGTACGGATTTCTTTAGACTTTTAAATCTCGCGCGCAGAGAAACAAAAAGTCTTGGAGATCAAGACAGAAATTCAGGACCAAACGCGACTTAAAGATACGCGTAACTTTGGGGTCGGCTGAATTACGGGACACGTAATTACAGAAGAAGACAAAAAGAAAACCAAAAGAAGAACAAAAAGGAAGACACTCCAGAACTTGTGTTCTGGCATTTGTAGGCCAATTTGTGCGGCCGCCCCCGAGGTGGTCCACCATTGACAGAGCAGAAATTTCCCGGGGAGTTTCTCTTTGACCAATGGGAAATTGGTTTGCCAATGACAGTGACCAGGTGGCTTCTACTGTTCCGCCAACAGAGGGCGCTGTTGCCTTACTTTCATCTCATGCAATGAGCAAATGCGATTGAATTACTTCTCCTGATCAGACTTCTGGAAAAGGAACATTATCCTTATTCACCTTAAGCACATACAGGTTCAAACTCATTCTTTCGTGTGATTTCAGGAAGAACAAACACATAACATAGCAGGTTCGGGATCAGGGACAAAATGAGGATTCCTGTAAAATAAACTTGGATGTTCAGTCAAAACACTTCATTAAATTCCCCCTACTTACTGTTGCTAATCTTTACTTGGTCTCCCCCCCCCTTTTTTTTTTATAAGTTCTAACCGGGTAATAACCATTATCCTAAATGTCATGACTCTGTAGTAAACCTTAATGTCAGAGCTTCCTTAGTTGCAAATATCAAAACAAAACATATAGTGGGCGATATATATATCGATATATGGGTGGCCCCGAATATAATGCGGCATTTCTGTTAACACATCACATACAATAAAGTGAGACTACATTACTATGTCCTATTTAAATGATAGCAAAACACTCTTTCATTCCTTTGTCTTGGATGGTGCAGATTGGGGGTAGGTCTCCTGGATCTTCCCCCAAAGGAATGTCCTGAGATGCGAATTGGCTCCTACGGGGGTCCGACACCCCCAACCTGGTTGAATGTCACCGTTTGATAAAGTCCAGTTCCTCTCTCACCTTCAGATCGGAGTTCAGGGGGGGTGTAAATCGCTGTCTGTGACCCCAAACAGTGACTTATGTATGTAAATCAATCTTAGCGTTGTGGGACCATCTGGTCCGTGTTTTCTCAGAGCCAGGATCCTGAGGTGCAAAATCCTTATCTGTGAATTTAGTGAGACAAGGTGAAACTTTAACAAAACCCCCACATTCTTGAGGCCTCTGCTTTCCTGGTGGAGAAACAAACAGAGTCATGAATTTTGATCCAGTGGGAGAGGGTCTCGGTCCCAAAAGGGGGGGGACGATCACAACAATCCATAACTATCGCTTACAGTGTTTGAATTTACCGCAATTGTCTTCTTCCTGCATCAAAACTGCAGATGTAGCGTCTTTTGATGTCACGTCCGCAGGGCAGCGCGGGAAATTCGGCCACTGAATTGCAACGCATTTTGCAGCACACAGCCTGTTCAAGGCAACGGAGAGAGACGTGGGTGGAAACGTTATTTTTGGCATTTAGCGCTTCATCACCCACTAGTATGAAACAAATTGACATGCATGTTTATTTTTTTTTTTTAATTCTTGCCTCTAGTCCCTTTAATTATGTGTAGGTAATTTCAAGGTAAAGCAACATCTAAACGGATGAGTTATAAAAAAAATTCACCCCCCTTACAGTTGACATGAAGGTGAACTTGACCTATTAAACCTAAAATGATTTTTGAACCAGGCTGTAAACATGTTTATATGCTGTGACTTTGGCATTTTTAACATGGGAGTCTATGGGGATTTGCTCTGTTTTGCAGCCGGCCCCTAGCGGATGAAGGGAGGACTACAAAAAATGACTTCTTCTGGGTAGCGTCATAGTTTGCTGCTGTTGCGGCTCTCCACAGTTAGACCGCAGGTTCCAGACCTGTCAGGCCGGCGCACAGCGCCCCAGACAAGGCTGTCATTCCTGCTAAAGTCCCTCTGCGTGCCAGCTCACCACTGGCACATTCCTCTGCCAGGAGAAATGATGTTTACAGAGAAATGTTGTTTACAGTAATGTGTAGAGACGTGATGTTTACAGCACCTCTCCCAGCCCGTCAGATGGTCTGACAGAGTCAATGCGGGGCGGTGATGTTGGAGCAGAAAAAGCAGGCAATGAGATTGTTTTACTCTTTCTCTTCAAGCTTCATTAGCAATCAGCACTTAAGCTGCAGCTGCGTCGCATCAGTTCATGCGGCAGGGTAAAGATAAACGGCCTTGTTTGGAGGCAAAAGCAGGAAGTTTAACAGCTGATCAAGTCAGAGTTTTACAGTATATTGAGCCAAAAGACCAGGGGTCTCATGTACAAAACTGTGCGTAGGACCTTTACTAAAAGTGTACGTACGCCCAAAACCAAAAGTTTGCGTATACCAAAAAATATTCAGATTAGAAAAACCGTGCGTATGCACAGATTCAAGCAATTTCCCCTTTATAAATCACTCTTCCAATGGTCAATGCAAAGTACCTCATGAATGATTCTGCATATAAATGAGCCAGCTGATCTGAGGGATTTAAAGCTTAATTGTGGCGACTGAAAAGAGAATAAAACGCAATTCGTGGAGACTGAAGTGGAGGTGCTTGTTGGTGAGGTGGAGTCTGACAAAATCATTTTATTTGGGCGTCACAGGAATCACAGATAAAGGAAAGTCTGCTGATGGCAGCAGGTTGTTGTGGGTGAATAATGCAACAGAGGTCTGTTCCAGAAGTCGCGTTGGGAACTGTGGGAGGAAACACTGTGTCAGTGCAACTGTGTGCAGAACACAGAACACCTGTGTGGTGTGGTTAATTTTCTAGGCCGCCAGCTGATCCTGAACGACGAGCTAAATGTGATGCTGCTATGAAACGTGATAACTGGAGGCCATCGGAGCGTTCTCTGCTGTGCAGCAGCCTGTTGGCAACACTTTCGCGGTGGTAAGTTCCCTGATAATTCTGTTTTGTTCGTTTTCCAAGTATATTTTAGGTGAGCTGGTCTAAGTTATTTTAAAATGACGATAATGCATCACTAAAATGCAGCAAACCGTGGTTGGTTTAACGTTGTTACGACCAGATACTTCACGTTTGTCGGTTGTACAAAACACGTCTGACAAAGGCTTATTGTGTCTCCCCCAGGTAAACAAGTGACAACACGCCGTACCTAGCCGATGTTCTGTGCATCCTCATGTTTGTCTGCAATCCAGAGAAAAGAAGGACCAGGGAAGATCTGGAAACATTTGCAAGAAGAAAACAAGCTAGGGAGATTTTTCAGTTCTCAGTAAAAATAAAAACCTAGACTTTTATTGTCTTTGTGTGGTGTCAATAAACTAAACATAAACAGCGGTGTTTCCTTTCAGTTATTGTAACGTTGGCTCCTAAATTCAATGTTGGGATGTCCCGAATGTTTCCATGGTGTTAACGTTATCTGGGTCTGCCGTAAAGTTCAGACTCGTCTTTTCAAACATGCCGCTTCCTTGCGGACTTGTTGCATCCCGGGCGCTTTCATACATCAGGAAATGTTGCGGAAAAGTCAGCACAGCCCCGCTCTCCCTTCAACTCTGTCCAGAACATTTTCCTGTGCGTTTAGCCAAAACGATGTGCCGCAACATTTCCGCTTTTTGAAGTGTAGACCAGACAGTAAATGTCTGCTACATCTCCAAGGTGAAGGACCGGTACGCATGTCTGAATGCAGACGTTATAAAGGACAGAGTCCGCAATGTTACCACAAGTCTGAAAGGGGCATAACACTGAATTCCAATCCAACCTTTGACTGGTCTGCGTTTGTGATTGGTTTGGCCGAAGGAGTGACTGTATCATGCTACCTGATAGGCTACAGCGGAAAACTGTTTCTATATTGAACTTTTATTGACCCTCTTTTTTTTTCAATTGAAAAAACCTCTATCGATTGATGTATATCAATATCAAATTATCATCCAGCCCTAATTTACACTGAGTCAAAGGCTAAGAGCTATTTCTGTTATCTAAAAAAAAAAAGGAATACGGTGGATAAGAACAAATCGATGCCTTTATGTCTCCTCTCTGTCCCTCTCCTCTCCCATCCCTACGTGAACCGCTCTGTGCACCACCATGGCTAATGGACTAACTGCTGCTGCACCCCCCCCCCCCCCCCCCCCCCCCCCCCCCCCCCCAAAAAAACCAACCAAAAAAAAACAACAGATAAGGATCAAGTCTTGGAGATGTTGACGTTTGCAGCGTGGACTTTTTACACCACAGAAGGAGTTGGACGTGAGTGAACTGAGGCCTTTTTGAGACGTGGTTCATCAGCTCAGCTGTTTATGCTAGCAAGCTAAAGAGCTACCCACTCGGCTGTTATTGCTGACCTGTTCGTAAAACATCAGTGCACATGTCCCTGCGCTCTGAAGGTGAGGTTTCATGTGGCATGTTTTTTTGTTTTTTTTTAAACATACCTTGCGCAAACAGTTTTTCCAACATTGCCAACCCTAGCTTTAATTGTTGAACTGAAAACATGCAATAAAGATTATTTGAAAAAATAGATAAATTAAGTAAATTTAGGAAATTTTTATTTTATATTCACATTTTTATTATATGATTTTATTATTGTGTACAAGTTAATATTACTGTCTTTCATTTGCTATTGTGCATGAAATTAGCTAAATGAGACTCTTGAAATCGTGTAAACTTTACAAAATAAATTTACCTGGACTTGATTTTCTCTCAGAAGAGTAATAAAAAATGCCGTGCGATAAAGCTGCTGTAACTCCTCCAAAATCAGCAGAACGATGGTAAGGCTGATATTTTGCAGCTCCATTTTGCTTCATTTTAGCGGCATCGCAGTTGCTAGGCAACGAGAGAAATGCCAACATTCTATCATACATGAAATGAAACCACACTGAATTGATGCTGCAGAGATTCTTTTTTTAATTTTACTTCTACAATTATACATTGAAAGGAATGAGTTACTAATGAGACTTGTAGGATATTCCAATCTGCCCTCGGGCAACCACATTAGATTAGGTATGGAAAGAAAGTGCAATGCTTTAGCTAACAAGCTAACAATTCAAACAGCTGGTAAAGTAAAAAGGACGGTTTGTCTTCTTGGTTTGCACCAGAACAAATGTTCCACCACTGCATTATAATGCCATGCAGCACAACACCTGCATACGTTGCTAAACAGACTGCACTGCAAAGTCGACAGTAATTTAATCATTCAACTTAAGAGTTTAAGATGTAGATGGATTTTTATTTTGGTTTGCACATCTGGGAATTTGCTGACTTAATATACCAAGTACAGCTGTTACCAAGAAAACTGGCCACATTTCCATCAGGACCTGAGAGCAAACATTTAGGACAAGACTGTAAATACCCAACAGTGGAGGAAAAATCAGGAAAGCATCAGGCAGATGATTATCCTAAAAGCTTATCACCTTTCTGGTTAAATGCACTTCATACATTAACAATAAACTTCCTATCACACTTTATAGTAGCCTATTAGTATTTGTCAAGATGGTCAACTTCTTCGTTTGAAGGATGAAACGACGAGTTTTTGGAAATGTGAAGATAAACTTTCATTTCTGCAGAGAAATATGGGAAACTTACAGCAGATGATCCATCAGCTCTCACGGAAAACTGAAAATCAGTTAGAATCAGTCCTAATAAAAGAAATTTGAATTTGTTTTTGTCAGTCTGAGCCATAAAGACAGTTTACACACTTGTAAGACATCACAAAGCAAGTGTTGCTAATGCTAACTTCACACTGAGGCTGTGTTCGAACCTGCATCCTGCCACAAAGGGGTCACACCGTTCTGAAGCATGTCCAGATGTCCAGAAAGAAAAACTCAAAATGACCCACAATGCATCTGGTGAACTTTGATGGGCCCTACCCTGGTCAGCATAGACCACAATGCTTTGCACTGAAGGGGCGAGGAGGCAGACACGAGTGGTGGAAAAAGAGAAAAAAAAAGAAAGAGAAGGAAAGAAAGAAACAAAGAAAGAGAGAAAAATAAAATGCAATATAAGTAATTACAATATTTTCATATAGACAAGTTTCACGGACATTTCTGGTTTACTTCCAGTCCATCAGTTTCTGCTAAGCGCTTCCAGTCCAGTAATATCTGCGTTCATTTACTTTGAATAGTGATGTCTCTAAAATAGAAACATTCTCATTTATTTCTCATAAAAGAACGTGTTTTATTACTTCCTCACATGCTACGACATTCAACTGGGAGGATAATATGATGAAATGTCCTGATGTTAGCAATATATTTTCATACTTTGTTGGGTCCATGGTGATAAACAGGAACACCGTAGACTTACATCGGCTGTGTGTTGTTAGTCGAAACAAACACGGCAGTTTAGTGTCCATGAAAGCGGATGTTCCACCAAGTCAGTATCTGAATGATTCCTGTCAGAAGGCTTGAGTGGTGGTTACGGAGGATTTTTTAAAAATTTTGTTATGGAGGATGAAGAGATTGAGACCCGGTCGGTCATGCAGCTGGGCGGCTGTCATCCTACAGTAAGTTCGCTCATTTTACAACATTCATATTTATTTGTTTTCACAAGCTGCTGATGCTATGTGCGGCACAATATGTCCCAGCGCCCTTTAAAAATATCCACTTTTCAATCATCAAGTTCAGGAGCTCTTTGTATGTGTGTTGTTCATTTGCGTATGTCTTCAGTGTAAAATACCCTGTAACCTTGGTAACTGGAAGTCCTTTGCAGAAACTAGCAGACATAGCGGCTACCATGGTTTTGGCCATGAAACTTGACTATAAAATTATGGCTGTGATTTGGAATGACATCTCTCCGTGCATCATGGTTGCCACGGTGACAGCTGGTAATCACGTCATTTGTGGCAAGGAAAAATCAAGCCAGTAGGATGAGAGCAGGGGCCAGAAGATGAGGGAGGGATTAGGGAGGACGTTAGGACACAGCCTGAGTTCGCCTGGCTGCTGGTAGTCTCTACGCTAAGCTAGGCTGCTTCGCCCCAGCGCCGTTAAATCTGCATTAAGCTTTTCATCCAAGTATAATAATAAAGCAAAATTTATGCTGTTAATGTCTCATTTGTACTGTTCTTCCAGGCACACATAAAAACAAAACAAAAAAGCTTAAAGGGACTAGAGGCAAGATTAAGAAAGAAACTCGCGACTGCCGCTTCAGGTACCTGCAGCCACGAGCCAAGCCGTCACGGGAGCACAAACTAAGCTATAATGTTGTTAACTACACTTTTTCTTCATAGTGACACTTTTTAGTGTGTCTCAGTTGATCTGGATCATTTGCTGACGGCAGAAGAACCCATAACTTTCGCTTACAGTGTTTGAATTTACCGCGACCATCTTCTTCCTGTATCAAAACTGTCGGGGATGTGGATGCAGCGTCATTTGACGTCACATCCGCAGGGCAGCACGGGAAATTCAGCCACCAAATTGCAGCGCATTTTGCAGCACACAGCCTGTTCAAGGCAACGGAGAGAAATGTGAGTGGGCTCGTTCTTTTTGGTATTTAGCACTTCATCACCCATTAGCATTTAAAAAAAATGGACATGCACGTTTTTTAAAAATTTCCTGCCGCTAGACCCTTTAAACCAGCTCATACGATTTCTTCATCTCATCACAATGCCTCCAACATCAACCTGAAGTAGATCATTGCATGTACAATCATCTGTAACAATGCGATCGTTCAGCTGAAGCCAATTTTTACAGGAAAGAGAGAAAACACATTAAATTACAACGAGGAGATACTGAAATGTGCAATTAAAACAAACAAACATGAAATAACATTCTTTGTGTAACAACAGCATAATAATCCAGTCGCCACGTGATGTGGGGTCACATTTCAAGTCACACCTACTTAAGATTGCAAGGGGATGGCTTATTGTGATTAAATATTTTAAAAGCTGCTGGGGGTGACCCCCTTATCTCCCAATCAATCTGCTTTCCAAATGCACAAACATAACATCTACAAGACATAAATACCTCCACTCAGAGCCCTGAGTACACTAAGTTCCTTCAGACAATGTGAACGTTCATTTACCGTTTCCTTCTACAAATAAAAAGCCTAGAAGAGCTTGGCTCAGCCAGTGACTGCAGTGCAAGTAGTCTCCTTCAAAACTTCAGCATGAGACCCCCATGGACACTCCACGGAGACTGTCACTGTGCAGAACATGTCATGTCCTCACGGTGGTGTGCAACAGAGGAACACCGGAAGAATCCGTCGCTGTGTGAGAGGGCGAGTATGCTGTTGGGGAACTTGAGGTGTGACCTGAAAGAACAACGAAAAAACAAGCCTGAATACTGACGGTCATACGTCCAGGAAAAGTCAAACAAAAACCAGACATTGCTGACATCATCATATGCCAACTTTTAAAAATGTATTCAACAATACCTTATGAGTCTTGAATCACTACCTCCACCAAGGAGTTGGAGAGGGAACGTTATCGCCAGCATTTCGTTCGTTAGCAAAATTAATCCAAATGAACTGGACAGATTTGGATTAAATTTTCAGGGAATGCTGATATTGATAAAATCAGCAGTTCAACATGCTGATTGGACTCACCTGGTTCAGAGGCTGGAGAGAACAAATACAAGGCATAGAGATGACTCCCCAATTCCCATCTCCCACACACACACACACACACACACACACACACACACACACACACACACACACACACACACATACACATTTTATATATATATATATATATATATATATATATATATATATATATATATAACCCACCACCCCCTCCATGAGTCCACAGCTTTCCTGTCCCACCTCCACTCTGTCACCCTGCACCTCAGTCATGGACCTGAACACAGCCTCCTCTCCCTCCACATCAGGACATCCTGAGACCTCCTCTGTCTCCACATCAGGAGATTCTGAGACCCCCCCCTCCCCCAACCAGGAAATCCGAGCCCCCCCCCTCCTCTGTCTCCACATCAGGACATCCTGAGACCTCCTCTGTCTCCACATCAGGACATCCTGAGACCTCCTCCTGCTGTCTCCACATCAGGACATCCTGAGACCTCCTCTGCCTCCACCTCCAGCCTGACTGTCTCCTGTGACCAGGTCAAGAAACAACTAGAGAAACTGAACCGGAACAAGGCTGCAGGTCCAGATGGTGTCAGTCCCAGAGTTCTCAAGACCTGCTCAGAACAACTATGTCCGGTTCTCCAGCACCTTTTTAACACCAGCCTGAGACAGAACAGAGTTCCTGTGCTGTGGAAAACATCCTGTTTTGTTCCAGTCCCTAAAAAACCACAACCAGCTGAACCAAATGACTACAGACCAGAACCAGAACCAGGACCAGAACCAAATGACTACAGACCAGAACCAGAACCAGGACCAGAACCAAATGACTACAGACCAGTTGCTCTGACATCTCACATCATGAAAGTCCTGGAGAGACTCTTACTGGCTCACCTCAACAAGCAAGTGAACACCTGTCAGGACCCATTACAGTTCGCATATCGTAATGGTCTTGGGGTTGAAGACGCCATCATCTTCCTGCTTCAGAGAGCCCACTCTCATCTGGACCAGTCAGGCAGCACTTTGAGGGTCATGTTCTTTGAGTTTTCAAGTGCATTTAATACTATTCAGCTGCTTTGCTATGTGAGAAGCTCCATAACTTCCAGGTGGATCCTCCACAACCACCTGGATTTACGACTACCTAACAAACAGACCACAGTTTGTGAGACTGAAAGGTTGTGTGTCTGAGACAAGGTTATTATAGTTAACTAAAACTAACGAAAAAACTAAAACTAAAATTGAAAAAACATTTCAGTTAACTGAAATAAAAATAAAAACGACAGTTTTTAACAAAACGATAACTAAATGAAACTGTATTTTGTCTTTACAAAACTAACTAAAATTATGGCAGAAACATCCTTAGTTTTAGTCTTTGTAAATTAATATAATACATCAGCCTTTTGGGTTGATTTGAAATTTATTTCTATTTAACATTTTTACTTTGCTCTACTGGTTTTACTTCAAGTGACTTTCTGATGATTTTGAATGTCACACCAGACAAACACCTATAATTTACTAAAAAGAAAACTCCAAAAACTAAAACTAACACTGAAACTAATAAAAACTAAACATTTTCCAAAAATAGAAACTAATAAAAACTAGCAAATCTGCTCAAAAAACTAACTAAAACTAACTGAATTGAATAACAGAAAGTCAAAACAAAATAAAAACTGAAACTAATTAAAAATCCAAAACTATTATAACCTTGGTCTGAGATGGTGATCAGCAGCACTGGAGCACCACAAGGAACTGTACTCTCACCATTCCTCTTTACACTGTACACCTCAGACTTCCAGTACAACTCTGAGTCCTGTCATCTGCAGAAATACTCTGATGACTCTGCAGTTGTGGGGTGTATCAGTGATGGGAATAACGGTGTTAGAAATAAACGGCGTTACTAACGGCACTACTTTTTCAGTAACGGGTTAATCTAACTAATTACTAAGTCTGTCATCACAACGCCATTACCGTTACTGGCCTTCACTGACAGCGCGTTACTATTGTTTTGTGAGATTCATTTTTGTTCCTAGTGAACAGAAGTTTCACTTTTTTGGGACTATATTATGCTGGTGCTCTCGCAGAGAGGAGGCGGAGTGATACGCAAATACCTGGAGACACTTGCCCATACACTCAGCAGTAACCTGCGGTCTCCAGGGCTGCAGACGCGCCTCTCCACACACTCATGTTGGAGTAAAAAGGTTGCTGTGAGACCTGCGGACCTATACAGGACGCACAGCGTCACCAACCTGACAGATGCAGCGATTACGTCCAGTTTAAGAAGAAAACAGCATCATAGTTCCAGTAAAAAGTTTCCCTGAATTATTTCTTTCACCCATGACCTGAATTCAGTTCATAGTTAATACTAAAGATACACGAGTTCTGCACATTGGATCTGTCTTCATCTGACCGGAGCAGTACAGAGACAGTGATGATGATGATGATGATGACGACGAAGGACTGTCATTGCAAACCCCAGTCAATCTTTCTTTTCTTAAGAAAGTAAGAAAAGAGTGAGCTTCTTGCAATGTTGAATTTTCCTTCTGGGATAAATAAAGTATTTTTCATTTTATAAATGTATAAATTATTATATTATATATATATATATATATATATATATATATATACACATACATACATATACATACACACACACACACAGGAGCTTATCATTCTACGCAATTCATATTTTCCAACTAGAAAAGCACTCGGTGTGGGCAGACCTCTACCAAGCAGCTCTCGCAATGATAAAAAATCCTTCAAAACAGTCCTGGATCCAGAAGGTGATCCAGATCACCACCAACATTTAACAGATTCGTTCTTGGGCTGAGGCACACGGCTGGTTAAGATTTCAGGTCAATCCATCCAGAACTTTTTCTGTAAAGTTGCTGTCAGACAGACAAACTAACCAATGCTACCGAAAACATTACCTCCTTGGTGGAGGTAGTTAGCGCACACTACTTAACAGCCTCCCCCCTCCCTGTCCTTCAACCACCCCCCCCCCCTCCTCCTCCTCCTCCAGCTGATTCAACTGTGTGAGTTGCTCTTGTCTGATTGCTGAACATAAGTGAATTCAAGTCAGGTTTTCAAACAAATGGATTTAAAAAAATAAAACTTCTGCAACAACACTGAAGGAAGTGACCACAACGCTGTCATTAACCAAAAGTTCATTATTTTCTAAATGCCGTTTCATCTGATAAACGTACGTTCACTGTCCATGCTGCAAACAGACCACAGAACACTAACTGCGACCGCTAGCTACCGGCAGGACTTAGGGCTCAGCGTAGGGTTGCCACCCGTCCCGGAAAATACGGAATCGTCCTTTAATTGACAATAAAACGTTGCGTCCCGTATTGGTTCAATACGGGACGCCATTTGTTCCGTATTTCCATAATTGTCAAATACACATGTCTGTCACACATATATAAACATTAAATTTAGTAATAATGAGCTAAATAAAACACGGGAAATGTTAAAGCCAGCCAAAACCAGCGGGATCATCGCAGGATCCTCCAGTCCTGCATCTCTGCCTGGCTGCCTGCGCGCTTGCGTGTGCTGCTGTCACGCGCGCTCTCGGCACCCGCGCCTTTTAAAATGTCCACACCTGATACTCCAGCATGTTCTCACAAGCGAAAACGCTGCTAAAGAAAACACCTGAGTGGGAACAGGCCCGTCCTTGGGTGGACAGCGTCAGTGGAGATGATGAGAGAAACTGTTAAATACGCATGTGGGTGAGTGTTTTCAGTGGCGCGCGTGGACTGTCTGACATCACACATCATCACGCATCAGAAAAGCAACACAGACACGTGAGAACCGCGAAGACGGCCTAAACGTGAGTGTCCCATCTTCATCTCCTCATCTCCTGAGACTGAATCAGTCATGACGTCACATCAGAACAGGATCAGTTTTTATCTGGTTGTGTTTTTGCCAGAAGATGTCAGAGGAAAGTTTAGGAGAAGGTGGTTTGGTTAGTTTATTGATTGTTTAGGATGTTGACTTTTTAAATGTGAATGAATGATCATTTATACAGAAACCATTATTAGTAGCAGCCAATATAAATGTTATATGGTTATTTAAACAATAAATCACAGTAATGGATTAACATTTGATAGATAAATTAATATAAGTTAAATTAATATTCTTTCATTCATATATGTATGTATGTGTGTATATATATATATATATATATATATATATATATATATATATTTGTGTGTGTGTGTGTGTGTGTGTGTTTATGTATAGCCTATATGCATTCAATATATTTCCTATATAAACCAAACTTGTACAGCTTTCTGTGTATTCTGTGTCAAAATGTTGATTTTGAGGAACACAGTGTTCAGTTTTCACAACACAAATTCTTTTCTTGGTGTGGTTTATCTGTCTGGATGACCTGACTTTCTTTCAAGTCATAAGAGGCAGCAAAAGAAATAAGTTTAATTAATGTGTCATCCCACTCTAGGTTACAGTTGAGGTGACACAGGTGAACCACAGATTCAGACACATCAGATCTGTCTACAACAGATCACTTTAACAGTTACATTCAGTTCTTCATGTGTTTACTAGGCTTATATTTTAAGTTAATTGTTGCACACTCCACACAAACAGATCTCCTTTGGCTGCTGGTGCTGCCATGTGATATGTACATGACAGCTTCTCATTAATTAGGTTTTATTGATAATGCAATAACTAAGTTTTGTGCTTATGGCACATTGTTATATATTTTTTCCTCATTTTATTTTAAATAGGGATGGATGTAATTACAGCATATGTAGACTAAATAACAGCACTTTCTATGCAACAGTGTTGCTTAAACAATGTGTTCATTGCAGCATTTCAAGCTTTAAGTGCCACCAATTGTTTTATTGATCACTCCTTTTCTAAAAACACTGGTGCAAAATAAAGCATACCACTGCTGTGGGGGGGCCACCGTACGAGTATCGGCCCGTGGTGGTCGTGGCCCCGATGAGCTGTGGTAGCTGTCCCTTATTTTTTTTTCTGAAAGGTGGCAACCCTAGCTCAGCGATTAATCATATTTTAATCTTAAGTACGATCTGGATTTTCAACGATCATTAAAACTAAATGATCCGATTATTTTGCTCTTTCGCAATTTATTCTTGTGCTGTTTTCTGATGCAAATCGAGCGCCCCTTGCGTTGCAGCGCTCTGCTTTAGACTCACTAATTAAGTGGGTATTTTCCTTACTTGGTAAGAAAAGTCTTAACTCTGAAATTGTTAACTGACTGAGATGTTGCACAAAGATGTAACGGGATGTGACCAAGCTGTTGCTGCAAGGCACGTAGCACGTAGCAAGTAGCAGCATGAGCAGCGTCTCCTCCAACTGTTTACAGTTGGCTAGGCTCCTTGCAGTAGTTGCATATGGTTTTAATGATCAGGGAAAGCCCAGTAACCCTGAGGAAGTGATCTGTAAACTTTGCCGTAAAAAAGTCCCGGTCAAATCCACCGACGCAACAAATCTGAAGCAACAGTGAAAGCAGCGCATTCCGCAGCATCGGCTAGTTGATGCCGCGAGTCCCAACGCGAATGCTGTGTGACATCGTATTCTGATGCAGAGATCTAATGATGCACACAGCATTCAAGATTATATTTTATTACACTTATAATTCCTTTAGTAACTACATTTAGTTCAGCATCACAGCCTCCTTCGGAGAAGTTAACTTCTGGATGGACAGGCTGCTGTGTGTGTTAGATCCTGTTTGGCTGCGGATGTGTTGCCTCACAGCTCTGCGCTGCAGCGGAACTCCGACATTCATCCAGCAGAATCAAAGCTGCTGGTCATAAAACCGCACAGGAAAGAGGAAGCACCCGTCAGGACATCACGGCCACTGTAGCAGTTAGGCAGATCATTTACAGACCCCCATTATTAGATAATAAACACTATTTATTATCAAATACCCCCCCTCCCCCACCCCCATTACAAAAAATTCTCGGGGAAACGCTGTCAAGACAAAACTTCACTTCATTTGTCTCCCGCTGGAGAAATTAGTGTATTTTCAAAAATGTCTCGCTTCCAAAAGATAACATTGTTTAAAAGCTGTTAATGTTCAATAATTTCATATTGACGTTTATGAATAATCGTGCTAAATAATCACGATCTCAATTTCAATCAAAATAATCGTGATTATCATTTTTGCCATAATCCAGCAGCACTACGGCAGGCTGACTTGGGCTGTATCCGAATCTACATCCTATTCCCTGCACCATTCTGTTGGGGTGTCGCAATGTCCAGAAAGAAAAAAGTACTGCAAAATTACCTACAATGCATCTTGAAAAGTACTGAGCTTCGATGGTTCCTTGATGGGTCAATATTGACCACAATGCATTGCAGTTAGGAGCGCTGAATGGCGCTAGGTGTTGGACACATCGAATGGCGGAAAAAAGAGAAAAACAAAAGGAATTAAACACAACTTCAGTAAATAAAATATCTTCACATAAAATTACGGATTTGATTTGGAATGACATCGTCCATCGTGGGTGCCGCCGTGGTTGCCTTATAAATCTGCTGACATCACAGAAGCCATTGGAAACAATAGCTGTGTTCGAAATCGCTCCCCATCACGGATGTAGTGCACTATATAGTGAGCACGCCATTTTGTAGTGTTGTTTGAATTCTGTTCACTACTTTTCGTCCACTACATCATCCACTAGAAAATACCCACAATGCACCGCGAATGTAAGTGTACAAGCGATGTACCCTACATTGTACTCCCGTATACCACAATGCAATGCGGCCGTGTTTTGTGATCGCAGAAGAAGAAAAATGGCGAAGCAGCTTAAATGTAAGTAAACGTAAGTAATGTTAAAGTACCAACATTTGCTTTAGTGGCGTTGTTGTGTAGCTTTTACCAATAATGGTATTTCTTCGTAGCAGGAAAGGTGCCTATTGTTCATAACTGTTAGCTACCGCTGCTGCACGTCTTAAAGAAAAAAAAAAAATTATTGAAGTTTCGCCACTGCACGTCGCAGCCTGGTCGCAGCGCATCTACCGACGTCACCAGATGTAGTGTCCGAAATCTCCTCCCGTCGTTCCCTACATAGTGTACATGATATAGTGGACTTCATCATATACACTATGTAGGGTATAGGGAGTGAGTATCCACAGTGGATGATTTCGAACACAGCTAATGTCACAGTGAATGCTGCCATAATCAAAGCTAAAGGTGGTCCAACCAAAGATTAGAGTGAAGGACCTTTTTACTGGTGGCGACTTCTTTTGTCCAGGCAGGCAGTGTATGTTTATACATATATACATACTAGGCTGCATAGGGCTAGGGCTCCAGCCTCCACTGGAGATGCGGAGGAGACAGGAGGCGACCCGTTGTTTCTATTAAGTAATCTATACCTTAAAGTTGTATAAGTGCTCAGTCGGTAGACGGATTCTTAGTTTAGCTAATCAAAGTTATCTTTTCTTCTGTCCCTGTCCGGATCAGGCTCGGATCTGACCGGCCTCCACCCGTCAGTGCGCTGCTTCTTCAGGGTAGAAACAGCTTGATGACAGTGCATTTCTGAGGTAGATTCTGTTGTTTGGCAAAGTTACACCTGGCTCGGGCCGTGGTCCCACGTTCGCTCTCCTCGGCTGCATTTGACAGCTAGTGCGGGGGGATCTCGACATGTTCTCAGGCAAGCTGAGAGATGAAGTCTCTTCAGCACATCCTGAGTCTTCCTCAAGGTCTCCTCTCGGTGGGACGTGCCTGAATACCCCTCCAGGGAAGCGTACGGGGGGCATCACCTTATCTAGCTCCTCTCAATGCGGAGGAACAGCGGCTCTACTTTGAGCTCCTCCTGGATGAAGCTTCTCACCTATCTCTGGGGAGAGCCCGGCCCTGCGGAGGAAACTCATTTCAGCCGCTTGTACCTGCGATCTCGTTCTTGGTGAACCACAGCTGGTGGCCACAACCTGGTAGGGATAGGAACACAGATCAACTGGTACATCTCGCGCTTCGCCTTCTGGCTCAGCTTTACAGACCAATGCAGAGTCCATCAGGACACCACATGGCCATGTCAGTGACACAACGCAAGCCAGACTGCAGCTACATGTCCTGCTGCCTGCACACTGCACCCTAATGTACTAGAAGCGTAGCACAGTGAGACTGGGAGCTGAAGATGAAGAGGAGAAGCCACTGACGTCACTCTCCTACGCCGCTAGTGATGAGCCGGATACTCGTTTCAGATGAATATCCCATAAGGATAAAGCATTTTTGACGAGTACGAGCGTGATACGAGTAAAACTCATCAATATCTGTGCTCGTGCTGAAGGAGAATCCTTATTTGATAACTGACTGTCTGCACGCTCTGTGATTGGCCAGTCACACACAGCACCCGCCCTCCTGCACACACATCTCAGCAGCGCGAGCTGTCCTGCACTCTCACGCACACACACACAGTGATTGATTTCTGCTTGGCTTGACTCGTGCTCACGTTGCTCTTTCGTACTCAGATTTTCTCGCCTTTATTTCTGTTTGTATGACATTTAAAGTTACTTAGTAAACTTCTTTCATAACGTACGCGGTGTATTTGATAAGTCAGAGCTGAAAACGGCTGAAAAGTCACGTCGGTCGCTGCCTCCACTCCATTTTATTTTTAAAAAATACTGTAAATAGTTCCTTTTGCTATTGTGATCAAAAACATTGAATCTCAACCCTGAGGCTGTTCTGTCAATAGTGATCAAATAAACAACAAATCAAGGAACTTCTGATCAATTCGTTTCAATTTTAGACTTAACATAATGTGCTGAGTCAAACCACACCCACTTCCGCTTTAAGCCACGCCCACTCCGAGTACAGATACAGATTCAGATAATTTAGATGGTTGAACAGATACAGGTACAGATAATGGTGTACTCGCTCATCCCTATGCGCCACGTTCGGATTGCAAATCCATATTGATTTATGGAACACTGTGCGGGGGCGAACTTGAAAATGAAAACCCAATCGCTTGTTTTTCTTTTTAGTTGTGTGAAAAAATGAGCAGTCTTGAAGAAGAAAATGAAAATGCAGTTTGGATTATTTATTATCCCCCTCCCAAGTCAAATAACGTAGATAAAACTTTGAAATGAAAAGGCCTTTCTGCTAATGCATCTTAATGTTTACATTTGACATCAAATAGAATTTTGTTACACATTTGCTGGGGCATATTTAGAAAATAAAATTTTAAATCTCCTTCTCTTTATCGTTTTGTTACAATATGATTAGTGTTGAACAAGAAAATGAAAATGCAGTTTGAATGATTGATTACTGATTTATTTATGAGTAAAAAAAATGCAGATATATTCTGAAAATGAAAAAGCATTACTGGAAATTAATTTTACTTAGAAAAAAGTTACAGAAATGCTTCCATAGTAATTGGGTGGGAGCTCGATCATTCAGAATTTTATAAATCATAGTAGAGTCCACATACACTGCCTGGCCAAAAAAACAGTCGCCACCTGGATTTAACTAAGCAAACAGGTACGGAGCCTCCTATTGGATAATTACATGATGGGCGATTATCTTTCAGCTGGCAACAAGTTATTTAACCCCAACTGGTGCAACGAGTTGCTTCTCATTTCCTAAACAACCATGTGGAAAGACACATCCGTGGTCGTGGAAAAGATGTTAGTCTGTTTGAGAAGGGTCAGATCATTGGCATCAAGAGGTGAAAACATCTAAGGAGATGCAGAAACTACTAAAACTGGGTTCAGAACAGTCCAACGCATTCTGAAAAACTGGAAGGATAGTGGACCATCGTCTTCCAGGAAGAAATGTGTCCGGAAAGGCAGATGAAGTGATGCAGCATCATGCCTAGTGCTACTGTATGAGCCTGTGGGGGCAGTGTGATGATCTGGGGTTGCTGCAGTTGCTCAGGTCCAGGTTCAGCAACAGTATGAGCTCAGATAATGAGGTCACCTGATACCTGAATATACTGAATGAGCAGGTTATTCCATCAATGGATGTTTCTTTCCTGATGGCACGGCCATATTCCAAGATGACCGTGCCAGAATTTATCGGGCTCAGATTGTGAAAGATGGTTCAGGGATCATCAGACATCATTTTCACACATGGATTGGCCCCCACAGAGTCCAGACCTGAACCCCATTGAGAATCTTTGGGATGTGCTGTGGTCAGACTCTACAATCATCATCAAGATCTTGGTGAAAAATTGATGCAACAGGATGCAAATAAATCTGGTGACATTGCAGAAGCTTCTGGAAACACAGCGAATGCTGCCGCAATCAAAGCTAAAGGCTCCAACCAAATGTGAAAGGTTTCACCTTTTTTTGTTGGCGACTTTTTTTTGGCCGGGCAGTGTATGTGAGCATATTTTCCCAGCTTAGTATTTTATCAGTGGACCAGCATGCATGAGGGAGTCAACCCTGCATGAGTCTGACAACAAAGCTGCTCAACCTGCACACCATGTACAACCCAAAACATATCCTGAATGGATGCAAAACATGCTTTCTTTCCAGTCAGCTGTCAGAGTACTTGAGAATTACTACTGAATGACACATAATCTAGATTTATTCAAAGACAAAGCTGTGTATTGTGTATGTACTCATATATGAAGTGAATAAAGCAGGTATCTTACCACCATTCTTCCTCCACATCTCCCTTGCAAACTTGTCGGAGGAGGTCAGTTCTGATATTTGAATGTTGGGATTGGACCTGTAATCATCTTGGAGAAATGGAGAAAATCTTATATATCATATTGAATATTCTGACAGCCTCTTTTTTTCCTTTTTAAAGTGAAGGAGTGAAAACAGACAGGACTTACTGTTATTGCTGAATGAAAAGGAGCCACTACCGTTCATGGTCTCATTTCCGCTGTCCGACAGCGTCCTCTGCACCCTGGAGGTGATCGGCTTCTTTTTGGTGCTCTTCCGAGTGCTAATACGGATGATGCCTCGCACCAATCTGCACTCCGCTTCCTGCTCGTCCATTTTGTGCTCCTCTGCCAGCGAGTTGATCAGCTGGTTGATGGCCTTGCTCTTCCTCAAAAACACTGAGTCTGAGGTGCATCTGGCCAACTCCTCAATCTGATACTCAGAGTAAAGCTCCAATAACTTCTTAGTTATCAAAGAGTCCACATCCTCTTCACCATCTTCCCAGTCCTCCAGTCTCATCGACTCGTGCAGGGAGGAGTAGAATTTCTGGGTATCAGCAGCGGGTGAAGGCACCAACGAAGAAGATTTAGTTTCAGCATCAACATATTCTCTTGGATTGGCCACGATGACACCAGCGATGCGGAAATCCGTGTATCCAATGCCGCCATCTTCTTTGTTGTCTGCTGGGTTGGCGCTTCGGAAGCTCACCCGCTCCTGTTCATCCGGAGCGCTTTCATCTGGAGCCGTGCATGGAGCGAGGATGGGCTGGCAGACCCTGTACAGGCCACAGGTGAGAATATTGCACATGAAGGTCTTACAGCTCCTGGGAGAAGTGCAGGGGTTGCAGGTTGGTGCTCCAGATGCAGGATCAGCAGAGCCAGGGATGAATCCGATGATCTCACTCTCCTTTCCATTCGCATCTTTAACATGAGTGTTGTGGGCCACCTCATGCTGTGGGGTAGGTTGTTCGTCTTCTACCGGGTCCACACAGCGCTCCTCATACACCCATGCTTGGCTGCTGCTTCCGGGCCCCGAGCTACGTCTCAGACTGCTGGTGCTGCCAGCAGACATGACTTACTGCCTGCAAGAGTTTAAAAACAAGCAACAGGAGCTTCACTCAAATAAGAATGTGATGAATAGCACTCTTGTCATCGAGCCAATCTTTCAGGTAAAATCTGAAATGACTTGAGGGAATTTTTCCCTTTAAAGTGAAACTACTGTCCCCGGGTTGCAGGTAAAGTAGTCAGACAGGTTCTGATGGAAGACTTGCTCAAAAAGCAGGAGGCAATCACCCATTCATACAGCATATTCTCTGCATTACGGCAAGGGGTATTCCAAAATGATCACTTCCAAACATAAAATCAACTTATGAAATAAAATAATGGAATAAAGTTGGATTTTATAATTGGTGAAAGAAGACACTTTTTTTCTTTTTAAACAATGTAATAAAAACGCAAAATTACCAACCAGCTCAAATAAAGACCAACAGAAACTTAATGAATAGTAGGGTTAGTATGGGTAAAGTGGGACAGTTACGCTTAATCTTTACATGTGTTTATTTCTGTTACAAAAATCACAGTTGAGCTCATCATGCAGCATGCGATTAAAACAAAAAGGTTATGTGTGGACGATGTGGATGTTTGGTTCACAATCAGAAATTACGTTGAGGTAGCCTAACATTTTCATGAAGTGTCTCAGTTTATCGATACGTAATAATAATTAATGTAGTAATGATATTTTTCAAAAAAGAAAGAAAACGGGGATTGAAATTTATCCCGAATTGAGGGTGATAAAAATAAAGCTAGATTAATAAAGTTAAATTTCACTTCGTGCATAAGCCAATATTTGGCCATTGTCCCAGTGTTGTGTCATACCAGATACCATCTATGCGACACTGTTTACTGACAAGCATTAACAGCTCGCTTTAATGTGATCAAATCCAGAAAAATGCGAAAACGACTTTGCAGTTTTGACGGCATTTTTAAACTGATTTACACGCTGAAATCTAGTGCACAATCGTTAACAATCTGTAGAATAAATATTTTCAGTTTCATGGCGACTGTCATTGCTTCTGCTTCCTCCATTAGAGGACTTACCTGTGCTCCCAGCTCATCCACCAGGTGACTCCCAGTTAACAACGTCCTAAATGTTTGATAAGAGTCAGATTAAATCCCCCTGGGCAGCCTGCTGTATCAACTTTCTCTGAAATGCAAGTTTCAGTAAAGTTTAGGATCAAATCCGCGTACCTGCGCGTCAATTGCAGGAAGCAGACCAGGTGTAATGAGGTCGCACTTCCGGTCAAAGTTTAGTTTACAAAGTAAAAGTCGAGGGAGATTTTTAACATTTCATGAGCTGAGGAAACTTAGGATATATTTTTGTATCGTTTACATCGTTACTTTAGAAAAATTCCGTCAAATTTAATAATCAAGATGCATCAAGTTTGCCGGGATGCTCAATCTAATACCATTAGTCATATTTTACGTTTTAAGGATTTTTTTTAGATGGGAGGGCAAGCACTCCGTTTCATTATCACAAGAGCTGAATAGTTAAATGATAAAATAATCATTTACTTTGAAAGAATACCGGAAGTCATGTCATTTTTTCAGTTTGGGTTATCATAGTAGCTTTGTAAGACGTTCAGGGGGGTGCGTTGAACATATAGAGGTTTTTGTATTTGATGTGGTGAAGTAGCTGGAGCTGAGCAGAAAAGCGGACCTGGAGCGCGCGGTGACCGGGCTCAGGACCCCGCCGCGGGATGAGCTGCTAGCCAGGGCGCGTGAGCGGCGAGTCGGGGCGCAGAGACGCTGCCGACGGGCAATAGTGCTTGGTCCTCCCGGACACAGTATTCCCAGCTCGCGCTTCCCGCAGCGGCGGGATTAACTGCTTTATTCTGCGGAATGACGATGTTTGCTCCCGTTCCCAGCTTCCGAGGACGCGGTGATGCTGTCTGGGACGGAGCTGTCTGACAACGCTGTCAACATGAAAAACTGTGAGTATCAGCAAATCGACCCGAAAGCACTCCCGACACCCACCCCGACCCTTCCGCCTCATCACGGGAGCGAAACGGACAAGAAGCAGCCGAGAAGACCCCGGAGAAAGTGGGAGGTTTTCCCCGGAAAGAACCGCTTCTACTGCGATGGCCGCATCATGGTGGCCCGGCAGAGCGGGGTCCTACCCCTCACTCTGGGCCTCATCCTCGTCACCAGCGCTTTATTCTTTATATTTGAGTGAGTTTATGTGATATTTTCCAATTGATATTTGCCACAATAGTTCTTTATGATGAAGAGATGCTGAAAACATCTGTGAGCTGACGTCAGTAACCGACGCCTGTGTGGGCAGCTGTTGAAGATGCTGCTTGTTTGTAAAAAGTCTCCAGTCGTTTCCTGGACCCTGACTAGCACGCAGTTGGGCTGGAAGATGACAGATGCAGTAATGTTTGTGCACCTTGCCCCTGCACTGTGTGAACACTGTCTTGGTTTTGTTTTTTCCCTGCAGCTGTTAATGTGCAGCTTGCACAATAACAAATGATAGTAAACGATAACCTGTGACCGCAGTGAAAGAAAACGTGCTTTGTCTCCAGGGTTTTACATGGTGATTAAAAGCAGCAGCTGTTAATCACCACCACATCTCTTTGAAGACAAAGTGAGCTCAGCTTGGTGATATGAAGCATCGTTTTGATCTGTTCACTGCCTTTGATTTAGTGAAGTCTCTTTAGGGAATTGTTCCTCTCTGTGTGACTTGCCACAGCTGTCCCTTCCTGGTCAAACACCTGACCAGCTGTATACCTGCCATTGGAGCCATCCTCTTTGCCTTTGTGGTCACCACCCTGCTCCAGACCAGCTTCACCGACCCGGGCATCCTGCCTAGAGCTACGCCAGACGAAGCTGCTGACATTGAGAGACAGATTGGTAAGAGGCGAAGTTAGACGTGACTCTCATGGTGTCTGAAGTGTTGTATCTATATGGTACAATGCAGTCCCGTTTGCAGTGCTTTTCTGTGTCCAGCTTTATCTGGATTTCTGCTAGAGCATCGATGTCCCACAAGATCTAGCAACAGAATTCGCCTCATCGTCTTCATTCCTCGGTGATGCACTGCATGCCGTTAAGATTTAAGCCATCGTTCTGCTCCAGGGGACACCATACAAAGCAAATTCTTATATGATAATCAGTCTTGGTAAGCCATTTTGATGTATATGGAGACATTTTCCTCAGTCCTGGACTGAAATATTGTTCTGAACAGTCTGTTCTTTTAGGCTACAAAAGAGTTGAAAATCATATCAGTTGTGTTTTGTGACAGTTTCGTAACTTGCCAACAGTATTTTTTTCATTTTCATTTCGGTATGTGTTGAAATTTTTGACCTCAGTGTGTGAAGATTGCTTCTGGCTCACCTTGAAATCCTGCTTGTGACCAAAGTTTAGGCAGCTGTGATGTAAGATATTTGTCTTCAGTTATCCAACTGCGCTACTTTCCTTTGGCTATTTTTAAGCAAAGGTTGTGGCATAAGTGTGAAACGTTTATATAAAACCTTTGTTTTTCAGTACAAATCGAGCTTTAAAATGTTCCCTCCCTTTAAAAGAAAACTGACAGAATCGATTTCTGTTTGTTGACTTCAACGCAGGATGTAAGCTAAACTTGAACTTATTTTGAGTCTTAAACTAAATATTTGTAGAAATTGGTAGTAGTAGTACAGTCTGACTTTAGTGTGGTGATCCGTGGAGAGTTCAAACTGTGAGTTTGACCCAAAAGCTGGACTATGAGATATGTGAGGTTATACTTGAAAGAGATTTAATGAAAATTAACTAAAGGTTTACTAAATGAAATGAAATGAAAAATACTTTATTCATCCCCGAAGGGAAATTCAGTATTGTAAAAGCTCACTTTTTTTTTTTTTTTTTTTTTTTGTTAATAAACAAAAAAGTCAGTCAGTCTTGTTCTTTAGGGTGATGGTTGCTGGCAGGAATGAATTCCTGTATCTCTCCGTCCTACAGCGAACTTGACGCAGCCTCCCACTGAACACACTCTGTTGATTCTTCACCGTGTTGTGGAGAGGATGGGAAGTGTCCTCCATCATCTTCATCAGCTTGTGCAGCATTCTCTTTTGAACGATCAGCTCCAGCGGCTCCAGAGTTCTCCCCAGCACAGAACCAGCTTTCTTGATCAGCTTGTTTAGTTTCTTCAAGTCTCTGATTCTGATGCTGCTTCCCCAGCAGATGCTGCAAAGCTGATTGCACTTTCCACAACAGACTTATAGAAGATCTGCAACATCTTGGTGCAGACGTTGAATGATCTCAGCTTCCTTAAGAAGTAGAGTCTGCTCTGACCTTTCTTGTAGATGTAGTCAGTGTTGCATTTCCAGTCGAGTCTGTTGTCCAGCTGAACTCCAGGTATTTGTAGTTCTCCACCACCTCCACCTCCTCTTCCAGGATGTAGACAGGACTATGCTGCTTATTCTTGCTCCTCCTGAAGTCAACAATCATCTCTTTAGTCTTGCTGGTATTTAAGATGAGCTGATTGTTACCATTTCACAAACTGATTGACCAGTTCCCTGTACTCGGCTTCTTGTCCATCACTAATACACCCCACAACTGCAGAGTCATCAGAGTATTTCTGCAGATGACAGGACTCAGAGTTATACTGGAAGTCTGAGGTGTACAGTGTAAAGAGGAATGGTGAGAGTACAGTCCCTTGTGGTGCTCCAGTGCTGCTGACCACCATCTCAGACACACAACCTTTCAGTCTCACAAACTGTGGTCTGTTTGTGAGGTAGTCGTAAATCCAGGTGGTTGTGGAGGATCCACCTGGAAGTTATGGAGCTTCTCACATAGCAAAGCAGCTGAATAGTATTAAATGCACTTGAAAAATCAAAGAACATGAACCTCAAAGTGCTGCCTGACTGGTCCAGATGAGAGTGGGCTCTCTGAAGCAAGAAGATGATGGCGTCTTCAACCCCAAGCCCATTACGATATGCAAACTGTAATGGGTCCTGAAAGGTATTCACTTGCTTGTTGAGGTGAGCCAGTAAGAGTCTCTCCAGGACTTTCATGATGTGAGATGTCAGGGCAACTGGTCTGTAGTCATTTGGTTCAGCTGGTTGTGGTTTTTAGGGACAGGAACAAGACAGGATGTTTTCCACAGCACAGGAACTCTGTTCTGTCTCAGGCTGGTGTTAAAAAGGTGCTGGAGAACCGGACATAGTTGTTCTGAGCAGGTCTTGAGAACTCTGGGACTGACACCATCTGGACCTGCAGCCTTGTTCCGGTTCAGTTTTTCTAGTTGTTTCTTGACCTGGTCACAGGAGACAGTCAGGCTGGAGGTGGAGACAGAGGAGGTCTCAGGATGTCCTGATGTGGAGGGAGAGAGGAGGTCTCAGGATGTCCTGATGTGGAGGGAGATGAGGCTGTGTTCAGGTCCATGACTGAGGTGCAGGGTGACAGAGTGGAGGTGGGACAGGAAAGCTGTGGGCTCATGGAGGGTGTGTGGAATGTTGGGTTACCTCACAGAAGTTTATGTAATCTGTCACACACTCAGTCATGGTGTTGATGTCATCTCCATGAGGTTCACAGAGGACATTCCAGTCTGTGGCCTCAAAGCACCCTCTCAGAGCATCTTCAGCCTCAGTAGACCAGGTTTTAATCGTCCTCCTAATGACTGGTTGCTGCTGAACGATGGGCTCGTAGGTGGAGGTGAGAAGAACCAGATTATGATCTGATCTTCCTAAAGGAGGCAGGGCAGAGGAGCTGTATGCATTCTTTGTATTTGCATAAAATAAGTCCAACATCTTATTTTCTCTGGTGGAACAGCTGACAAACTGCTGGAAAGTTGGTAACGTTGCAGAGAGGGAGACGTTGTTGAAGTCTCCAGAGATCGCCATGAATGAGTTTGGATGCTGTGTTTGTAGTTTAGCCACAACTGAGCTGATGACATCACAGGCTGTCTCTGGTGCGGTACCTGGTATTATATAAACCGCTACCAGAATAACACAGGCAAACTCTCTGGGTAAATAATATGGACGGAAACTCACAGCTAACAGTTCAATGTCTCTTGTGCAGATCTTCTCCTTGACAGTGACGTGTCCTGGATGGCACCAGCGCTGACTGACCAGCACTGCAATTCCGCCTCCCTTTGGCTTCCCGCTGAGCTGTTTATTTTGGTCTGCACGGACCGTCTTGAAGCCGTGTACAGACGCATTACAGTCCGGGATGTGTTCATGCAGCCATGTCTCGGTGAAACGCATGATACTGCATTCTCTGTACTCTTTCTGAGACCTTGTTAGCACTTCGAGCTCGTCCATCTTGTTAGCTAGCGATCTCACGTTACCCGTCACAACAGTTGGAAGAAACGGTTTAAATCTCCACCGTTTTTCTCTCTGCCTTACCCCTGCCCTGCATCCTCTTGTCTTTCTCCTTAACTCCACTGGGATTTGACGTGTTATTTCGCTGAAAATCTTGATTTGGGAGAGTTTTAACAGTTTATCACGGTGGTAAACAATTTTTTCCGTTGCTATGGATACACATCATAACAAGCAGTGAAAAAAGCCAATATACGAGGAAAAATCTCCCGAATTGCACACCCTTCAAACCAGCATAAAAAATCCTCCAAGAAAAACCTAATCTGACAATAATGTCGATAAAAAAGACAACTATATTTGAAAAAAACACAAAAGTTAAGGGAGAGCTTTCACAAATTGCAGCTACCTAGCAGCGCATTCCAGAATTTTTTTTTTTTTTTTTTTTTGATGATGATAATCATCAAAGATGGATAATCCAGAATCAAGAATGTTTACCAGGGGACTAATGACGAAACAAGCTGCGGGTATGGTAATCAGAAAGTAAGACTGTGCTCACATTACAGGTGGTATTGCTCATTTCCAACTTTTTGCTGAGATCAGATTTTTTTCAAGCTGTTGTTCACATTCTAATTTAAGGGTAGGGTAACACTTGGCATGATTGGTTTGATCCAGGTGTCAAAAGTCTCATACATACGAGTTTGTATGTGCGGAGTTTGAAATGCGCCACTGTGCCACCATGTCATGTGAGATGGCATTGCGTGGGTGAATTACGCAATCTTTCTGAACCGGCAACCGTTGCAGATCACCTCCGGAGGTGGGACTGGGCGCTGTGCAGCGGCCATCACTCACACTGAAGTTTTAACACTGCAAAAACTCAAATCTTACCAAGTATATTTTTTATCATTTCTAGTCAAAATATCTCATCACACTCAAAATAAGACAAAATTACTTAAAGATAAACATTTCAGTGAGATATAAGAACTTGATTTAAGGCAATGAATCTTATTTCAAGAAATCTTATCCAGAAAATGTTGCTTGTTCCTTTGGCAAAATTTTTAGTTTATTAAAAGCAAAAAAATCTTGGCCACTCTTGATTTGAGTTTAGAAAAAAAAGAATTTTGTGCTTGTAATAAGAAAAAAAAATTGCCAATGGAACAAGCAACATTTTTTGGATAAGATTTCTTGAAATAAGGTATATCTCATATATATATATATATATATATATATATAATATATATAATATATATAATTCTGGAATGCGCTGCTAGGTAGCTGCAATTTGTGAAAGCTCTCCCTTAGCTTTTGTGTTTTTTTCAAATATAGTTGTCTTTTTTATCGACATTATTCGTCAGATTAGGTTTTTCTTGGAGGATTTTTTATGCTGGTTTGAAGGGTGTGCAATTCGGGAGATTTTTCCTCGTATATTGGCTTTTTTCACTGCTTGTTATGATGTGTATCCATAGCAACGGAAAAATTGTTTACCACCGTGATCAACTGTTAAAACTCTCCCAAATCAAGATTTTCAGCGAAATAACACGTCAAATCCCAGTGGAGTTAAAGAGAAAGAGAAGAGGATGCAGGGCAGGGGTAAGGCAGAGAGAAAAACGGTGGAGATTTAAACCGTTTCTTCCAACTGTTGTGATGGGTAACGTGAGATCGCTAGCTAACAAGATGGACCAGCTTGAAGTGCTAACAAGGTCTCAGAAAGAGTACAGAGAATGCAGTATCATGTGTTTCACTGAGACATGGCTGCATGAACACATCCCGGACTGTAATGCGTCTGTACACGGCTTCAAGACGGTCCGTGCAGACCGAAATAAACAGCTCAGCGGGAAGCTAAAGGGAGGCGGAATTGCAGTGCTGGTCAATCAGCGTTGGTGCCATCCAGGACACGTCACTGTCAAGGAGAAGATCTGCACAAGAGACATTGAACTGTTAGCTGTGAGTTTCCGTCCATATTATTTACCCAGAGAGTTTGCCTGTGTTATTCTGGTAGCGGTTTATATAATACCAGGTACCGCACCAGAGACAGCCTGTGATGTCATCAGCTCCGTCGTGGCTAAACTACAAACACAGCATCCAAACTCATTCATGGCGATCTCTGGAGACTTCAACAACGTCTCCCTCTCTGCTACGTTGCCAACTTTCCAGCAGTTTGTCAGCTGCTCCACCAGAGAAAATAAGATGTTGGACTTATTTTATGCAAATACAAAGAATGCATACAGCTCCTCTGCCCTGCCTTCTTTAGGAAGATCTGATCATAATCTGGTTCTTCTCACCTCCACCTACAAGCCCATCGTTCAGCAGCAGACTATTAAAACCTGGTCTACTGAGGCTGAAGATGCTCTGAGAGGGTGCTTTGAGGCCACAGACTGGAATGTCCTCTGTGAACCTCATGGAGATGACATCAACACCATGACTGAGTGTGTGACAGATTACATAAACTTCTGTGTGGACAACATCGTTCCAACAAGAACAGTGAGGTGCTTCCCCAATAACAAACCCTGGATCACCAGTGACCTGAAAAAGCTGCTGAGCATCAAAAAGAAAGCTTTCAGGGATGGAGACAGGGAGTTACTGAAGACCACACAAAAACAACTGAAAACACGGACTAAGAAGTGAAGGAGGACGACAGGAAGAAGTTGGAGAGCAGCTCCAGCAGAACAACGTGAGGGATGTGTGGTCGGGAATGAAGAAGATCACTGGCTTCAAGTTAAAGGGGGATCAGACTGATGGAGGTCTGGACAGAGCTAACGAACTGAACATGTTCTTCAATAGGTTCAGTTCCCCCCCTGCCAACAACCCAACACTCCACACACCCTCCATGAGCCCACAGCTTTCCTGTCCCACCTCCACTCTGTCACCCTGCACCTCAGTCATGGACCTGAACACAGCCTCTTCTCCCTCCACATCAGGACATCCTGAGACCTCCTCTACCTCCACATCAGGACATCCTGAGACCTCCTCTGTCTCCACCTCCAGCCTGACTGTCTCCTGTGACCAGGTCAAGAAACAACTAGAAAAACTGAACCGGAACAAGGCTGCAGGTCCAGATGGTGTCAGTCCCAGAGTTCTCAAGACCTGCTCAGAACAACTATGTCCGGTTCTCCAGCACCTTTTTAACACCAGCCTGAGACAGAACAGAGTTCCTGTGCTGTGGAAAACATCCTGTCTTGTTCCTGTCCCTAAAAAACCAAAAACAGGAGAACCAAATGACTACAGACCAGAACCAGGACCAGAACCAAATGACTACAGACAAAACCACAACCAGCTGAACCAAATGACTACAGACCAGTTGCTCTGACATCTCACATCATGAAAGTCCTGGAGAGACTCTTACTGGCTCACCTAAACAGGCAAGTGAATACCTTTCAGGACCCATTACAGTTCGCATATCGTAATGGGCTTGGGGTTGAAGACGCCATCATCTTCTTGCTTCAGAGAGCCCACTCTCATCTGGACCAGTCAGGCAGCACTTTGAGGGTCATGTTCTTTGATTTTTCAAGTGCATTTAATACTATTCAGCCTGCTTTGCTATGTCAGAAGCTCCATAACTTCCAGGTGGATCCCTCCACAACCACCTGGATTTATGACTACCTCACAAACAGACCACAGTTTGTGAGACTGAAAGGTTGTGTGTCAGAGATGGTGGTCAGCAGCACTGGAGCACCACAAGGAACTGTACTCTTACCATTCCTCTTTACACTGTACACCTCAGACTTCCAGTATAACTCTGAGTCCTGTCATCTGCAGAAATACTCTGATGACTCTGCAGTTGTGGGGTGTATCAGTGATGGACAAGAAGCCGAGTACAGGGAACTGGTCAGCCAGTTTGTGAAATGGTAACAATCAGCTCATCTTAAATACCAGCAAGACTAAAGAGATGATTGTTGACTTCAGGAGGAGCAAGAATAAGCAGCATAGTCCTGTCTACAAGCTGGAAGAGGAGGTGGAGGTGGTAGAGAACTACAAATACCTGGAGTTCAGCTGGACAACAGACTCGACTGGAAATGCAACAGTGACTACATCTACAAGAAAGGTCAGAGCAGACTCTACTTCTTAAGGAAGCTGAGATCATTCAACGTCTGCACCAAGATGTTGCAGATCTTCTATAAGTCTGTTGTGGAAAGTGAAATCAGCTTTGCAGCATCTGCTGGGGAAGCAGCATCAGAACCAGAACCAGAACCAGGACCACCAGAACCAGAGACTTGAAGAAACTAAACAAGCTGATCAAGAAAGCTGGTTCTGTGCTGGGGAGAACTCTGGAGCCGCTGGAGCTGATCGTTCAGAAAAGAATGCTGCACAAGCTGATGAAGATGATGGAGGGCACTTCCCATCCTCTCCACAACACGGTGAAGAATTAACAGAGTGTGTTCAGTGGGAGGCTGCGTCAAGTTCGCTGTAGGACGGAGAGATACAGGAATTCATTCCTGCCAGCAACCATCACCCTAAAGAACAAGACTGACTGACTTTTTTGTTTATTTAAAAAGAAAAAAAAAAAAAAAAAAAAAAAGTGAGCTTTTACAATACTGAATTTCCCTCGGGGATGAATAAAGTATTTTTCATTTCATTTCATCTCACTGAAATGTTTCCCTTTAAGCAATTTTGTCTTATTTTGAGTGTGATGAGATATTTTGACTAGAAATTAGAAAAATATACTTGGTAAGATTTGAGTTTTTGCAGTGAACGTGAAGTACCTTACCCTCGCTGTTGGTACCCGAATATACTCCAACAGTGACCAGCCCCTAATACAACCACGCTCAGACTCCAGTAGTTGCTAGGCCTGTAGCAACGCGTCGACGTCAACTACACGGCTTTAAAACATTGTCAACGTCAAATCCAGTTGCCCACTCGCCACATGCACACTCGAAAAATGTCATGCCTCCTGGTCCAACGGGCGCACTTCTTTTTCCTCTGCATGGTTTTCCTGTCATTTACGGTTTTATTACCAGCGGTTGTTTGATTCTGCCTCATATGAACCGCCGGAGTCCTGCAGCAGCTCAGAGCTGTATGATGCAGCATCACTGGGCAGTACAGGGTTAAATTTAACGCAGCAGCTGTTCATCCAGATTTTAACTGCCGTGAAGGCGGCTGTAGCGCCGAACTGGGCCGCCTTTAGAAAGTTTGATCCATTAGTCAAAGCATACGACAATAAACTCAACATAATATGTAACACACCGTTCATATTTAAAGACGCAACAGGACGATGTGCTGGTTTAACGTTACTGGTACAGCATGTGACCCTGTACGGGTTTCACAGGGCTGCTGCTGTGTGACGTGACAAGACAGACTTGGAGTGACAGAAAAAAACAAAAGACTGTTAGTTAAACTTTTTTTACTGTTACTTTGAGGGTGAAAACAAAGTACACATTACATTTTCTGTTGTTTCACAGTTTATTTAAAATCTTTGTTGGTTTTATTTGCTGTCCAACAGATAAAGAACCGAATGTTCCCATGATTCAGAGAAATGGAGAAATAACCAAATAATTTCCTATTAGACATTCATAAATGATCATTTTCTCATTAGTTTGGTGTTCAAATGTATGATGCTAAATATATATGTATATATATATATATATATATATATATATATATATAAATGTGATTGGAAGAATGTAATTGATTAGAGGAGGTGTCACAATAAAGTAAAATAATTTATTTTTATTTTATATACTGTTGAGATCCCCAAGGGGAAATTAGGGCTCTGCATTTCACCCATCTCTGTTCTGTAAGTATCAGAGAGCAGTGGGCTGCTACTTGAGGCGCCCGGGGAGCAGTTGGTGGGGTTAAGGACCTTGCTCGGGGATCCACAGTGGTTTTTGCCTTGTTGGCGTGACGGGGACTCGAACTCTGGTTCTCCGCGCCCAGGCCCACAACATTACCACTAGGCACCGGTCTGTTTGCACAATGACAGATGCACGGGAGAGAGTGGCTTGGTTTTTAGTGATAAACAAAGCTAGGGAACGTTGTCATTGGATGTTCTGAGTGTGATGAGTTTCACCATTCACTCCAGGACCTGCGCTAACAAGGGGTGCTTTCCGCTGTCTGATCCGATGTAACCCAAGCACATCTGGTACCTACACCTGGCCCAGTTTAACAACCCGCTGTCCAGATGTGGGGCGGTATTATAAGCCCAGCACATCCCATAGGCACAGCAGGTCATCAAACCGCCGTTCAGAAACCGGGACTGCGGATCAGTTTATCCTCTGTCTTCAGACAGAGAGGAGATTCCCCTGGTTCTTCTTGGTTTTTCCAGTCCTGTCATAAGATGTGTGTCTGTGACATGACATTGAGTCGCTCTGATTGTTTTACATCCCGCATCAAGACGCCAAATTTCAGATTTTCCAACTCCGGCGTCTGCTGCCTCAAAACTCAACGCGCGTAATGCACGTAACGCGTGTAGACCCACTGCGCCCGACGCGCGTAATGCGCTGCAGGGTTTTTGACGCCTTCTCGATGCAATATGCTCCGGCTGCGGGCATAAATGGGTGTTCCCGTTGTGATGGGTGTTACCAGTTCGGGGACTGGAACGCCCCTTTCTTATTCGTGTGAGCCTCCCCATGCTTGTCAACAACATCCGGGTTACTATCTGAGTTAAACATAGCAACATCCGCTAGCCAGTTGGCAATGTTTGCTGACTATTGTCTTCTCAAAAGTTTCAAAACAATTGTCCAGAAGTCAGACAGGCAAGACAGTTGTCTAGACTGGCAGCATAGAGCTACCATTAGTAAGCTGAACAAATAGCTAAATGAACATCATTTAATCTTAATAAGCTTATGTTTGATTCATGTATAAAATGAGAGGACTTTTTTCAAATAAACTTTATTAACAGGTGAGCATAGTACAATATTTAAGACAAAAATGGAGATGAAAACAGGTAACAATCAGGTGGGATGATAATAAAAATAATTGAATAAATAAGCGAGAGCATAATTACACGAGCTAGGATGGAGTTTACAGCATAGAGCTAAGGTACCATTAGTAAGCTAATAAAAAAAGTAGCTAAATAAACGGCAATAAATCCTAAGAAAAAACATGATTACCCAGTGTTAGGTTATGTCAGTAAGTTGATTATTTGACAAAGTGTCACTGTATAACTCTTTTGTTGTCTTTATTGTATCCGAATCCCATATAAATAATAGCAACAAGCAGCTCATGTCTTCGTATATAAATTAGATAATGCTTTTTAATAAAGTAACCTAACCATATAACACACACATTAAAAATGCACAATACAAAAAATAGGACACAGACTAATACACAGCCAACAGAAGACACAAATACACAAAGCAAATCACATAAACAAAAGCTACAGCACACACGCACAATTAGCAAGACAGCATGACTGACAAAAAAAACAAACAAAAAAAAACACGTCGACAAACCGTTATTTATTTCATATAAAACAATGACATCCAAATAAACAAAGCCCACTTGGTTATAGGCCTAACGTTACAAGTCGTCGCTGCAGACTTCAGCTGATAACTACAAATAGCCGCGTTGCTGATGGGCCGACGACATTCAGACATAAGCTGCTCCTGAGACAAGCTTGTCACTGTTATTGATATCGGATTCAGATACACTAAAGACAACACAAGTCATACAGTGACACCAGTGGCGTCGCCAGCCGATTTTACCGGGGCTTCAGCCCCAGATGTCTTGAGTCTAGCTCCGGGTATAAATTTCCTGTTTAACCACCTCTTCCTGAAGAACAAATCTGATGAAAATCCAAATGACTCAGCTTTCTAAAGCTTTCTAAAGCTGAGTCATTTCACACCATGAATGCGCGAAGGTCCAGCCTAGCTCCCGTTGGTGTGGTGTGTGAGTGTGCGTGTGTGTGTGAAGTCAGAGGTTCGATTAGCCTCCGTCTTTGCTGTCAGACAAAGCTAAAGTAAGTTTGTCAGCTCTGTGAGCGCATGTGCAGAGGAGAGCAGTCAAATTAAAGTATCCATCAGTAGAGGAGAGCGGAAATGGACAGAAAATATCAGAGAAAGCAGCAGTTACAACTCCTCAGCTTTTCAGCAGAAAAGTAAAAGGTAAGATATCACAGCATTTTTTTTTTCCTCGTTAAAAACAATATGAAAAAGTCAACATGAAATCCCCCAACGTAAAAAAAAACAAGGCTGAAGTTAGCAGCACCTCCTTTCCCAGCTCCTGTTTCCATTTTGGCTTAAAGAGCAATTCCACTCAAATAATTTTCTACTGACCATATTTAGCGAGGTCCTGTGTAGAAACAACAACATGTAGACTTTTCAAACCTGGAATCAGATTTTCTTTAGGGACTACAGATTAATTAAAGCACTGTCTCTGATTTGTGAAACCTATAAATGAATAAATGAGGAGAAAATGAGAACAAATGAGTAGGAGAAAAGTAGAACAAGTGATGAGAAGAGAATAGGAGAGAGGAGAACAAATTAGGAAGAAAAAGAAGAGCAAATAATGAGATAGAAAGAGCAGGTGAGAAGAGAACATGTGATGATGAGGAGGGTCAGTGATGAGTCAAAGAGAAGACAAAAGGTGAATACTGTATGAACTGTTATGCATGAGTGCAGCGCACGTGTTTTAGCAACATAATGGTCAACATTTCATCGTTGATTTTGTGGTTTATTAATTTTTTAAGTTAAAATGACAATTTATCCACTCCATTATGTATAACCTTCTAAAAGACATTTTTGCAGCAAAAGACCAGAGAAAAGCTCGTCTAATTTTTTCAAATTTACACCTGGTGCAACTCCGGGCTAAGCCCAGGTTGTCCTCAAAGGCTGGAGACGCCCCTGAGTGACACGTTGTTAAATGATAATCACCTTACTGACATAACCTCTCATTGGGTAATAATGTTTTCCCTGGGAGGCAGAGGGAAGCGTGGAACACGCTTTGAATAAAATGGCAGCGTTTCCAGCATCCCCTGTGGAAAACTTTACGATTGGACAATGAAACGCGACGGTGGATGAAATGCAACATGACTGGCAACAACGGTGTTCATCCAGTGATTATACATTTGCAATAAACTTATGGAGTTGCGCACAAGATGGCTACTGTGTATTTAAATGCCACGCCTGTTGTCTATATTTTCATACTTTCTCACCACCTCGATCAGCTTTTTACTGAAACTATCTGTTCAACGTCTCATCTGCAGAACTGTGGAAGTGACAACTCTCTGCTGTGTTAAACCCCCGACTGCCTCAAATGTCCGACCAATCCCACATAACTTCTCGGTGCTCCCCTGAGAAGAAAGTTCTGCTCGGCCGAGGGGTAGAGAAAAAGCCGCAAGCCGTCCTCAATCACGCCCCGAGAACAATAAGAAAGTTCTCGCTTCTTGCGGAGTATGTAGCAGCCTTTAAAGTCCCTGTTCAGCAGGGCAGGAATTTCATGACCGTCATGGCCGCCATTGCCCTCTATTTGGCCTTGTGCCCCTTGAAACATTACATACCTCACGGCCAAAAAACATCCACAAATGTAAATATTTTCTCCTTAAATAATGTTTTACAACTGTTGTATTGTCTAGTTTAACGTTGTTTAAATGTTTAAAGGTGTCATAACCTGCTGTTTTACAAACACAATCCTTCTGAAATTGTCTTCAAACGAATTTTTAATGCTAGTTGGGTGGGAGGAAAATTTAATGAGCTCATTTTAACCTCTTTTAATCCCCAACTATTGTTTGTCGCGAGAATACACACGAGAGTTAGACCTGTCTGTAAACGCGTTCATGAGGTCGAAGCCAAAACAAAGTTTTACCAGGACAGAGCAGGTGAAGGAAATGATGTCCCGACAGAGAAAAACGTGATAAAAACGTAACGGTACGGTTGATGGAGAGGATCCGGAGTAAAAGGGCTGGACTCTGATGAATATAAGGAGCAGACGTCTGACGTGAAGTTAACCCAGGGGTCGGCAACCCGCGGCTCCGGAGCCGCATGCGGCTCTTTAGTCCCTCTGTTGTGGCTCCCTGCATTTGAAAATGAATTAATGACTATTCTACTAAAGTGTATTGTATTTTGGTTGGTTCACTTTAATAATGTGATTCTAAAAGACCAAGACAAATGTCCCCTTGAGAGACAATAAAGTTTCTTATCTTTTTCTAAATTTCAGGATTATGATGATCCCTCTGAGGGATTCATGTACAGTTGCGCACTTTTCCCGAGTTCTCCGAACACTGCAAATGCAGCACGTGAAATAAAATCCAACTCAACTATTGAAATAAAGATATAATTTATATTTTACCATTTTGCAAAGCAGCCCATTGAGTGTCAGGTGCAACAAGCAGGTAACTGCAGTGAAACGGCGAGTAACTGTCCAGCACGCTATGATGCGTCTCACAAACCTTTACGCAGCCAATCAGTGTTAATAACTGCACTTCATGCTCACGTGCTGCTATTGTGCAGCAAAGCATGATACAGCCCTATTGAATCAGCAATCACGGAATTAAACATTAAAAACGGAATTAATTACAAACAAAGAATATCACTGAGTGTGGACGTGCCGCGGAGCGCTGAACTTTCCTCCTGGCGCACTGTCCCACGAACGCCTCACAGCGGAGCGTCTCTGTTGCGCTGTTGCTGCAGTTCTGGCATTTAAAGTGAATAATAAACGAGCAAAAGCTTATTTATCCACTGCGACCCTGTCATGCTGCGCTTTGATCACTTCTCCAGCAGGTAGGCCGACGATAGAGAAGAAAAGTGTCTGATGCACTGAGCATGTTCAGCGCTGCGTGGGCAGATTCATTTGTTTTCACTGCTGACCAGATTATTTTGCGTAGCTATGATCATATTTTGTGAAACAGTAATTTCATTTTTCGGTTAGCTTACTGCACGCGCCAGTAAAAGGATGACGGCACAGACAGGACAGCGTGTTTGGTTTGCTGCTGGTAGATTATTAAAGCTGCGTCTTTTTCCATCCTACATAAATACAACTAAAATAGATTTTTTTTTTAAAAGTGACCTTCAACCCGACGTCTTTTCTTTTTTTTTTAGTTTAAAATGTTTTTTTGCTGGATGCAGAAATGTGATTTCGTTTTCTCGTTTTCATGTTAAATGCAACACATTTAACGTTAAAGTTTTATTTAATTATCAATGTTAAAAGTCAGTTGATGCTCCAGTGTTTTCTTTATTGTAGGAAACGGGTCTAAAAGGCTGTTTGGCTGAAACAGGTTGCCGACCGGCTTATTTAAGACTTTTACATTTTTGCGGCTCCAGACAGATTTGTTTTTCGTTTTTTGGTCCAATATGGCTCTTTGAACATTTTGGGTTGCCGACCCCTGGTTTATACCAAACTTAAACCCTATTAAACCCACCCATTAGAATCTGTTATTTACAACAAACCTAGGTATTGTAAAGGAAATTAAAGTTGTTAAAATCTAATGTTAAATTAAGTGGACCAAATTTAACCTGTGATCTTTACTTTGATTTAGTTCCAGTTTGTTATGAAAATTTATTTACATCATGTTTTTTTTTTCAGATCCTTTAAAAAAGTTTCAGTAACACTGTCATCCTTATTTTTCCATTGGATGTATACACAGCTAATCTCTTAATGTTAACATTAACCAAACTAACCTAGTAGGCCTATAATCTAAATCAAAACAATGGGCTCTATGCACGACTGCACTACTTCCTGAACTTAAGGTAGCTCCTTTGTTTCCTGTCTTTCATCACTGGACGAGCTGATTAATCCAGGTGTGTCTGGCCAGTTACTGAGATCAGACACACCTGGATTTATCAGTTTGTCCAGTAATGAAAGACAGGAAACAAAGAGCTACCTTAAGTTCAGGAAATAGTGGAGTCATGCATAGAGCAGATTTCCAAACATCCAACTATCACAAACAATATACATAGCCATTTTTAATTTTTATTTTTAAACATACATTGCAAAAAAATAAAAGCACAAAGTCAAATATACAATATTATCAAAACATAATAAAATTGTATTCTTTAAAGATTGTGGTGAAAAACTAGCAAAGTGAAATATACAAAATTACAATAATAAAATAAAAATCTAGTTATTTGTATGTAAAACCAAAATGCAAAATATATACACATATGTATTTATTACACCAGTGGTGTCCTGGGCTGGCCCTCTTATAGCCCCCACCACCTTCAGCTGGAGCCTGTTTATAATGTATGGCCAACGCTGAGCTGATCATGTCACCCAAAGCCTCTCTGAACGTTTTCCAAACAGCTTCTGAAAACAAAGAAATAGAAGAAAGAGAGAAATTGCAAGTGTGGTTGCCTATAAATGTGACCTACGTTATATGTGACAGAAATATTATCCAATAAGGAAAGGTAGATGCTTTCAAAGGACTTGACTCAGTGGACACAGGACATCACACTTTTGAGACTTTGAAGTTACAATGTAAAGAAAAAGAATAATGAATCAATAGTCTGACTATAATTGTAGTTAGGTTCTCTTTAACAAAACTACACCAGTATTACAGAGATTACCTAGTTGGCTACAGTCCAGACAAGTTGTTTGTCAATGTGTCATTTAAGTCACATTTCTAACATGAAGAACTTGCACAGTTTTTCTATTTACCAGTAATAACAGAGAAGAAGGGCCCTCTTTCCATGTGGCCCCCCATCTTGCACACTAAATTTTGACATTATGTCATTTGTAAAGAGTTCGCAACAGATTAAAGAAAAAAAAATCAATTGTAAACAGTAAACTCACGACCACATTGTAAACACCCACTGGTATGTGGCCTGTCCTTCAGTGCAGATATTAGATTAAACCTTTTGTGTTATCATTCCTGTCCATGGTTGGTGCACGTCTTCACATCCTCCCCCCTGACATGAGTCAGCTCTGCAATCTGTATGAAATTACAAATTATCAACAGTGTCAATGTGCCTTACATTAAAATAAAGAAATTTAAAGGAAATAACCTCACAATCTTCCCGCACCCACATCCGTGCAACACATATAACCTTAACGTTTGTGTGGGAAGCACTTTTCTTCCAAATCATTAAAAAAAGAAAGAAAAAAGTACGAATGAAAACAACTGCTACAAGCATTTGAGGGAAACTGCAGCTGCTAGGTAGCAGGCGAGCTAACAGGCTAGCTAGCAGCACGCCGGCGAGCTAACAGACGAGCTGCTAGCTAGCCTGTTAGCTTGTTCATTAATGAACAAAAACTGCAGGACAAAACAACATATCAACAACGTACCCTTGAACACTCACCTATAAGCAGCTCTTCTGTGCCTTTGATGAGTTCTAGTCGACGCTTCCTTGGACAAACCCACGAATTTCTCAGAGTGAATGTTCGGAAGGACGCTGCTCGGCATCAGCCTACCGAGTCCGACCGGAGCTTCCAGCGTGGTGCTGCCCCCTGGTGGGGAGGGATCATAAAGGAAACGACGGCTGCCTGCTGTATCTCATCTATGTTTATTTTAATGTTTATGCAACTGTCTCCCATCGAAATGCCAAAATTTATCTTTCTCTTCACACATGCATATAGCCTATTATTTAATTTAATAGGAATTTTTGGCATTAGGCTACACAATAAACTTTATCGCAAACTGCTTTTATTTATCTATAGGTTAATAGTGAGAACTAATTCTAAACATATTTCGTGCAATGTATGCTTAAAAATGAAAAATAACTTAGGCTCATATAAAACTGGTCTAAATTGAGACGTTGATTAAACGTCAAAATCAAGACTAGATTTATACCTGTATAATGGTCATTAAAATGATTTACGTCAGATATTGGGACACTTAGCCTACAGTTCATTTAGTTATTTTTTTTAACAATAGTAGTTATTTAATGTGTTCAATTCAATCGTCTAGATTTGGTATTTAAAAAAGACGTCGATATGAGGTCTTGATTTAGACATCTAAATTAAGGCTAAAATGTACTTTACTATATTGATCGTTGGCCATTCAAACCATTTAAGTCCAATATTTGGACAGCGGTTGTGCAAGTTTTTTTTGTTCAGTTGTCGTTGTTTAAAGTATTTAATTCAATGGTCTAAATTTGGTCTAAAAAAGACGTTGATATGAGGTCTTGATTTAGACGGAGTCTAAATGAAACAGAGTTAAGAGAACAGGAGCAAGAAACTCCTCCTCTCCCGGTGGGAGTCCCCGGTGATCTACATTAACGGGGGGGGGGGGGGACACACACGCAGTTATTGTCTGATTAATCAGCTGTGTCTGGAGTCCAGCTTCCAGCTTTTCTGGAGTAAACCAGAAAAAAGTTATAATTATTCTGCCGGCGTACACGTTTCCGGAGCTCAGGTGCTGTCAGTAAGAAGCCTACATCAGTATGGGAGCGAGTATCGATGCCGGCATCTGGATCGGACATCCCTCATTTTTATTTAAAATGTTTTATATCATAATGGGAAAGGCACTTTGTGCATTTGAATAGGAAATGTAATGATTTAAAAGCAGAAAGATGCAAACTGGAAATCCCACAAGTCCCGCCCCCTCGACATGTTGTGGAGAGGAGCATGTGGTCCAGTGTCGACAGAAGTCCGTAGGCGTGTCAGAGAGAGGCTGGCCTATGCTAACAGCCTCTGTGAGTTACGAAATTGAAGGAGCCAATCAAAATCTCACATTTTCGGGATTTAGCTCTTCGGGGGGAAAGAGCCCAAATAAAAAAACTGGACCGTGTAAAAAATGGGGGGGGGTTCATGCAAGATTACATTTCACTCCAACACCAATAAACATGTTTTAACTAGAAAAATGCAATTTCCAGGTGATTACTCCTTTAAAACAAATTAACTGTGGTTTATCACATTTTTGGAAAGCTGAGTTTAATTTCTCTAGCCCCACCCAGGCCAGATTACTGCCACACCTGTTCTCAATCGAGAAATCACTTAAATAGGACCTGCCTGACGAAGTAGACCAAAAGATTCTCATAAGCTAAGAAGAAGAAAAAGAAGACGACAATAGGGGATTATCACGCTTACCGGAAGTTGCCGGCTTTGGACACTTCCTCTTCCGGGCCATGTTAACGACAGCCGTTCCTGCTCTGTTATACTGTTTAAATCGGATAAACTCCAAACATACTTAAGTTTTCATTCTAGACTGAAGTGATACTAAGGAAGAAGTGGATCAAAGCGATCGATTCGCCGCGGTGAAGGACCGAACTTTATAATAAAACACACAGTTTGTCGCCGGTGGGGCACAACACCGGCACTTCACAGCATGCTAGCATTAGCCAGCTAGCGTTTACTGACGTGCTTAACATTGTGTGTCCTAAAACACACAAACATCTGAAAATCGGGTCTGTACCTCCCCGTTTCCAGTGGAACAACTGGGGACTGCCAAGAAAGGAGACGCTTTCAGATGCTTATGTGTTTTCAGCCGCACAAAGTTAGGCACGTTATCGAGCTGGCTAATGCTAACCTGCTAACACGACTGCGCAGTCTGCCGGCCACAAACAAACGTGTGTCATTTTATTATAAAGTTCGGTCCTTCACCGCGGCGAATCGGTCGTTTTAATCCACTTCTTCCTCAGCATCACTTCAGTCTGGAATGAAAACTTGGCATTGGCGTTTATCCGATTTACAAAGTTTAACAGAGTAGTAGCTGGCGGACTACTGTTAGCAGGTTAGCATTAGCCAGCTCAATAACGTGCCTAACTTTGTGCGGCTGAAAACACACAAGCATCTGAAAGCGTCTCCTATCTTGGCAGTCCCCAGTTGTTCCACTGGAAACGGGGGGGTACAGACCCGATTTTCAGATGTTTGTGTGTTTTAAGACGCACAATGTTAAGCACGTCAGTAAACGCTAGCTGGCTAATGCTAGCATGCTGTGAAGTGCCGGTGTTGTGCCCCACCGGCGACAAACAAACGTGTGTTTTATTATAAAGTTCGGCCCTTCACCGCGGCGAATCGATCGCTTTGATCCAGCTTTTGATCCAGTATCACTTCAGTCTAGAATGAAAACTGGAATATGTTTGGAGTTTATCCGATTTAAACAGTATAACAGAGCAGGAACGGCAGTCGTTAACATGGCCTGGAAGAGGAAGTGTCAAAATACCGGGAACTTCCGGTAAGCGTGATAATCCCCTATTGCTTCTCGTGACCCCCTAGTATACTGCATGATGCACGACACAATTTGGCCAAGAGTCTGCCTGATTGCCAAACTTGTCGCACGGCTGGAAAATTGGCTCAAAAATGGCCAAAAATCTCAGTGTATGCCGGGCTTTAGAAATAAAGTCTGCATCCACCTACAAACGGATTTTTGAAATTTTTTACAAAAAGTTTTAAAAAAAAACCCCCAAAAAACCCCAAAACGTGTTAAATTAATTATTTAAATCATTAGAGTTGCACCTGTCAATCAAATTAGTAAACAAGTATTTTATGATTACTCGAGTACTCGGATAAATAAGACATTTTACAGTTATTTAAATTGCACTTATGCTCACTTCTTACTACTTATTCATAATTTAATATAAGAAAATTAAAGGCGTTATAGAAGATTTTTCGGCATTTCAGAAAGCAGAGACTGTTAGCGAGTTTTTGAATCATGCGCATGCGCAAGACCAACCTGCTGGATTCATTGTTCCCTCCTCCGGCCACAGAATAACAGTTAAAGCAGTACAGTAAACATCATGTAATTTTAAAAAAAAAGTGCCTATGACCACTGTTATGCCTTTTGGTAAAAGAAACAGATAATTAGTTCATGGTGTGAATTATTTACATAAAAAAGGAATAAATAAGTTGAACCGGAAGCTGTTTATACTGATTGGAAGCAATGCGTGAAGCGGGACTTTAGTAATCGATGCTTCGTTTAACTCCTTAAAATATTAATCAATCACTTTTTCTTATCGAATATTTCGATTAATTGTTTCAGCCCTAGTGATGTGCGTGAATGAAGGCCATGGCGGTTGAGTGCATTCCTTCTTGTTTTCTCTGAAACAACTGTAGCTGCTGGTTCCAGGTCTTTCTGAAGCTCTCCACGAGTGGTCCTGGGCTGTTGGAGAACCTTTCTGATGATTGTTCTGACTCCTCTGTCTGAAATCTTGTGAGGAGCACCTGGCCGTGGCCGCTTTATGACCATGACGTGTTCTTTCCACTTCCGGATGATGGTCCCAATGGTGCTCACTGGAACTTTCACAAGTTTACAAATGCACCTGGAACCAATGCCTTCAGTGTGTTTGCAATAATAAGGTTGCGTAGGTCTTTAGACAGCTCTTTGCTTTTACCCATCATGCAATGCTTCTTGTCTGACACCTTGGTGATGAGAAACCTTTTTAAAGGCATCAGTCAGAACTAAAGCAGCTGATATTACTTTGCTCTGATAGGGGACAGGATTACTTTCTAAATACTGACAGACTCCAGCTGCTTTCTTGGCTTTCAGATCTTTTTGTCTCCATTTCTTCATGTGTTCAATACTTATTCCGTGTCATTTCACTATATTAAACTTAACTTCATTTATGGACATAAATGTTAGGATTTCTTTGTATGTGTGCATCACTTGGGTTGTTGCCAACATCGGGTGAAAATTTCATGTCAACAGCTCTACTACAAATATATTTTCGGAGAAAAATGTTGACGTGTTCAATACTTTTTTTCCCCTCACTGTAAGATTTTATTTTTCATTGCCATGATATTATAGACAAAACGGTAACACTTTACAATAAGGGTTCCTTTAACATTAGTTAGTGCATTATTAAGCACTAATTAACTGCTTTATGATACATTAACAACCTTTATTTACTTTTACTTTGCATTAGTGTTGCTGCGTTCAGGACAGGTGCAGAGCAGACGTCTGACAGCAGAGCATCCTACTGCTGCTGCATTCAGGTACAGAGCAGACGTCTGACAGCAGAGCATCCTACTGCTGCTGCATTCAGGTACAGAGCAGGCGTCTGACAGCAGAGCATCCTACTGCTGCTGCATTCAGGTACAGAGCAGACGTCTGACAGCAGAGTATCCTACTGCTGCTGCATTCAGGTGCAGAGCAGACGTCTGACAGCAGAGCATCCTACTGCTGCTGCATTCAGGTACAGAGCAGACGTCTGACAGCAGAGCATCCTACTGCTGCTGCATTCAGGTACAGAGCAGACGTCTGACAGCAGAGCATCCTACTGCTGCTGCATTCAGGTACAGAGCAGATGTCTGACAGCAGAGTATCCTACCGTTGCTGCTGCATTCAGGTACAGAGCAGACGTCTGACAGCAGAGCATCCTACTGCTGCTGCAGTCAGGTACAGAGCAGACGTCTGACAGCAGAGTATCCTACCGTTGCTGCTGCATTCAGATGCAGAGCAGACGTCTGACAGCAGAGCATCCTACTGCTGCTGCATTCAGGTGCAGAACAGACGTCTGACAGCAGAGCATCCTACTGCTGCTGCATTCAGGTACAGAGCAGACGTCTGACAGCAGAGCATCCTACTGCTGCTGCATTCAGGTACAGAGCAGACGTCTGACAGCAGAGCATCCTACTGCTGCTGCATTCAGGTACAGAGCAGATGTCTGACAGCAGAGTATCCTACCGTTGCTGCTGCATTCAGGTACAGAGCAGACGTCTGACAGCAGAGCATCCTACTGCTGCTGCATTCAGGTACAGAGCAGACGTCTGACAGCAGAGTATCCTACCGTTGCTGCTGCATTCAGATGCAGAGCAGACGTCTGACAGCAGAGCATCCTACCGTTGCTGCTGCATTCAGGTACAGAGCAGACGTCTGACAGCAGAGCATCCTACCGTTGCTGCTGCATTCAGGTACAGAGCAGACGTCTGACAGCAGAGCATCCTACTGCTGCTGCATTCAGGTGCAGAACAGACGTCTGACAGCAGAGCATCCTACTGCTGCTGCATTCAGGTACAGAGCAGACGTCTGACTGCAGAGTATCCTACCGTTGCTGCTGCATTCAGGTGCAGAGCAGACGTCTGACAGCAGAGCATCCTACTGCTGCTGCATTCAGGTACAGAGCAGACGTCTGACAGCAGAGCATCCTACTGCTGCTGCATTCAGGTACAGAGCAGACGTCTGACAGCAGAGTATCCTACTGCTGCTGCATTCAGGTACAGAGCAGACGTCTGACAGCAGAGCATCCTACTGCTGCTGCATTCAGGTACAGAGCAGACGTCTGACAGCAGAGCATCCTACTGCTGCTGCATTCAGGTACAGAGCAGACGTCTGACAGCAGAGTATCTGCGGCTCCTGTATGAACGTATAGGAACAGTGTGGTTCCTCACCTGTGATGTCTGACTGCAGGTAAATAAATGTTCTGTTCTCTTACGTCTCTGCAGACACCGCTGGGACCGCCGGCTATCGACCTCCACCGCGCACCAGGGAAGTAATCATCAACCAGCAGGTGGTGAAGCTCAAGTACTGCTTCACCTGCCGGGTGTTCCGGCCTCCGCGGACCTCCCACTGCAGCCTGTGTGACAACTGTGTGGGTGAGCTGAGATATTCGTCCTCTGCCGGCCACCGTGGCGGGCGGTCCGTACGTTCCACATCTCTGCAGAATTTCACAGTTTCTGAATGAAAATGTGTTCGTCTTCAGAGCGCTTCGACCACCACTGCCCCTGGGTGGGTAACTGTGTCGGGAAACGTAACTACCGGTTCTTCTACACCTTCATCGTGTCTCTGTCGTTCCTGACTGCCTTCATCTTCGGATGTGTCACCACACATCTTGCTCTGCGTATGTGGCCTCACTTTAACCTGCCGTGCTTGCTGTGTTTGCAGATACAGTTCTGTGAGACTGTACCTGCATATTAGTCTGTTTTACTCAGTCAGTGCAATATTGTTGTCATGGAAGCGAGGGACATGTAAACCTGTCGTAATGAGCTTGTTCTTCCCTTACAGGGGCCCAAGGAGGGAGAGGCCTGGTTTTTGCCCTCCAGGAAAGTCCGGGCAGATATCCTTTACTGGACACACTGACACTGACATTCATCAGTTTGTGTTGAACAGTATAATGATTTATATTCACCTCATTCAGGAAGTCAGGATGGGTGCCACCATTTTGGCCTCCAACTTGGGGTTAGCCAGTATTGCGGTAGTCTACCACTGCCTCCGCGGCAGTTCCGTGGATGACCTACATGAATATATTTGATGCTATTTATTGCTGTAAGTGTTCAAACATGTGCAGCATTCATTGCTTTGTCTGCGGGTGCCACAACTGGAAGGAGAGAATCTGACACTTTATTTAGATTCCATCACAATTTCTGTCCCGACAGCTAACGGTGCTCGCCTCGGCTGCTAACAGCAGTAGCTCCTCTCTGGTGGTGGACTCTGCTTTATTCTTTATTTACGGTCTATGCTCTAAGAGCAGCTTTGATAATCACTTCAGTACCTTTTGTAGGATTTTAGCTTTCAGATGAGGCACAACATGGTCATATTTACAGTAGTGTCTTTAAAACAACTTCAGCTTCTAACTGCCCTAATATATCTAACTTGGCATAATGGCAAACAACAACACAGAGCATCGGCTCAAAGAGATTACGGCCACCTACAGTAGCAGAATAATAATTGGAGTGAACATGAAGTTCCGTTTTGTTCAAATAAACATTCCCTCCATCCATGTGTTAGTCGACACAGTGAAAAGGGTCAATATGGCAGCTGCGTGTCTGCAGGACCGTCCCATCCCTGCATCCCGACGGTAGCTCCGTTAGCTCCGTTAGCTCGTACCGACACCCAGGTGAAGTGAGAGGTTGCTGGCTCGACTTGGACTGACACCAGCTTTCAGAAACACATGTTCTTGTTCTTCATGGAACAGATCATGGCCGACATTTATGCCCTTGAAATTGTTTTATTTTCAGTAAAACCAGACAGTGTTTTTCACTGTGGTCTGTTATATCTGCCACCGCAGCACCCAGAAATCAGCTGATTGCTTCACTCTCACTTGATTCCTGCGGCTCATGGCTGCCGTGTTTGGTGACTTATTTGCGGAGAGATCTGATCCCCTCAGTACATCTGATCTGAAAGAGTGCAGAATGATTATGAGTGGAGCTGAGTATGTGCTGTTTAGGGATGGTGCTCCTGGGTGGAGCTTTCCTGGGTTTTCCATGCAGCATCCGTTTGCAACCCTGTTTACGGAGGTTGGGGATGCTGCGCATCCGTGCTGCCTTTGCTACTATCCTTCTCTGTGCTTTCCTGTGATTGGCCTGTACTTCCTCAGCATAAAGTTCCCACATTGAATGCCGCCTAGTCAGTCCTTTGATGTAAAATCGGCTTCTCATTTGTACTCGATCATAATGTGCGGATCACAAAACCTAACTGGAAGTTAACTACTTCACTTTCACCAAGTGGTGCTAGTTGGAAACACCAGACTGCAGCAACTATGCTAAGCTTGAGTCTGTCCTGCCAGATTCAGAGAATGACTGGGTTGGCTAGAAAACGCCTCTGCCCACTTGTTTAACTCAGGGGACTGCGTGGGGAGGCTAAATTTCACCCAGGGGGGGCATATGCCTTTAACCAGTTCAGCTTCTGTGCTTCCAGAGAACCAGTTCTGTTGTCCACAGACCGAGCCACATCATTACGCAGTGTTAAACCTATTTACAGAGAGTGCAGAATTATTAGGCAAATGAGTATTTTGACCACATCATCCTCTTTATGCATGTTGTCTTACTCCAAGCTGTATAGGCCCAAAGCTACTACCAGTTAAGCATATCAGGTGATGTGCATCTCTGTAATCAGAAGGGGTGTGGTCTAATGACATCAACACCCTATATCAGGTGTATTAGGCAAACAGAATTATAAGGCAACTTAACAATAAACAAATATATACCCATTTCAATGATTTATTTTCAGCAGGGAAACCAATATAACATCTCAACATTCACAAATATACATTTCTGACATTCAAAAACCAAACAAAAACAAGTCAGTGACCAATATGGCCACCTTTCTTTGCAAGGACACTCAAAAGCTGCCATCCATGGATCCTGTCAGTGTTTTGATCTGTTCACCATCAACATTGCGTGCAGCAGCAACCACAGCCTCCCAGACACTGTTCAGAGAGGTGGACTGTTTTCCCTCCTTGTAAATCTCACATTTGATGAGGGACCACAGATTCTCTATGGGGTTCAGATCAGGTGAACGAGGAGGCCATGTCATTAGTTTTTCTTCTTTTAGACCCTTTCTTGCAGCCACGCTGTGGAGTACTTGGATGCGTGTGATGGAGCATTGTCCTGCATGAAAATAATGGTTTTTTTGAAGGATGCAGACTTCTTCCTGTACCACTGCTTGAAGAAGGTGTCTTCCAGAAACTGGCAGTAGTACTGGGAGTTGAGCTTGACTCCATCCTCAACCCGAAAAGGCCCCACAAGCTCATCTTTGATGATACCAGCCCATACCAGTACCCCACTTCCACCTTGCTGGCGTCTGAGTGGGACTGGAGCTCTCTGGCCTTTACCGATCCAGCCACGGGCCCATCCATCTGGCCCATACCAGTACCCCACCTCCACCTTGCTGGCGTCTGAGTGGGACTGGAGCTCTCTGGCCTTTACCGATCCAGCCACAGGCCCATCCATCTGGCCCATACCAGTACCCCACCTCCACCTTGCTGGCGTCTGAGTGGGACTGGAGCTCTCTGGCCTTTACCGATCCAACCACGGGCCCATCCATCTGGCCCATACCAGTACCCCACCTCCACCTTGCTGGCGTCTGAGTGGGACTGGAGCTCTCTGGCCTTTACCGATCCAACCACGGGCCCATCCATCTGGCCCATACCAGTACCCCACCTCCACCTTGCTGGCGTCTGAGTGGGACTGGAGCTCTCTGGCCTTTACCAATCCAGCCACGGGCCCATCCATCTGGCCCATCAAGACTCACTCTCATTTCATCAGTCCATAAAACCTTAGAAAAATCAGTCTTGAGATATTTCTTGGCCCAGTCTTGACGTTTCAGCTTGTGTGTCTTGTTCAGTGGTGGTGGTTTTTCAGCCTTTCTTACCTTGGCCATGTCTCTGAGTATTGCACACCTTGTGGTTTTGGGCACTCCAGTGATGTTGCAGCTCTGAAATATGGCAAAACTGCTGGCAAGTGGCATCTTGGGCAGTTATTTTGCGCCTTGGTTTTTCCACACGTTTCTTGCGACCCTGTTGACTATTTTGAATGAAACGCTTGATTGTTGGATGATCACGCTTCAGAAGCTTGGCAATTTTTGTAAAATTTATTTATGCAGATTTTTTGATAATATTTGTACAAACACAGTATCCCAACAAGACTAGGAGACAAAAGAAAAACGTAACAAAATGTGACAAAATCGCACAGAGATGAAAAGAACCAGACAGTGACGGAAAAAAAAAAAAAAAAAAAAATCAAATCAAATAAAAACACATACAGCCAGCACAACTGTGATGCAGAGAAAACAGTGTGAGTATACTTGTCACAGAGCAGATGATACACAGTGTCCACTCACATATAATGAGTCCATAGGAACTAAGCTAGAGGAGAATAGCAGAATAAAAAGATGGGTAATGCATATTAAACCTGGGATGGAAAAACAGAGCAGGGTGTTCAAGTCCCTGATTGTAGACTGACTTTTCTGACATGATCAATGAAGGGGCCCCAGATTTTCTTAAACTTATCTAAGGAGTTAGACAAAGAAAATCTAACTTCTTCTAACAAACAGGAAACCATATCATTTAGCGGAAGCTTGGCAATTTTTATCTCTGCAAGATATCTCACTATTTTTTACTTTTCGGAGCCTGTCAAGTCCCTCTTTCTGACCCATTTTGCCAAAGGAAAGGATTACTTCTGATTACAGAGATGCAAATCACCTGATATGCTTAATTGGTGGTAGGCTTTCGGCCTATACAGCTTTGAGTAAGACGACATGCATAAAGAGGATGATGTGGTCAAAATACTCATTTGCCTAATAATTCTGTACTACCTGTAGGCTTACTGTACATTCAGACCAAAAGCGAAAAAAGCTGCAAGGCCGCCGGAAGTTAATACATTTTCAATGAGAGTCAGGCGTCCTGAGCGGCAAAGGCCTCTGCCGCCGTCTGCCGTGCATCCAGAGCGACAAAATAAAACGTCCAAAGCAGCACCAGATGGGAAGTTGAGCTTCGGTTAACTTTATGCTAATTAGCTATGACGCGGTTCAGCGGCAACAGGCGGCAGCAAATCAGAGTAGAGGTGTTCTTCGATCGAGCGCGTCCCAAAGAACAACGCATGTGACTTTGGTTCAGACAACAACACACTCGTTCCGTCATGGACGCTGAGAGGCTGATAACCTGTGTTTGGGCCCATCCTTGGTAATGTACTTCTTTTTAGCTACCGGGACCAAAGTTAAATAGAAAAGGAAAAAAAACCTCCTGGACGTTCAACCTGAAGTCCCGCTGGAACCGTCTCTGTCCAGCTGCAGCTCCAGCACCTGCCAAGGAAACCTCCTGCACCCAAACCCCGAAAGACAAACCCAGCGACGGCATCTTCTTCAGGTGTACAGGCAGGCAACAGCACATATCACAGTGATGTCATCCACATCCATGATGAGGTCAGATGATTTTGAGGGTTAAACGCGCATATTTATAGTCATGGCAGACCATGTTCATGGCAAAATAATAACAATTATGAACGGGAATTAATGTCATTTACTGACCTCCTTACCCCTTTCCCCTTTCTTCCAAAAAGTTTTCCGCCTCCTACTCCTGAGTATTTTTCGTTAGAAAACATACACGCACGCTCTCCTCACTTTGTCTCTGCTGCGCTGCGGTGTTTTCTGCTTCTCTTTTGTTTCGTGTCATACAAGACTTCGTTCCTGCGCATTGTTTTATGCATTTCAGCGATAAGCATATGAAAATACCTGAAATCATTATCAACATGTGTAAAAACGCACCGGCTCTGCATAATTGTGAGAAAATGAGCAGGATGCAGATGCACGTTCTGCTCATTTTGCGCACAACTTGTGAATTTGTGTTGAGTTTGTGCAGCGAGTTTTATACGTCAGTGTTGGGCAGCTTGGACAATATTGTGAAGTTGTTCTACATTAAATGAAGCAGCTTCACCAAACCAGCAGACGAACTGTGGCTGGATTGATTCTACCGGGCTAAATGGGCTGAGTGATGCGCAGATTCTTCCGTTTCTTCTGTAGTCTAAACAAAGATGACAGAGACAGCTGCTCCCGCAGTGTTGACTCCGTCTTTTCTCTATTGCAAAGTTTGAAGCTGTATTCTGAGCTTATTGTCATCACTGTTTTTTTGTTTCAGCCATATTTTAGTGTAATTCAAAGCTGTGAAAGTGGTGGATCCTGTGGTGGATAAATCATAACGCCGCTTGTTTTCTGTTCAATACTGCAGAAAACAACTCAATCTGATTGTGACTAATTAGAAAATAATTTTAATTTATGTTCATGCTCTGCGATTTTTTTCCCTGTATTTAATGACCACACAAAATGTCCTGCAGCTCTGCTCTGCTTTAACCGAGGAGAAGTGAGCAGCAGCAAGTTGCTCACTTCCCCGCTGTCAAGAAGTGCGCTGTGCTGCTCCTTTAAATCGCCAGTACGATTTAACTTTGACGTCGGTCACTTGAAGAGCAACCAAAGTGGCAAAAAAAAATTTGCCACTTTGGAAGCTGTTTGTCGCCCAGCCTCGGGCATCTTTGCCACTTTTGTCGCTTTTGGTCTGAACGTACAGTTAGGCCTATCATGACCTCTCGATTTTTCATTCCCATGATCAAAACATCATCATCATTAAATAATCCAGTGTTACGGCTGTTGCCTTGACTAATCGTTTTGTCTTTCATGTACTGTCATGCAAATCACCTGTCACTGCCCCCTGCCTGGGATTGGACGCTACTGGACATACCCCGATTACTGATCTTCAGATTGGCTGACGTTGCAGCCAATCAACATCACAGCTGCTGGGAGTGCCGGACAAAAAAGTGGCTGTCTGTCTTCTGTTGCGAGGAAAAATTGTTTGACGGCGAACAGTTTGCCCTCCACTTGCTGGACTATGACTCTTGAGCATCTTGGTGGACTTTGATAAATAACGCTGATCAGGCGCTTTGTTAACCGTCTCTGTTGTTATTCTGTTAAATTGTTCCGGTAGTGGTTAACCCGCTCGTTTCTGAGTATCGCCCTTTTGGTGTGGCCGTTTGTTTATATTGTTCATCGGGGTAGTTTGGGGCTGGGATATCAGTAGGCTTAGTTGAGAATTGGTCCGTCAGGAAACCGCTCCTGAGACCGGTTAGGTATAGGTATTAGTGCTGCTGCTTTTTAGTGGGTTTTTTTTTTTTTACTTCTTCATTTTTATTCTGTCGCAAAGTAACCCACTGTTGCTCCTTTACAGAACGATTCACTTCCTTTTGTAAACGGGCAGAGAGTTGTTTATGATATTCTTAGCCTTATTATTATTGTTGCTATTTTTTTAATTAATATTTTGTTTTGGGTGGGCTCTTTTTTTTCAGCAGCACTGCAAACCCCAGCGCCCTGGGTTTCTGACCTGTATTTGTACATTACGTCTGCCAATAAACCTGCTGTATCACCTGTGACCCTAGCTGAGCTGGGATGTTACAAAGTGGGGGCTCGTCCGGGATTTTTTGCTGGTTCCATCAGGACCCCTGCGTGTGGGTGAGTCGTGATAGGCCCTTTGTTGTGCAGGCTTGAGTGTAATCCATTGTGATGGCGACTGCCTTTTGTCTGGTGCGCTTTTTGGCTTCCCCCTCCCGTGAAGCTCTTGACAGCTGCCGCAAAGCAGATTTGCAACAGGTTGCGAGTCATTATCAGCTGCAGCTCCCTAGGCAGGCTACAAAAAGTGAGATGAGAGCTCTTGTGGTGGAGCGGTTGGAAGAGACTGGAATATTTCAGGTGCTTGGAGTGGCTGCGACACCACACGAGGACGCTCCGGTGGAGAGCAATCCCGGTGTTGCAAGGTCTCTTATGTCCAGCACGGCTGAAGCAGTACTTAAGGGTGAAAAGCGGATAAAAACTCCGGTTACCCTTCCCCGGTACAATCCCGTCTCATCTGCCAGCTCTGAACCCTGTGGTAGGGCACGGATAAAGGGGCACTTGGCTCGTCTTGAAATGGAGGCTCAAGAAAGAGCCCAGGCTCGCCAAGCCCAGCTTGAACTGGAGGTCTGTTAGCTGGAAATCGAAGCTGAGACTAAAGTAAGGCTGCACCGTCTGGAGCTGGAAGCTTAGGCACAGACAACCCCCCCTTCCGTGGGTAACTCCACTGTTGTACCCGCTGCTACTGCCACGTTTGACATGAGCAAGTGCATCTCTTTGGTTCCTGCTTTTAGGGAAACTAAGGTTGACTCGTATTTTCCTGCATTTGAGCACATCGCGAGGATGCTGAAACACAAAATATGGTCTCTGTTGGTACAATGCAAGCTGATGGGAAAGGCTCAGGAGGTGGTCACTGCGCTCCCGCTTAAGGACAGTCTTGAGTATAAAAAAGTCAAGTCCATTGTGTTGCAGGCGTATGAACTTGTTCCAGAGGCTTACAGACAAAAATTGCAAAATCTGAAGATGTCTGGTGAACAAACATGTTGAATTCGCTAGGGAGAAAAGTGTTCTTTTCAATAAGTGGTGTACAGCCACTAGGGTGTCTGATTTTGAGTCTTTGAGAGAGCTTGTGTTATTAGAAGAGTTCAAGAAGAGTCTACCCGAACGTGTTATGCGGTAATTAAATGAACAGAAAGCAACTACCCTGTCGTCTGCGGCTTTATTGGCGGACGAATATGTGATCACACATAAAACATTTCCTGATGGTGCTGACAAGCCTCGAGCAAATGCTGTGGTTCCAGCTCCCTCTGCCAGACCCGTTGCTGGCAGAGAAACTAGAGAGTGCTTTTACTGTCACAAACCTGGTCATGTCATCTGACCCTGAAGCGTAAGAGTCAAGGTGGTAGTTGTCCCCCTAAAGGAGTAGCTTTGGTTCAAATGCAGCCTCGCTGCGGGGACACTGAGCAGGGTAAAACAGTCTCTTGATCCGTGTTTCTCACCGTTTGTCTTTGAGGGTTTTGCGTCGTTAACCGGTAACCCAGAAGACAATAGAACCATACGGATATTACGTTATACAGGTGGCTCTCAGTCTCTGATAATAGCAAACGCTCTACCCTTCTCAGATCAGTCATTTTGCGGTTTTCCCTCTGTGATCCGAGGAGTTGAAATGGGGTACACGCCCAGACCCATGCACCATGTATACATCAGCTCAAAACTTGTGACTGAGTTCTTTTCGGTCACTGTTTGTTCCCAACTTCCCATTCAGGGTGTTACGGATGATGTTGACGGACTCAGAGAGAGTAACGCCTGCGTAACTGGTGGTGACTCAACTCCGACCCTTGAGATGTCTCCTTTAGCTGTAACCAGTTTGGACCCTCCCCCTTCGGACACCGGTGACATTGCTGATCCATTGCCTGTAACCCGTGAACTCTTAGTTCAAGTGCAGGATGCAGATCCGACACTGACAAGGTACTTTGACATGATGCGTAGTAGTGAGCAAAACACCCAGGAGAGGGCAGAGTTTTCTGTTAGCAATGGTGTGCTTATGAGGACATGGTCGCCTCCCTGGGCTGAACTGGAGGGCTGGAACACAGTAAAACAGATAGTGGGGCCAACATGTTACCGGTCTAGAGAGTTGTCGCTTGCACATGAGAGCATATGGGCGGGACATCTTGGAGTCACCAAGACATACACTTCCTTATTGCATCACTTCTTTTGGCCTGGTATGAAGAGAGATGTTTCTCTTTTTTGCTGCAGCTGTTACACCTGTCAACTTGCTTGTTCCTCCCGCACCGTTGTGTCAGATTCCAGTGCTGGAGCAACCGTTTGATAAAGTCATTGTGGACTGCATACGTCCCCTGCTTAGAACCAAAAGCGGCCATCAGGTTTTTTTTTTTGTCCTGGAAGCAGTCCCCTTGTGGAAGATAACTACTAAATGATATAGGCTTTAACTCAGTTTTTTTCAACTTTTGGTCTACCGAAAATTATCCAGACAGATAAAGGAACTAACTTTCAATCAAAACTGTTCAAACAGGTGTGCAAGATGCTGAACATCAAGCATGTTACATCCAGCGCGTACCATCCTGAATCACAAAGAGCATTAGAGAGTCATTCTGTGCAGCGCACCTTGTCACAATCTGTGTATGGGTCATGAGCTGGTCGAACCGGTTGAAGAAGTGGAGCTCACGCAGAGGGCGCGGCTTGCCAGTTCTACCAATCACCAAACAACTACAGTATGTATTTCAGTTCCTGTGGAACCCTGAAAAGACCCTGCGTCGGAGTAGGAGCTAAAAAGGTTGTAGGAACTGAGGTCCAAGGTCCCTAGTTCCTATATGTCAAATGCACAAAAAACGGCCTGGTTCCCAGAAAGGTTCTAGGAACTCCAAAAGGTTCCTACAGTCCGCCTAATGAGACCCTCACCTTTGCTTTTACCACATGCCTTCGTGTCTCTATCTGCTCTCACTGAAGCGAACGGGGTTAGCCACGATTCTATGAGGATGAACAAGCTGCACACCCGGTAGATGCGTTGGTTGATCAGCGCCGACAGCTCTTCAATCTTGTTCTGCAAGGTGTTCACATTTCCCATAATAACCTTCAGGATTGATAGTTTAAAACGCCTTCGGCCTGTTGGCCTAGCCTTTAGCCTAGTGCCGGCCTTGCTGCCCTGGTAGCGCCTCCTCAGCTCAACTGGGATATCATGCCGTATTCCAGCCTGTGCCGTTGTCTGTAGATCCAGGAGTTCCTCTTGCAAATAAGTGAGAGTCTTTGTTCCTACGGGTGCTTTAAAGTTTAAAATATCCATGGGATAAATGACGAAAACAAAGTTCTTTGTATAGAGACAAAAAAAAGAAAGTAGAACGTAAAATAAAGAAGGAAAACTGATTGGTGCTGCAGAGCGAACTAGAGAGGCAGCCGTCCCCTACAGCGCCCAGAAGTGAAAAATTCAAGCACGAAGTGGTAGGGCTCGTAACATGACTGAGCAGGGTCTGCAGATGTTGCATAAAAGTTGCCAACATTTTGCAGTCAAGTGCTACAGACCTCCAAACTTCATGTGACCTTCAGATCAGCTCAACAGCATTCAGACACTTCATGGATGGTTTCCACGGCCAAGTAGCTGCATCATGCAGAGTGTAAAAACAGTGGTGCAGAGAACGCGTCACTGGACTCAGTGGAGAGGCAGTCTCTGGAATGCGGTCCTTTTAAGTACAAATGAGAGTCAAGGCAGGTGAGCCAATCCTGTTTGTAATATCTCACTGAGCATCGGTCTGTTGTCACAAGAAAAGGAAACTTAACAAATCTATCTCTGAGTTTTTATGAACTAAAAACTGGATTAATGAAACTTTCAATCTTTTTTTTCTACCCAGCTCTAGTCTTTTCATTCACAAAACATTCAGTTCTTTGCAATATCACTGTTGCACTGTCCCAAATCTTCTGCACTTTTCCAGAACTATTTTCACTGCGTCCCATGGAATATCAATGTAACCTGCTTTCAGCATTAAAATCCCTTTGATGCTTTAAGCTCTTTGTCAACAATGTTAGCAGCTGAGGAGATGTCAGGAAATCCTACAAGCTTTGATAGACTATCTGTTACTGATGGCAGGTGTTAGTCAAGAAGACTGAACACTGTGGTTAAATCAAAAAGAGCTTCAACACAGTGTTAGTTTAAAGGCTCATGTGCATCCAGGCGGTCTTCAGTCCATCTTCTGCATCTTTTAAGTGTGTCTGTTTTTATAGAGCTCGTGGGTGATGTAGCAAATGGAGCAGTACCACTGCCAACTATAGTGGTATAGCTTACGCATTCATTCATTTATCGCTTATATTCAGGGCCCTGTGGGGGCGGAGCCTGTCCCAGCTAGAGATGCGCCGATCCGATTCCCGGATTGGATATCGGCTCCGATACTGACAAATTAGCTGGATCGGATATGGGATGAATTTGTCCAATCCAGCATTCCAATCCAGTCATTTCTGTTTTAATTAATATCATAATAAATGTTTGCTTCATTTGTTAATAATAAGTACATTTATATCTGTGCTAAGTTGTTACCTTTTTATAAGAAGGTTAAATGTTTATGTTAAGCCTTATGCCTTCACTTACATGGCAAGTAATATGGCTTATTCATTCAACAGTCGTATCGGATCGGTATCGGCCGGTCACTCAGCCCAGGTATCGGTATCGGATTGGATAAGGAAAAACTGGATCGGTGCATCTCTAGTCCCAGCATGTAGCAAGTGAGACCTGGACAGCCACGAGTTCATTACAGGGCCAACAGGGAGAGACAGACAACCATTCACGCACAGTTAACTTAGCATGCATGACTTTGGATGGTGGGAGTAAGCCGAAGTACCCGAGAGCACCCAGTTAAACACAGAAGGACATGCAGACTACACACTGTTGAAATGGCTCCTCAGCCAAGAATTGAACCAGCAACCCTCTCTCTGTGAGGCCGCAGGGCTCGCCCCCCCACCCCGCCGTGCAGCATGTCATGTGTGACCAGTGGAAGATAGAACCCAGATCCCTTCGGTCTGTTGCTTGGCCTTGTTTCTGATGTCGTCCACTGTCTCATATTTGCTGTCGTCTAAAACTGCCGTCAGAGGTGCAGGCTAAACTCTGCACTGCCCTCCAGTGGATGTACTGCATAAAACCATGCTATCGTACATGGGGCCGTAACCAGGGTTATGAAATTAGTGAGGTACAAAACCATGTGAGCGTGCAATGTGCGAGCGAACAAATTTTGAGTACGTATTTTTTAATAAAAATTAAAATGGTGTTTTTGGATAACTTTTGACACTCTCATACACTGTAGCCTATATATCGACCTTTTTGAGGCCTGGCTGGATCTGGTCTGCAGAGGGTTCAACTCGCTGAAAGCAGAGATGCACCGATCCGAATCAGATATCCCTTCTGATACTGACAAATTAGCTGAATTGGATATTGGATGAATGTGGCCGATCCAACATTTCGATCCATTCATTTATGTTTTTATTAATATAATTGTACACTTTATTTGTTATTAAATAATATCAAGAACATTTATATCTCATCTGTGTTTCCTTTTTTTTTAACAAGGCTAAACGTTTATGTCAAGCCTGACTCCTTGACTCACATGGCAAGGTATACGGCTCATTCATTCAACAGCAGTATTGGTTCGGTATCGGCTGATTTACTCAGCCCAAGTATCAGTATAGGGGATTATCACGCTTCCGCGTTCCGGTTTCCGGAAGTTGAAACATTTGACACTTCCTCTTCCGGGCCATGTTAACGACAGCCGTTCCTGCTCTGTTATACTGTTTAAATCATATAAACTCCAAACATACTTAAGTTTTCATTCTAGACTGAAGTGATACTGGATCGAAAACTGGATCAAAGCGATCGATTCGCCGCGGTGAAGGGCCGAACTTTATCATAAAACACACGTTTGTTTGTCGCCGGTGGGGCACAACACCGGCACTTCACAGCATGCTAGCATTAGCCAGCTAGCGTTTACTGACGTGCTTAACATTGTGCGTCTTAAAACGCACAAACATCTGAAAATCGGGTCTGTACCCCACCGTTTCCAGTGGAACAAGTGGGGACTGCCAAGAAAGGAGACGCTTTCAGATGCTTGTGTGTTTTCAGCCGCACAAAGTTAGGCACGTCATCAAGCTGGCTAATGCTAACCTGCTAACAGTAGTCCGCCAGCTACTGCTCTGTTAAACTTTGTAAATCGGATAAACGCCAATGCCAAGTTTTCAGTCCAGACTGAAGTGATGCTGAGGAAGAAGTGGATCAAAACGACCGATTCGCCGCGGTGAAGGACCGAACTTTATAATAAAACGACGCACGTTTGTTTGTGGCCGGAAGACTGCGCAGTCGTGTTAGCAGGTTAGCACTAGCCAGCTTGATAACGTGCCTAACTTTGTGCGGCTGAAAACACACAAGCATCTGAAAGCGTCTCCTTTCTTGTCAGTCCCCAGTTGTTCCACTGGAAACGGTGGGGTACAGACCCGATTTTCAGATGTTTGTGTGTTTTAAGACGCACAATGTTAAGCACGTCAGTAAACGCTAGCTGGCTAACGCTAGCATGCTGTGAAGTGCCGGTGTTGTGCCCCACCGGCGACAAACAAACGTGTGTTTTATAATAAAGTTCGGCCCTTCACTGCGGCGAATCGATCGCTTTGATCCAGCTTTTGATCCAGTATCACTTCGGTCTGGAATAAAAACTTAAATATGTTTGGAGTTTATCCGATTTAAACAGTATAACAGAGCAGGAACGGCTGTCGTTAACATGGCCCGGAAGAGGAAGTGTCAAAAGTTTCAACTTCCAGAAACCGGAACGCGGAAGCGTGATAATCCCCTATTGAGTCTTCAGGGTGTCTAGACTGATGCTGCCAGCTTTTTGAATGTTTTATATGTATGAAAAGCTGGCCAGTTGGTTTTCAGAGTGTACCAAATTTGAATGATGCTTTCCAAACCAGTGTGTGAAGTTGCTTTGTCCCATCTTTTCTACAGTCTGTGAATCCCAAGTGTTTTTACCATTTAAGAAACTGAAATTCCATCTTTGTTCTCCTGTGTAAGAAAAAACAAGCGCTTCATGTCTTTGCACCGTCCTCTTGCGTATCGCTGCTCTCCTTGACCCATCCTTTCACTGCAGTGGAGCTGGTCATTTGCTTCTTCTCAGTCTGGTCCATCTTGGGCCTCTCAGGCTTCCATACATACCTAGTTGCTTCAAATCTGACAACAAATGAAGACGTAAGTTTTGCCTTTTGATGTGGCACTGTGGATATTCATTTAAACTTTTACTGGATTGGTAGCCCCTTCAGTCTGGGATTTTAACTGAAGAATTTATTTCCAAAAATATTTGGAATATGTAGAAATGTCTGAATGAATGTAAAAGATATGACAGAGTGTGTTTTTTCAAGTCGAAGTCAATTGTATTGTCAAATGTGCCCCATGTTAGATATACAACACATATGAAATTACAGTCCACTCAAACCCACAGTGCATATATATAATAAACTATAAGATAAAAATATAAAAACTCAGGAATCCGCTGGGATAACCTAGAAATCTAAAGATGCAACCTAAGTTTAAATACTAAAGAAGATCACAAATTTACAAATGGGTTGACAGTAGACGATGTGAACGGTATTGCAATCCTAATGTAGGACGTAGTGCAGAATCAATGACAATGCAAACAATGTAACTGTAGCATGTAACGGTAACTGTTGACAATGTAACAGTGCAGTGGTCTTGATGGACAATAGTGCAAATAGTCACTGTGAACATGTAACCATAAAAGAGTAAATAAATGAGTCTCCTAATTCATATTTTCAGTAATTGTTTGGCAACACTTTCTTTGAAGCCTACATTTATAATGTCTCATAAATACACTTATAAACATACATAATGATTTATGATGCACTATATCAACAGTTATAAAACATTATACTGCCACAAGTTTAACTACGATATAACTGAGGGACCTGTCCTGTTTCTTTGCATTTTTGATGTTATTAAGTGCACATTTCATTGTTTTTCTGGCAGCAGAAGGTGGAGGGAGTGAGCAGAGGATGGAGAGGAAAGAGAAAAGAAGACAGATGTGGGTCATGTTGCATGGAGAACAACTTTTTTTTCTTGTTGAAAATTATAATTGTTTATTAACTTCACCTATTAATAATTGTTACAAAAATAAGTGTTACTTAATAAATAATTTCATTAGTCAATTCTTAATAGTGCATTAAGTAAGGCTGAGAAGTAAGCAATAATTAACTGCTAATTAATGCATTAACCAACATGATAACTAATGCAAAGAAATAGCTAATAAAAGTTTTTCACGTTTTATTAAGCAGTTTACTACTGCTTAATTATGCACAGATGTTAATTAAGGGACCCTTATTGTAAGGTGCTACCTTGTATGGTAACACTTTACAATAAGTGACTAGTGACTAGTTTGTTCGGGCACCCTGAATAAACTTGAAATGTGTACCAGCATTAGGTCTTTTTCTCATTTTGAATAATGTATTATTTATTTTATACCTTGAGCTTCCATTTCTACAGCATCTACATTTACTGTATTGTGTCTTGCATTATAATTACTAATGCATTATAATGCACTAAGATGCAGTATACTTTTTTGAATGCCGGCAAATGCATCACACTTTACTTTGCCCCTACAATGAACTGTTATGATAAATTATGTGTGATTATAAATGCATCCACATGTATGTTAATTTATTTACACATACAATGATGACTCAAGATACTGCATGGGCTATTGTAACATACTATGAGTCGCTACTACAGTTGATTTGAGTTGTTCGTATAGGTAATCAGAATGTATAAGTAGTCAGTGAAAAGTGTAACATGCACTATGAGTGCCCTCATACACCATAATATGTGTTCATGGGTATTCAAGAGCATCCATATAACTAGTCACTATAATGCATTATAAGTGACATTGTAATGATTCCTAACCCTTAATACAGTTTGTCATAAAGCATTGTGAGTGGAGTTATAAAGCACTATGAGTACTCTCATGATGCACTATGACTGTGGGCTTCATACCTCATAAACCATAATGGATGTGATGTTCACAAGTACTCATGAGCAGCCATAGAATGAGTCGTTATAATTATAAGTGGCAGTATATTGTTTTATAACTGTTGATATAGTGCATAATAAATCATTTTGTATGTTTATAAGTGTATTTATGAGACATTATAAATGCATTATAATGCATTATAAATGTAGTCATAATGCATTATAAATGCAGGCTTAAAATAAAGCATTACCAATTGTTTTTGTTTTACAGATCAAAGGCTCTTGGTCAGGGAAGAGTGGAGAAGATGTGACCAACCCCTACAGCTATAAAAACATCTGTAAAAACTGTTGTTCTGTTCTCTGTTCACCCATTCCACCCAGGTGGGTCCACACATCCAACACACCTGTAAGGATAGGGCCTCAGGATGAGACTACGGGTGGCTGTAGCTCAGGTGGAAGAGCAGTCGTCTTTCAACCGGAGGGTTGTGGGATCGATTCCAGGCTTCCCCAGACTACATGCCAAAGTGTCCTTGGGCAAGACACTGAACCCCAAGTTGCCTCCCGATGTGCCCATCGGGGTGTGAATGTGTGTGTGATTGTGTGTGCGACTGGGTGAATGTGATATGTAGTGTAGTGCGCTTTGAGCGGTTAGTATGACTGGAAAAGCGCTGTATAAGTACAGTCCATTTACCATTTTACCATTTACTAGAGACCCATTTCCACCCGTGGGTCTGGGTCGGGTCTGGTCGGGCCAGGCTGGATCGGGTGGGTTTTGGTCAAAGACTGTATATAATAACTGGACATAGTATCCGGTCTCTTCTGAATAGAGAAATGTGAAGCCAGGTGGGCGTGTCTTACCGTCGCCATCTTGCCGTGTCACTCCAGGAAAATACTAAAATGGGCACAGCGCGGCCGCGGGCCAAATGATTGACTGGTGACGTACTCTGGGCTAAATGCTAACCGAGCTAACTCGAAACTAACAGGAGCTAACAAAGATAAGCCCCCTATGGTTAAGGTAAGACATGCTTAGACTTGCAATTTGCTGACTAAAAACCGCCCAGTTTTTATCTGTGGAGACGCAAAAAACCGTGGACTGATTCCACGCAGACCCTGAGGTGGAAACGGGGCTTAAGCTTCCAGGGGCAGGTCATGATGTTTTTAAGATGCTGCATGCTGTTGCATGTGATGCTTTCACACTGGAATAAGATCCTATTCATGAACTAATCAGTCCTGAATGCGGTTCTGTTCTTACTTTATACAAATACACATTAGTTGATCATTTTACAGTTTTACAGCTCAGCCCATTATTTGAGGAAAAAAAGACATTTTGTTTTTTTCTTCTTTTTGGAAAAAAACAAACCAAAAAAAAAACCTGTGTTCTTATTTAACCTTCATTTCTACAGGTAAGTCCCACTGAGACAGGCCGTGTCCTATTAACCTAGCCGACATGTCTTTAGGCTGCACATACCTGCAGCCTTCTTGTTGGAACCACCTCACCTCTGTGCAGCTTTATGACTCAAAATAAAAACAAGAACAAATAAAAAATAGAGTAAAAGTATATCTGTGGTTAGATCTGAAGTTGTTGAAAAGATCTGATTTGATTTTACTGTTTTAAAAGATTGATGTTACACTTTTATGACACTTGAATGAGAGGTGCTGTTTTTGGGTTTAAAATGTAAATATGTTTAAAAGGGGGCTCAAGAAATAAAAGAAAATGTGGAGCTATGCACATTTATCATTTTCCTACAAGGATTTTGACATCATCTGTGTGCTTTTATGTTTTCATTGAAGAACTATAGTATAGATAGCAGCCTCCCATTGCAGTTAAGCCTAAATAAAGCATCCCTATTGTTATATTTTTTGTCTTTTGTACATTTTTGCGCCAACTTTTTTTTGAAAGATCAAGCCAGGACAGTCATGTGGACTGTTGCAGGCTGTTGCTGGTGAAAATTACATTATTTATCATACATGGTCATCGCCTGCAGCAACCCAGCAGTGAGGAGCTGCACTTCATCACTTCTTTTAGCCTGAAGTGTCATGATGGCTGAACGTTGCTGTATGACACCGTGTCACATGTCAGCAACTGACTCAACACACTGACTCAGCAAGTCAGCAGCGAAACTTAGGAAGACAGTATCGGAGGCAGGGGTGTAGCACCAAATGTTTGTCCCTTTACACTCTCAAGGTCAGTGGGCCCCTACGTAGCGCGTGACCAAAGAGAAGAAAAAAGAAAGACAGAAAAAAAGGGGGGGGTGTATTTGTTTAAAAATTAATAAGCATAAATAGGGTTTTAAGCTACAATCAGATGATATTGATGCTCACTTGTCCTCAAATACCTAAAACATCTCAAAGGTTGCAAACATGTTCATTAAAATTCAGATATAAAGTAAACATCAGATATGCTTTCCAACAAAAGATGCTTAGACGAGACTGATTTGCTATAACACACAGTATGAATTATGATCAGCAAGTTGCAAAAATGTTTTAAGCCATTTTTCAGCCAGATGGAGTAGTTAGGAATAGCTAGTTGTTTTTGTATGTTCTCACTGCCTACATAAATTGATAAGATCTTATCCATTTCAATTACATTATTGATTTGGTTCTTTATCGAAATAAGTATACAACACTGATATTACAGTGTCAAAAAAACTGATATCCTAAAAAGAGTCAGCTAATTTTAAAATCTCCATCAAACAAATGGAGTAAAGAAAAAGTTTCAGATTAATGATATCCTCTGAAACTGATGTAGATGCCAAAAAAAAGATGGGAAATGGAAAATTAGCTTGAATAAATTAGGGTAGAAATATAAATTCTGACTGACAAGGTCAATTTAGTTGTAAAAAATTTGAGTGAGCGCTTTGTCCAAGGTGTGTTTGTAAAATATTTGATGCCCCCACGACTGCAGCTGCAAGACAGAGTTGTTGGTAGTTTTCTCCATATACTGTATATCTATATGTATATCTAGGACATATCTATCTATATATTTATACACTGCCCAAAAAAAAGTCGCCAACAAAAAAAAAAGGTGAAACCTTTCACATTTGGTTGGAGCCTTTAGCTTTGATGGCGGCAGCATTCGCTGTGTTTCCAGAAGCTTCTGCAATGTCACCAGATTTATTTGCATCCTGTTGCATCAATTTTTCACCAAGATCTTGATGATGATTGTAGAGTCTGACCACAGCACATCCCAAAGATTCTCAATGGGGTTCAGGTCTGGACTCTGTGGGGGCCAATCCATGTGTGAAAATGATGTCTGATGATCCCTGAACCATCTTTCACAATCTGAGCCCGATAAATTCTGGCACGCTCATCTTGGAATATGGCCGTGCCATCAGGGAAGAAACATCCATTGATGGAATAACCTGCTCATTCAGTATATTCAGGTATCAGCTGACCTCATTATCTGAGCTCATACTGTTGCTGAACCTGGACCTGAGCAACTGCAGCAACCCCAGATCATCACACTGCCCCCACAGGCTCATACAGTAGCACTAGCATGATGCTGCATCACTTCATCTGCCTTTCCGGCCACATTTCTTCCTGGAAGACGATGGTCCACCATCCTTCCAGTTTTTCAGAATGCGTTGGACTGTTCTGAACCCAGTTTTAGTAGTTTCTGCATCTCCTTAGATGTTTTCACCTCTTGATGCCAATGATCTGACCCTTCTCAAACAGACTAACATCTTTTCCACGACCACGGATGTGTCTTTCCACATGGTTGTTTAGGAAATGAGAAGCAACTCATTGCACCAGTTGGGGTTAAATAACTTGTTGCAGCTGAAAGATAATCGCCCATCATGTAATTATCCAATAGGAGGCTCCGACCTGTTTGCTTAGTTAAATCCAGGTGGCGACTGTTTTTTTTGGCCAGGCAGTGTATCTGTGGTTTTCTCTCTCTCCCTCGTGAACCAACATACCGACTTAACGGGCCGGAAGGGGAAACTCACCCTTAAATACTTGAACAACAATCTCACCGTGTCTTTGCTCATCTTTAATCTCACTGAGATTAACCCTTATCTCAGCCTCATCTTCAGAAGAACTGCCAGGACTCGCCGCTGCTGTTCCTGCTGCGCCACTGTTTGTTTCTGAAACTGGTCGATGATGACAAATAACGTTAGCTAGGCCACAACTGTCTTTATACTTACAGCTACAAGCACCCTGGTTGGCAGCTAGCTGCCACAGACTTAGATGTAATAATTAATGACATGTAGTGGTAAAGATGGGTATTTGAAAGAAAAGATATTTCCTTTCAAGTTACTTCATATTCCAAGCACTTTTGTCAATGTATGGTGGCCGTTAATGGCCAAAATTCTCCCAGACATAGAGATGTTTTCATCTGTGAGTGGATCCTGTGGTCTCAGGTGTAGCTATGACTGTACTATGAGTAAATACTTTTAATGTCTTTTAAGTAGGGATGCATGATATAATCGGCCCCCTATCGGTATCGGCCTATATCAGCCTTAAAACTGAGTATCGGACATCAGCCACCCCAACAATATTTAACTGATATTTAACCAATCAAGCTGCTGTTTCTAGAGTCTAAAAAAACAAACAAAAATAACCAAAACCAAAAACCTTCTTCAAAAACTTTATTCACAGAGTTTAAAGAAAAAAAAAATATCGATACACTGAAATTTCACGATATTTTCATTTGCTAATATATTGACATTTAAAAACATGGTATCAATCTATTAGGGCTGGAGGATACAGAAAAAAAGATTATCAATAAAAAAAATCTGTATCGATCGATATTTATAAAAAAAATAAATCCATGATCAAATTAACAGCTATGTTAGGTAGGGATGTAACGATATTGTCGATATCGCGATATCGCCGGACGTAAACTGCCGCGACATCGTCGTGGTCTTGTCACGGTATGAAACAGCGTGTCTCTTGAGACAAAAATAATAGTTTTCAGTCCGCTCTATACGTAGTGTAACGTACTAAACTACATAGACCATGATCCTTTGCTGCCAGTGCGCTCTTATGAGCCAATGGGAGCAGACGTAGCCCCCACGCACAGGAAAAACAAGGTGAAAGGCGGTCAGGTGAAAACAGCATGGATCTACACGAGGATGAAACAGCTGTTCTTCTCCACGAGAAGCAGAACTTTGTTCCTGTTCTGGAGGCCGCAGCAACAAGAAAGTTTGTGTTGGTCCGGTTATTCCTCCGTGAGAAGCTTCAGCCGTGACGCCGCGGAGATCGCCGTGTTGACTTGGTGAGTTTATCTTTAATGACGAACTTGGTCCGGGGGGGGGCTGTGCATGCATGCGGTGATGTCCGTGGATCAAACGCCTCGCGTGCTGTACACATTTCCGTATTTTTTCACCACCTCGATCAGCTGTTCATTAAAACTCTCCGTTTAAGCTGCAGCAGCGGATGCAGAAGAGCATCTGATCAGCTGATTGTGACATCACGGTGCTGGTATTAGGACTTTTCCTGCTGCAACACACCTGACTTCAATCAGTGGGTGATTAGCAGACCTGTGCAGCCAAGCTCTGGACATCAGGGCCCAGTATTTCAAAAATAATCTACCAGGATTAATCCAGGTGGATTGGATTTTTTCCAGATCTGATCAGAAATTGGGTATTTCAAACGAGATTTAATCCTGAAGATTTAAATCCAGATCTGTAAATCCAATCCTGCCTTTAATCCAGATTTTTTGCTCTTTTGGGTATTTCAAAAGTTTGGGCCCAAATCTGGATCATTTTGATCCTGAAAATGGGGATTAAAATAATCCCACCTCAGAGGTGGATTTGAGGAGGATCTTGATGTGGAAAACAATGAGGTTGCAGCTGCAGTCACGAACTACACATCTTTCACTCTGAATCTGTTACATAAATCTGCTCCTTTCATACTGAAGAAATAATATGATATATTTTTAAAAATGAAATGTTTCATACGCATTGTGATGGAGCCAAATTTACAACAAACATTGTGCTCTTGTTTCTGCTAAGGAAATTATTTTTGCGTGAGACCTGTTTTTCACTTTTAAGATTTGAAGAGTGTAACCACATTTGAAGCGGCGTCCATGCACAACATTTTTTGTTCCAGCGATGCTCTAAATTACTCACTATGTGGACCACTCAAAGCGCTTTAGGCAATAATCCAGTTCCAACCCTTTCAAACTTGTTCTGGAAAGCGGTCTTTTGTCTCTTATACCGTTATCATCCAGACAAACGCCTCCATGTCATTAAAGAGGAAATGTTGCAGCACGTTGTTTAGGCTGAATGCACAAGAAAATGTCCCAACACCGCTGTATATTTCAGAACTTTTATTACTCTGCCTGGTGCATTCATTTATTCGTTTATTTGTTGCTGCCGCTTTCTGCTATCTACAAAAGCCAAATGTTCTCTTCTTCTTCACTTTCTGACATCACAGTCACAATGAACAGCGCCCCTTAGTGGCGACCCGCAAACATGATTTCACATCACTACAACAGGGATGAAAGGATGCCTGTGCGACAAACGACACATCTACAATATTTCCCTAAATCTGAACGTAGCTGTAATTGCAGTCCATCATTTAAAGTAAACAAAATCTGCACATAGCTCAGAATTTAGTGACAGTTACAGACGAATCCTGAAAAGTTCAATTTCTGTCACGAAGTAAACATGTTGACGCTCCATAAATAAAAATGTTTGCATGAATAATTGATAACCATGTTTCATTTTCACATAAATTTATTAGTTTAACTGCTTGTCAAGCATCTTACTCTTTACCTTCACCTCTTCTTGCTGAGCTGAGTGAGTCCGTCCCTTTCAGAGGACATTCTGCTGCTGAGTCTGCTCAATACTCTCAATAGTTTCTTTTACTCAAGATTTTCATTTCTGCACTTCTTCACTGTAAATTCTAATAAGTTGGCTTTACTTAAAAAAATTAAGTAAACTGGAATAGGAGTGATTAAGTAGAACAAACTAAAATGGTTTAAGTTTGTAGAACTTTTCTGAACTTAATAAATTTGATTAAACTGTAAGTAAATGATGCTGGGTAACAAATGTTATGTGATTAAGTTCATAGAATTTAGATGAGGCGTTTCACATCATTTTAATTTTTACCAACATGATGCTTTCAAGTACATCTTACTGAAAGTAAATGATGAACTCAATATTATTCTTACTATGTAGCAAAATCTTAGTGTAGGTGGGTTTCAGCTACAACTAATGTCAGACCACATACGTCTCTGTCGCGGTGCAGCAGCTGCTGGATAGTCGGTGTTACATACAGGAATAAACAAACAAGTGGAGAGCAGTCACATGACACTACCAACATCATTTATAAATCCCTCATTTGTGAATGATCTCCAATTTATTGTTAAAAAAAGTGAACTGCATTGTGGGAAACCTGCTCCCTCACCACCCCTAACTCATTTTAATTAAGCTGTTTCAACTTAAGTAAATTAAGTTATCTAACATGTTGCCCTCCAAAGTTCTTACAACTTATTTAGAATAAGTATTACTAACAACTAAGTTAAAATTAAGTTCTGCCTTCTAGATAGATTCTATTCAAACCAATATTACAATTTACAGTGTTGTTGCCAAATAACAAAACACTTTTATTATTGAGCTTCCTTGATTTGTGTCTTGGTTATTAAAATAATCTATTAAACATCTTTATTGGTATGGAAATGTTAAAAGTAGCTACTTACAGACCGCTCTGTTTCTCAACTACAGCTTCTCTGTAGCTGAACAAACGTCTGAGTTAAAGAAGAAAAAGAAATCTGACTGCCAGAGTTGTTTCTCTGTTTGCAGTGATGGTTCAGCGTCAGCGTTGACTGATACATGATCATATTGATCAGACACACGCTCATGACAAGTCCTTTATGACATCATTTCCTGTTTCCTGTCAATGATCCAGTGGGAGGGACAGATTTGTAAATCTCCATCTAACAGGATCAGGATCATTTTGATCCAATCCACCAAAGTTTGGAAATATCCAGATATCAATCTGAGATCCGTGGACCTGAATCCAGGGATTTGGAAATCCAGATCATTTTGATCTGGATTCAAATTTTTGAAATACTGGGCCCTGAAGACCAGCAGGATGCCGGCCCTCGAGGACCGGAGTTGCCTCCCCCTGGTGTAGAAGTTCATACATATGACTGACCACTGACAGACAGGCGGACTTACTTATTTTAAATTTATTGACTACTAAAGACGAAGCAGTTTCTTTGTGCCTGGGTCTTTTAACTTAGTAAATAGGCTGTTTTATTGCCTGGTTGAGTTTATTTAATCTAGTACCTGAGCTGTCTTCTCAATAAATATGTTGGATTTTTACTCGAATTTCAGCTTCAGCAAAAGTTTTTCAGGCAGGTCAAAATGTCACAACCTTGAATTTGACTATAACTATTGTAACAATGACTCATCAAAGCATTTTATACCATCATTATTGTTATCGTGAGCCTCCCCACAATATCGAGATAAATATCGTATCGTGAGGTTCATATCGAGATAATATCGTACCGTGAGATGTGGATATCGTTACATCCCTAATGTTAGGCGCAGCCCTGGCCATTTAAGCTTTTGCTGAATGACCTACTTATAATAAAGATCAGACTAAAGCCGATTTCAGACTTGCATTGCAGAACATGAGCGGTAAAGTCCATCCGCTCTTTAAATGGACTCCTCTTTTCAAACATGCCACTTCCTTACGGACTTATCGCATCCCTGGTGCTTTCAGACATCAGGAAGTCTTGCGGAAAATTAAACACAGCCCCGCTCTCCCTTCAACTCTGTCTGGAACATTTTCTTGTGCGTTCAGCCAAAACAACGTGCCACAACATTTCCGCTCTTGTGACTTGGGCTGTGAGCTGGTACATGTCAGCTATATCTCTGAGGTAAAAGACCGGTACGCATGTCTGAATGCAGGCTAATGAAGGACAGAGTCCGCAATGTTACCGCTTTCCAGTGCAAGTCTGAAAGCGCACCTAAGCAGAACTGGCTGAGTAGAAAGAGGGAGTGAGGGATAGCAAGAGACATTTCTGCCAAATGTTATGTTGTGAAACAAACTTCTTGTTGCTTATTTAGCTAGTGATTAATTATTTTGCCTCAAACTCTTTTCTCAGTGTTGCTGTTTCATAGAAGTAAACAGCTGTTCAGATGATGAAGGTGTCACTAAAGTAAAAAAAAATATTGGCATCAAAGACACTTTTCCACTTGAAGCGCATTGCAGCACTTAAAGCTTGTTTTCTCAGCTTATGTTCAAAAGAAAGTATTTTCGCTGCAACTAACCCATGTTCTACTGCAGATTACTAAAGAATGGAAAAAGCTAGAAACAAATTATTTTTCTGATAAAAGAAGAGAGTCTAAGCTTTCCTTTGGTACATTCAGTGTTTGCATAGGCATAGTACACAATTTTCTGTGGCTCTCCAAAAGTCAGTGAAAATGCTTAAAAACCCTGGCAATATGGAGCGCTCTGCTCGGAAAAGGTCTGGCAATCAATGAGTTAATATTGGTATAGATGTCGGTTATCGGCCACATGAGTTTTAAAATATCGACATATTGGATATCGGCCAAAATTCCAAACCCAAACAGTCTCTGCCATGAAACAAAGCTGGTACAGCAGTTTTAAAGTTCAGAGGGTTTTCACTTCACAAACACTGTTTTGTCCATTCAGGTACACCGTAGTAAAAATGGTGGAACAAATACAGTATGGCAGCCTCCATATGTGCATTGCCCAGCAAGTAGATGTAAGTGACTCATTCTATGAAAATAAACATGTAACAGCTTTTCTACTGCAGCGATTAGACATAAATAGAAACATAGTTTTGAATTATATATCACATTTTTCTGCCACTGACCTTTGATTTTTTACATACTGTACCTTTAACGTGAGCATACAAACACACGTAGCAGCTGTCTGGAGTAGACTACATTAACTTTAGTTGGACTTTGTGTAACAAGCAAACCTTGGTTCACCTTTGGGGAAGAGAACAGTCAATAGCTTCCTCCCCTCATTCTGTATTTTTGATTTTTTTTACCCTCTCACTTTCTTCTTTTGATACCTCAATTTATGCTTTTTGGGCAGCATGATGTCTAGCCTCCAGGTCATTCAAAGGTGGGCTCACTGACGTTGCTCTTGTCGCCAGTTGCTGTCAGGTCAACTAAACCATTTTACGTCTATGAGAGGGGGGCCCCAGAATGTTTGAAATTTTGGATGATTGTGACATCAATTTAATTCTCTGTTGATTGCATCTGTATGTTTGAAATACATAATGACACCATTCAGCTGAAGGGCCCAATTAATACAAATTAAAACATCACAAAAAAATCAGTATTTTCATGGGCCCCTCTCCATACTTGGGCCCTGGGTAGTCGGGTCCAAATTTCCCCCCACTACGACGCCCATGATCGGAGGAAGAGAGGGAAGAGAGCGAGCGAGAGATACGACGAGAGTCAGCATCAGACTGACTTTTACTGGCTGGAGAGAGCACAGAGAAAGCAGCAGGATGGAAGACGGTCCAACATTCAGTTGACACTTCATCTGGCTCTCACTGAAATACATGCAAATGCAAAGTGTTATTGTGATACTGGAGGATATTACAGGTCTTTCAAACTTAACAGTCGTAAATGCTCACTACTAAAATCTTCGAACTTTTCATGTTGAAAGTCAGTCAGCTTTTGACAGTTTTGTGGGTTCACTTCCAACAAAACTAAGTGCATCCTCTTGGTCTTCAGCGGCTCAGATAAAGGAGCAAAAGAAGGCTTTTGTGCCAGTAAATGCAGCCATGAGCAGAATAACTGCCATGCTTCACTAGTAGCTTTGCCATGTCTGTTCACCAGGGTCTGTGAGGAGAAAGACGACGCCCGCTAGGTGGTTTTTAGAGGACAGACTCCGATAGCTGGGAGGTGGGACAACAGCTGTACTCACTGAGGGGGAGTGGCGGCCCCACTTGACATCATGTAAGGAAAGCTTTCAGAGACACATTTGCTAAGAATGAGTAAATGAAAGAATGAAAAATACTTTATTTATCCCAGAAGGGAAATTCAACATTGTAAAAAAGCTCTCTTTTTTAAATTTTTTTTGTTTTTTGTTTTTAACAATATAACATTAATATAAAATAACAATTTAACAATAATAAGTCAGTCAGTCTTGTTCTTCAGGGTGATGGTTGCTGGCAGGAATGAATTTCTGTATCTCTCCATCCTACAGTGAACCTGACGCAGCCTCCCACTGAACACACTCTGTTGATTCTTCACCGTGTTGTGGAGAGGATGGGAAGTGTCCTCCATCATCTTCATCAGCTTGTGCAGCATTCTTTTTGAATGATCATCTCCAGCGGCTCCAGAGTTATCCCCAGCACAGAACCAGCTTTCTTGATCAGCTTGTTTAGTTTCTTCAAGTCTCTGGTTCTGATGCTGCTTCCCCAGCAGATGCTGCAAAGCTGATTGTACTTTCCACAACAGACTTGTAGAAGATCTGCAACATCTTGGTGCAGACATTGAATGATCTCAGCTTCCTTAAGAAGTAGAGTCTGCTCTGACCTTTCTTGTAGATGTTGGCAGTGTTGCATTTCCAGTCGAGTCTGTTGTCCAGCTGAACTCCAGGTATTTGTAGTTCTCCACCACCTCCACCTCCTCTTCCAGGATGTAGACAGGACTATGCTGCTTATTCTTGCTCCTCCTGAAGCCTCCTCCTAATGCTGGTATTTAAGATGAGCTGATTGTTACCATTTCACAAACTGATTGACCAGTTCCCTGTACTTGGCTTCTTGTCCATCACTGATACACCCCACAACTGCAGAGTCATCAGAATATTTCTGCAGATGACAGGATCAGAGTTGTACTGGAGGTCTGAGGTGTACAGTGTAAAGAGGAATGGTGAGAGTACAGTTCCTTGTGGTGCTCCAGTGCTGCTGACCACCATCTCAGACACACAACCTTTCAGTCTCACAAACTGTGGTCTGTTTGTGAGGTAGTCGTAAATCCAGGTGGTTGTGGAGGATCCACCTGGAAGTTATGGAGCTTCTGACATAGCAAAGCAGGCTGAATAGTATTAAAGGCACTTGAAAAATCAAAGAACATGAACCTCAAAGTGCTGCCTGACTGGTCCAGATGAGAGTGGGCTCTCTGAAGCAGGAAGATGATGGCGTCTTCAACCCCAAGCCCATTACGATATGCGAACTGTAATGGGTCCTGAAAGGTATTCACTTGCTTGTTGAGGTGAGCCAGTAAGAGTCTCTCCAGGACTTTCATGATGTGAGATGTCAGAGCAACTGGTCTGTAGTCATCTGCGCCCAGTATTTCAAAAATTTGAATCCAGATCAAAATGATCTGGATTTCCAAATCCCTGGATTCAGGTCCACGGATCTCAGATTGATATCTGGATATTTCAAAACTTTGGTGGATTGGATCAAAATGATCCTGATCCTGTTAGATGGAGATTTACAAATCTGTCCCTCCCACTGGATCATTGACAGGAAACAGGAAATGATGTCATAAAGGACTTGTCATGAGCGTGTGTCTGATCAATATGATCATGTATCAGTCAACGCTGACGCTGAACCATCACTGCAAACAGAGAAACAACTCTGGCAGTCAGATTTCTTTTTCTTCTTTAACTCAGACGTTTGTTCAGCTACAGAGAAGCTGTAGTTGAGAAACAGAGCGGTCTGTAAGTAGCTACTTTTAACATTTCCATACCAATAAAGATGTTTAATAGATTATTTTAATAACCAAGACACAAATCAAGGAAGCTCAATAATAAAAGTGTTTTGTTATTTGGCAACAACACTGTAAATTGTAATATTGGTTTGAATAGAATCTATCTAGAAGGCAGAACTTAATTTTAACTTAGTTGTTAGTAATACTTATTCTAAATAAGTTGTAAGAACTTTGGAGGGCAACATGTTAGATAACTTAATTTACTTAAGTTGAAACAGCTTAATTAAAATGAGTCAGGGGTGGTGAGGGAGCAGGTTTCCCACAATGCAGTTCACTTTTTTTTAACAATAAATTGGAGATCATTCACAAATGAGGGATTTATAAATGATGTTGGTAGTGTCATGTGACTGCTCTCAACTTGTTTGTTTATTCCTGTATGTAACACCGACTATCCAGCAGCTGCTGCACCGCGACAGAGAAGTATGTGGTCTGACAATAGTTGTAGCTGAAACCCACCTACACTAAGATTTTGCTACATAGTAAGAATAATATTGAGTTCATCATTTACTTTCAGTAAGATGTACTTGAAAGCATCATGTTGGTAAAAATTAAAATGATGTGAAACACCTCATCTAAATTCTATGAAATTAATCACATAACATTTGTTACCCAGCATCATTTACTTACAGTTTAATCAAATTTATTAAGTTCAGAAAAGTTCTACAAACTTAAACCATTTTAGTTTGTTCTACTTAATCACTCCTATTCCAGTTTACTTAATTTTTTTGAGGCAGAGTTTGCATATTTTTTAAGTAAAGCCAACTTATTAGAATTTACAGTGAAGAAGTGCAGAAATGAAAATCTTGAGTAAAAGAAACTATTGAGAGTATTGAGCAGACTCAGCAGCAGAATGTCCTCTGAAAGGGACGGACTCACTCAGCTCAGAAAGAAGAGGTGAAGGTAAAGATTAAGATGCTTGACAAGCAGTTAAAGTAATACATTTATGTGAAAATGAAACATGGTTATCAATTATTCATGCAAACATTTTTATTTATGGAGCGTCAACATGTTTACTTCGTGACAGAAATTGAACTTTTCAGGATTCGTCTGTAACTGTCACTAAATTCTGAGCTATGTGCAGATTTTGTTTACTTTTTTAAATGATGGACTGCAATCACAGCTACGTTCAGATTTAGGGAAATATTGTAGATGTGTCGTTTGTCGCACCAGGCATCCTTTCATCCCTGTTGTAGTGATGTGAAATCATGTTTGCGGGTCGCCACTAAGGGGCGCTGTTCATTGTGACTGTGATGTCAGAAAGTGAAGAAGAAGAGAACATTTGGCTTTTGTAGATGGCAGAAAGCAGCAGCAACGAATAAACGAATAAATGAATGCACCAGGCAGAGTAATAAAAGTTCTGAAATATACAGCGGTGTTGGGACATTTTCTTGTGCGTTCAGCCTAAACAACGTGCTGCAACATTTCCTCTTTAATGACATGGAGGCGTTTGTCTGGATGATAACGGTATAAGAGACAAAAGACCGCTTTCCAGAACAAGTTTGAAAGGGTTGGAACTGGATTATTGCCTAAAGCGCTTTGAGTGGTCCACATAGTGAGTAATTTAGCGCATCGCTGGAACTAAAAATGTCGTGCATGGGCGCCGCTTCAAATGTGGTTACACTCTTCAAATCTTAAAAGTGAAAAACAGGTCTCACGCAAAAATAATTTCCGTAGCAGAAACAAGAGCACAATGTTTGTTGTAAATTTGGCTCCATCACAATGCGTATGAAACATTTCATTTTTAAAAATATATCATATTATTTCTTCAGTATGAAAGGAGCAGATTTATGTAACAGATTCAGAGTGAAAGATGTGAAGTTCGTGACTGCAGCTGCAACCTCATTGTTTTCCACATCAAGATCCTCCTCAAATCCACCTCTGAGGTGGGATTATTTTAATTCCCATTTTCAGGATCAAAATAATCCAGATTTGGGCCCAAACCTTTGAAATACCCAAAAGAGCAAAAAATCTGGATTAAAGGCAGGATTGGATTCACAGATCTGGATTTAAATCTTCAGGATTAAATCTAGTTTGAAATACCCAATTTCTGATCAGATCTGGAAAAAATCCAATCCACCTGGATTAATCCTGGTGGATTATTTTTGAAATACTGGGCCCTGGTTCTGGTCCTGGTTCTGGTTCTGGTCTGTAGTCATTTGATTCAGCTGGTTGTGGTTTTTTAGGGACAGGAACATGACAGGATGTTTTCGACAGCACAGGAACTCTGTTCTGTCTCAGGCTGGTGTTAAAAAGGTGCTGGAGAACCGGACATAGTTGTTCTGAGCAGGTCTTGAGAACTCTGGGACTGATACCATCTGGACCTGCAGCCTTGTTCCGGTTCAGTTTTTCTAGATGTTTCTTGGCCTGGTCACAGGAGACAGTCAGGCTGGAGGTGGAGGCAGAGAGGAGGTTTCAGGGATGTGAGTGGAGACAGAGGAGGTCTCAGGATGTCCTGATGTGGAGGGAGATGAGGCTGTGTTCAGGTCCATGACTGAGGTGCAGGGTGACAGAGTGGAGGTGGGACAGGAAAGCTGTGGGCTCATGGAGGGTGTGTGGTGTATTGGGTTGTCGGCAGGGGGAACTGAACCTATTGAAGAACATGTTCAGTTCGTTAGCTCTGTCCAGACCTCCATCAGTCTGGTCCCCCTTTAACTTGAAGCCAGTGATCTTCTTCATTCCCGACCACACATCCCTCACGTTGTTCTGCTGGAGCTGCTCTCCAACTTCTTCCTGTCGTCCTCCTTCACTTCTTAGTCTGTGTTTTCAGTTGTTTTTGTGTGGTCTTCAGTAACTCCCTGTCTCCATCCCTGAAAGCTTTCTTTTTGATGTTCAGCAGCTTTTTCAGGTCACTGGTGATCCAGGGTTTGTTATTGGGGAAGCACCTCACTGTTCTTGTTGGAACGATGCTGTCCACACAGAAGTTTATGTAATCTGTCACACACTCAGTCATGGCATTGATGTCATCTCCATGAGGTTCACAGAGGACATTCCAGTCTGTGGCCTCAAAGCACCCTCTCAGAGCATCTTCAGCCTCAGTAGACCAGGTTTTAATCGTCCTCCTAATGACTGGTTGCTGCTGAACGATGGGCTTGTAGGTGGAGGTGAGAAGAACCAGATTATGATCTGATCTTCCTAAAGGAGGCAGGGCAGAGGAGCTGTATGCATTCTTTGTATTTGCATAAAATAAGTCCAACATCTTATTTTCTCTGGTGGAGCAGCTGACAAACTGCTGGAAAGTTGGTAACGTAGCAGAGAGGGAGACGTTGTTGAAGTCTCCAGAGATCGCTATGAAAGAGTTTGGATGCTGCAGCTTCCAGACCTGGGTGTACCTTCTGCGTATGCGCAAAATATAATGTCGCCACATTGGCGCTGGCCCTAAAAGACGAAAATGACGGACCATTTCTCAAAACGAAAACGTGTAAAAGATGCTGCTGTTGTTGTTAGCCAGGAGCGAGGACTGCTAGCTAAGGTCTCAATATGATGCCAAATGATGTGTGAGAGTTTGCATTATGTCCGCTCTTCATCTGGTTTGTTTACCTTCACTTGTTGTTTACCTTCACGTCTTGCTGATTCGCCTGTAAGGTCAAGCCTCCTCCAATATGATTGGTCAGCCCATCAACGACTGAACGACTGACCGACGCCTATTAAACCAGCAGTTCTTTTCAATCTGCTGAGAAGAACGCTGACGGTATTGATGGTATTGGCGGTATTTTTTATATTTATCATACTTATTTTAAGTTATTTTTGTTTATTCCGTCCTCCTAATATCTCCATCCTCATCTGGCGTCATATTTCCTTTTGCGCTTTCGTCTCGCAATTCGCCATGCTGCAAACCTCAAAACACGCAAAACCTAATTAATCTAGGGTCCTTTCCAACACGTTTGCACATGCTGTCGTTTGCGCCTTCATTCTTGGTAAATCACTCGCAAACCGTGGTTCAGCCCCTCGTGCAAAATTCCAGATTGCATGGGCAAATTACTACATGCAAATTTGCATCTTGATAAATCCGGCCCTTAGAATACTTTTGTTGTTTGGATACTTTTAATTTCACCTTTATGTACCGTATAAAAAAGATAATATTTACCCCAGCCATGTTTGGTATCCCCCCCCCAAAAAACAACTTCACTTACATGATTTTACACTTAAGACAATTTCTTCACCATATTGGACCAAAAACTGCACGAATAATACAATTTTACACTTTTTCCAGTTAGTAAAATAACAAAAATTGCTAAATATATTAAAGAGAACTCTCTGCAGTTTTGTCATTGATGGCTAAACTTCATCATCTTCATCATACCTGTACTGAGATTCCCTCCAGCCAGTAAAAGACAGTCTTTTCTTGACTTGCGTTCTGTGCCTTCCTCTCTTTTCCTCTCTTCCTCTGATGAGGTTTCCTTGCGTTTCTATGCCGAATTCACCATGATGCGCGTTCAAAACACCTGCTGTGTTAACATCCGTTTGCTAGCATGTGACTTGGTGCACAACTATACTTGGCTGCAATGTGCCACTGCGTCCCGTGTGGAAAAGTTGCATCGTGCAGTTTCTTGGCCTCGGGATGCTGCTGGACAGCGACGGCTGGAGAAATGTGCATAATGAATAAGTATGCCATCAACACAAGTCATGATGGAAAAGTTATTTGTCTTTGTGGTAAAACCATCATGAGTGAGACTTCTCATCATTTAGACCCTCTTTTCTCTCCTGTTTCAGCTTGATTGACAGACGGGGTTTGCTGCCAACGGACGAATCGGCCCAGACTGGTTGCTCAGATGTGGAGCTGCCCACTCTGGTGACCAAAAACGAGATAAACATGGTAGGAGGATTCTCTCAATCCCCCTCCTTCATGTAGGGATGTAACAATATTGTTGATATCACAATATCGCGGTAGGTAAACTGCCGCGGAATTGGTGTGGTCTTGTCACAGTATTAAACAGCGTATCTCCTGAGACAGAAATGATAGTTTTCAGTGCAATCTATGCGTAGCGTAACATACTAAACTACATAGACAATGATCCTTTGCTGCTAGTGCGCTCTTTTGAGTCAATGGGAGTCCACATAGCCCCCACACACAGGAAAAACAAGGTGAAAGGCGATCAGGTGAACACAGCATGGATATAGGGAGCCGAAGTCACACCCCCCACTTCCGCCCCCATGGGACCTAGGAGACGGAAAAATATGAATGGAAGTCAGTGAGCAGAAAATAATTGTCATCTTGTCCCAGTCGTTCCTTTGCCTTAGGCTCCAGATATGTTGGTTGTGGATTTAAATGAAAATTTTTCGTGCAAAGAAAAAATAAAATACTGCAAAGATTTTAGATTATTTCAGGATTTACTTGAAGCCGCTTTGTAGACTACAGCTCTCGTCGCAACCGACATGCATCACCAGCTGCCTGAGTACCCTACCGTTGTGATTTTACTCCGGCACGTCGCCGCTTTTTATTTCATTTTTTTCAAGAACAGGAAAAAGAGCATGAACAGAGGTGAAAACCGTTTCAAGTCAGGAAATGTTGAGTCTTTCCATCACGCCGATGGACTGATCTCCAGTCTCGTTCACGCCTGACGCAGGGAGCGACGTCATCACTTGCAGCGAGAGCTGTAGTCCACAAAGTCAACTACATGTAAATACTGAAATTATCGAAAATCTTTGCGGTATTTTTTTTCTTTGCACGAAAAATTTTCGTTTAAATCCATAACCAACATATCTGGAATCCACGGCAGAGAACGACTGGGACCAGAAGATAATTATTTTCTCCTCCTCGTACCGTCAGGTTCATATCAAGATAATATCATACCGTGAGATGTGGATATCGTTACATCCCTACCTTCTTGCCTGTATCCCCCTCTGCCTTGTTGCATTTATCTGCTGCCTGTTGAGTGTTGTGTAAAGGTCAATCGCCCGTGTGCATTATTTACTCTACAGCCACAGGTCTGTGTTCGGATCATTGCTGAATAAGTTGCGGTTTCAGTCTGTTGAGTTCAAGGCCTGCCCTCATCAGTAGCTGAGCTAAGATTAGCTCATTAAAAACCAAAAAACATTTTATTCAATCACCATCTTAAAGGGATAGTTCAGGTTTTTGGAAATGAAGTTGTGTGAAACATTCACCGTCTGTAGCTCTGATGCAACAGTGTCTCTACTGTCACCGAGCCTCCTGCTCTGAGAAACGGCCGGTAACGTACCGGAGAAAAAATAGTTCTGAACCTGTATGGGGGCGCCATTCTCCAAAGGTTTTTAAGCTAGAAAAGTATGCCTGTGTTTTGTCAAGACTATTTCAAGAATTTTAAAACATCCCGGCCTCATGTGAGACCTTTATTTAAATTCGGACTATTTTTTGGCCGATATCACTCCACAGCGTACCTCCGCAAGCCGTTCGTTGGAAACAGACATCAGTTATATAGCTCATCACTACGCCGCAGCAGCTGTAAACTGAGAAAATGGTATGAACGTGCTATTTCCCCACTTCCATAGTTTTCCTGTTATGAATGTACCGCTTAGGCAACTTTGGCTTGTGGCAATCGGGATGAAAATCTCTATGAAGGCAGCGAGAGTGAAGCAAATGCGTCTCTGTCAAGTTCACTTCAGTGACAGCGACTACCTGACACATCCGGGACAGAGATGCATGTTGAAGAGCACTGCTGTGCCCAAACCACTGGTAAGAGAAAAATTACCTAACACCAGTCCATACACTGATCCCAGCTGGCATTCGACCGACTTGAAATGTTAAAAAAAAAAACCTTGGTTAAAATAACGTCAGTTGATACAATGTTGAAAAATCAACTGTGAATGAATAGACCATTTGTTGAGTCATAATAATGATAATAACGCTTTACATTTCACGTGAAATATTTTTCACTGATAGAGCTCAGCTCCTGCACTATTTGAAGTTGAAATGTGCATGTTTCTCTCTATTTTGTAAACAAGAATATGCAACAATGGCAAATAATAACTAAAACAACTGTCAAGGAATTCTCAATGTAAAAGAAATTTCAATTTTTTTTTTCTAGGGAAAAATCAGACTTTCATAAAAAAAAAAAAAAAAAACATATCTTCATTAAAGTTTGTAAATACTTTTTGGGGGGTGGAGAGTTGTAATATTTACAGAATAACAGTAAATATTGAGTAAATGGGATGTCGTAGATTACTATGCTATGTATGTCCTACAATTTACAACTTGTTTGAAACCACACATTTGATGGTCAGAAATAAGATGTAAATAATAATGAAAATTTTCTCCCAGGTATGCACTACTGTCGCAAGAGTTGGAGCGGAACAAATGGAGCCCAAAATGGATTACAACCCAGAAGAAGTGCAAGCGATGTTTTCTGGACTCCAACCATCTACATCTACCCCTATGAAGCCTTCCACCTCTTCTGATTCATACATGAGACTTCAGCTCACCAGCCATGTGTCTTCATCATCGAGTACATACCTGGCCCTACCTCCCACCTGGACACAGGTGAGCTGATAATTATTTTTTATGATGTATACACTTTCTGTAAATGAAAATATGATTGTACACATTCCTTTATAATGAATATTGTGTTTATACATGGCCTAGTGAATGTATATACCTACGTTGAATAATACATGTAATGTTTCCAATGTACTTTTTACTTGTGTGTGAATATCTTTTTCAGCTACTTGACACACTTGCTCGTTCATATTTCCTTTCTTTTTTTTTTCTTTCTTTCTTTTTTTTTAGCAGTCAGATATCCAAACACTACAAAAACCCTGGAGACACTGGATACAAGTCTGAGTTCAGAGGCCACAACATTTGAAGATGACAGCTCATTTCTTCCACCAGAGTCCCCACAAACATCTAGCCAAGATACAAGCATTGATGCACCACCAGAACAAGGCAGAGACTCGTCAGAAAGGAAGTGGATTGTCAATGAGTCAGCCCTTATGGAATTATTTAAAACTTGCCATACTTGCTGGGTTTTCATTGACGTCAAAAATGTGACCATGAATGGATCCATGATCAAAATAGACTGGACATGTACATGCTGACATGGGCATAGTAAATCATGGCAATCATGTCCACATGTCAATGGAAAGCCAGAGAATAATATCATTTCATCAGCAGCCATACTTTTCACTGGGACAGCTGAAATTCAAGAGTGGGCTGATCTTGTCAATTTTCAGCTTCCAAGCAAGAATACTTACTATTCGCTGCAGTCTGCTGATCTGATACCAGTTGTTCATGAAACCTACAGTGCAATACGAGAGGAAATTTTGACAGAGCTTAAAGAGAAAACAGCTGCAGGCTGCCACATTGATTTTTGTGGTCATGCAAGGTAAATTTGCATTGTTGTGTGTATTTTTATTCTAGTTTTTTTCATTAACATTTTTTTTCGGGGGGGGGGGGGGTGAGGCGCTGTAGGGACGGATAACGCTGTAGCGACGCAGTTCCTGTGAGACGGTAGGCGTAAGATTCAAACCAGGCGACTTAAGGAATTTATCGTTTCAACTTATTGATATTTTCCAATATGATAATAATAATAATAATAATACATTTTATTTCATAGCGCCTTTCATGGCACCCAAGGACGCTTTACAGAGAAACAATAAAAACACAAAGGTTAAGTAAAAGCCAAGGATAAAAGAACAATTAAAAAGCAATAAGAATATGTTCAGATGGAGTTACAGATTATATGCAGTTTTGAACAGGTGGGTTTTTAGTCCGGATTTGAAAAGGGAGAAGCTGTCAATGTTTCTGAGGTCTGGGGGCAGATAGTTCCAGAGTTTGGGGGCAGAGCGACTGAAAGCTCTGCTCCCCATGGTGCTGAGGCGGGTGGGAGGGATGGTGAGGTGAAGGGAGGAGGAGGGCCTGAGAGAGCGGGAGGGAGTGGAAATATGGATGAGGTCGGACAGGTAGGGGGGAGAAAGGTTGTGGATGGCTCTAAAAGTATGGAGGAGGATCTTGAAGGTGGATCTGAATCTGACTGGAAGCCAGTGAAGCTGTTGCAGAACGGGGGTGATGTGGTGGAAGGAGGGAGTTCTGGTGGTGATGCGGGCTGCTGAGTTCTGGACCAGTTGGAGTTTATGGAGGAGTTTGTGAGGGAGACCAAAGAGGAGTGAATTACAGTAGTCAAGACGGGAGGTGACAAGACTGTGGACCAGGATGGCAGCAGTATGGGGGGTGAGAGAGGGACGGAGACAATTGATGGAGAGAAGATGGAAGTAAGCAGACCGGGTTATGTTATTGATGTGAGCTTAAAACGACAGTGAGCTGTCGAGAATGACACCCAGACTCTTTACCTGAGGGGAGGGGGAAACTGTAGCGTCATCAATAGTTATCGAGAAGCTGTTGGTTTTGGAGATGGTTGTTTTGGTGCCGACAAGAAGAAATTCAGTTTTATTGCTGTTGAGTTTGAGGAAGTTGGAGGTGAACCAAGATTTTATTTCTGAGAGGCAGTGGGTGAGGGGGGGGGGGGGGAGTGGAGTCGGGCTTACTGGAAATGTAGAGCTGGGTGTCATCCGCGAAACAGTGGAACTGGATGTTAAATCTACGGAAGATATTACCTAGTGGAAGGAGGTAAATTATGAAAAGGAGGGGCCCCAGGACGGAGCCTTGGGGCACACCTGAAGTGACTGGGGAGGGAAGTGAGGTGAATGATTTGAGTTGGATGAACTGAGTACGGCCAGTGAGATAGGAGTGGAACCAGTGGAAGGGGGTGTGGGTGATGCCGAGAGAGGAGAGTCTGCTGAGGAGGATGGAGTGAGAAATGGTGTCGAAGGCCGCACTCAGATCGAGGAGGATGAGGATGGAAATTAAACCAGAATCAGCAGCCATGAGGAGGTCATTGGTGATCTTGATGAGGGCCGTTTCGGTGCTGTGGTGGGGGCGGAAACCGGACTAGAACTATTCAAACAGGTTGTTATGGGTGAGATGAGAGTGGTGCTGAGAGGCAACAGCTTTTTCCAGGATTTTGGAGATGAAAGGAAGATGAGAAATGGGGCAAAGGTTATTGAAATCATTAGGATCTGAACCAGTTTTTTTCAGTATGGGACTGACTGCTGCGGTTTTGAGGAGGGTAGGAACAGTTCCAGTTGACAGTGAGGAGTGAATGATGGTTGATATGAGGGGGAGCAGAGAGGGAATGCAGGATTTGACCAGAGCTGTGGGGAGGGGATCTAGCTGACAGGTGGATGGTTTGGACTTGGTGATAAGGTCAGAAATTGCTGAGGGATGGGGGAGCACAAAAGTGGAGAGAGGAGAACAAGGTTGGTGAAGCTGAGAGGGAGGGGGGAAGAGGTAGTGGGGCCGAGATGTTGGTGGATGTTGTTGACCTTGTCATTGAAAAACTGAAGGAGAGAGTTGCAGGTGTCCGTAGAGTATAGATGGCTGGGGAGGGACTCCGGGGGTTGTGTGATGCTATTGAGAATGGAGAATAGGGTCTTGGTGTTGCCAGTGTTGGAGCTAATAAGTCCAGAGTAATATTGGGATTTTGCATGAGAAATGGAGTCCTTGTAAAGAGATAGCTGAGCGGTGTACATGTCCGTAGAGTATAGATGGCTGGGGAGGGACTCCGGGGTTTGTGTGATGCTATTGAGAATGGAGAATAGGGTCTTGGTGTTGCCAGTGTTGGAGCTAATAAGTCCAGAGTAATATTGGGATTTTGGCATGAGAAATGGAGTCCTTGTAAAGAGATAGCTGAGCGGTGTACATGTCCGTAGAGTATAGATGGCTGGGGAGGGACTCCGGGGGTTGTGTGATGCTATTGAGAATGGAGAATAGGGTCTTGGTGTTGCCAGTGTTGGAGCTAATAAGTCCAGAGTAATATTGGGATTTTGCATGAGAAATGGAGTCCTTGTAAAGAGATAGCTGAGCGGTGTACATGTCCTTGTGGATAGTGAGGCCCGATTTCCTGGAGAGTCTTTCAAGCTGACGAGTTTTGGATTTTAAGGAACGGAGTGCAGGGGTGAACCAGGGACCAGACCGGGAAAAGAAAACTGTACGGGATTTGACGGGAGCAAGGGAGTTGAGGATGGAAGTGAGACCCTTGTTGTACAGGGTGACAAGATCATCTGGGTTGGAGGAGGGGTCAGGGTGGTAATGCTGGAGGAGAGAGAGTCAATGTTGATGTCCTTAATGTTACGGTATGAGATGACACGGGCTGGCTTGGTGATGGAGAGACAGAGAGGGACAGTAAATGAGAGGAGGAAATGGTCTGTAAAATGGAGCTGATCAGTTGCGCAGTTGGAGGGGGTAAGACCGGAACAGCAGATTAAATCCAGGGTGTGTCCTTTAATGTGTGTGGGGAAGTGGGAATGCTTATGGAAGCCAAGACTGTCCAGTGTTGAGGAGAAATCCTTGGTGAGGGGGGAGAGCAGTATTGTCCATGTGGATGTTAGTCACCAAGCAGAATTACATTGGGAGACAGAGTGGAGAGGTGGGTGAGGAGGGCGGAGAATTCATTCAGAAAATCAGTGTTGGGCTTGGGAGGGCGATAAATTGTAGCAATGATTGTAGGAATGGGTCCGGGTATTTGACAAGCAAGGCATTCGACAGTGGAGAGAAGAGGTACAGATACTGGGAGCACCTTAAGGGTCTCATGGTGTAATATCGCGAGACCGCCACCGCGTCCGGAGCTGCGAGGTTTACAATGATAAACAAACCCGGCAGGAGTGCTGTCATTGAGCTGGGAGAAATCACCAGGTTGCTGCCAAGTTTCAGTTAAACAGAAAAAGTCAAGCTTACAGTCAAAGAGGAGATCTTGGAGGAGATGACCTTTGCTTGTGAGAGCGCGGACGTTGAGAAGACCGAAGCTGACGGTGCGGTTGTTGCTGGTGACAGGAGCATTAGCATTAGCCGAACTGGCTAGTCCGGCTAACATGCTGAGATCCGCCGACCGGCCGGTGTTTCTGGGTCGGCGGTGAGCGGAGGACCAGAAAGAGGGAATTCCCCTGGAATCTCCGAAGTGGAAACCCCGCCGTGACGCACGATGGATATATTGTCAACGAGGCTGGTAGGCGATGAATGGGAGTAGACAGAAAGCTGCTGGTGGAGAAATTCCAAATTGCCGAAAGCGGAGGCTGAGAAGCTCTGCCGCCGAGTACTGGAGGAGCCCAACCACGGATAGATTGAGGAATGACAGGATGATCCAGCCCAGGAGAATTCACACAAACTCCTTATTGATCCACATCGTGGAGCACAGCGGAGAGGCGGTGACGTGGAACCGGGCAGCGAGCTGAGCAGGTAGGTGAAGTTAGACTGATGCCATGACAGACAGAGCGATGACAGTCTGATTGAGGATCATCAAGCAAAAAATGATGGTAATTCCAGAAAAGGCGAACTGCACAGGGGAAAAGTGGTTAAAAACACTTAAAAACGCTCAAGAATTACCGGAGAGCAGCGGCAGTAAGACACGCCAGCGTTCACTCAACCGGGATAATTAAATAAATAATCATTAAAACAAATAAACAAACAAAAAAAAAAGGAGTATAGCGAAAGGTACACTCTGGAGGAAAGCAGGGAAGATCCGACCAGCCTGACGGATTGCATTGATCAGTGTTACAATCAGATTGTCATGAAAAAAGGAGTCAAAGAATCTAAGCTAACGTCCACTCCGGAAAGCAAAAGCAAGAGAGCTCGGAAAGCAGACTCCTCCAATGCGTTGTCTTCACCTGAACAGTCGGTGGAAGGGCGTCCTTCTCTCCATAGAGAGGAAACTAGACACGCTGTTTGAACCTGGTGGAAATCCTCCATAAAGAATTCCAGAAGCTCTGGGATTCATTGGAGTTCAGCCAGAACCAGGTGGAAACATTAGCAGCAGCAAACACCAACCTCCAAGACACGGTTAAGTCCCTCACTGAGGGAATAAACTGGCTGTCTGGAGAAAATAAAAAGATGAGAGAGTCAGTAATCGATCTGCAGGCTCGGAGCCTGAGAGATAATCTGGTATTTGCAGGGATCCCAGAGCAGACAGACGAAAACCCTGAGGAAACAATAAAAACCTTCATTCATAAACAACTAAAACTCCCCTTTGATATAGTCAACGGTATCGGCTTCCACTCCCTTCCTTCCTTCTCTCTTTTTCTCTCACTCTCACACAGTGAACTTTAATTTAACCCACGACTTTACTAACATGAATCACGAGAATCATGTCTTTTTATACCCCGGTCTCCTGGGCGCTACTGGGGGAAGGGTGGGTAGTGGCTGCTTCCCGAGCTAGTGGTCATGGCCGGCTGCATTGCGGGGGGTCTGCTAGCTCGGGGGATGCCTGGCCTGCTGCGTCTGGGGGTGGGGGGTGGGTAGGGGAGGAATGTGCCGGGGGGCTTAGAGCTCGCGGCTCCTTCTCCGGTCTGGGCTATCAGCTGGGAGGCATGGAGGCAAGGGTAAGAGTGAGGTGGGTGTGTGAGAACAAATGAATGTGAGTGTGAAGGGGGAAATGTGGGAGGGAGGAATATGGGCTGGAAGAGGGAAGAGAACTGGGTAAGTGGTTGGAGGAAAGGGGGGATGGGGGAAGGAGGCGTATGCTTGTGAGTGTCTGGTAGGAATTGTTGTGAGGGGCTGAAGAAAGAAGGGCGGGAATGTGTCAGGTTGGAGGAAAGGGTGGGGCTGTACACGTGGGGGGAGCTCATGGGGTATTTGGGGGTATAGGGAGGTGGGGGCGTTAGTGTGGGGTGGAGGGAGGGGTTGGTGCAGGTGTGTGGGGGGAGTGTATGTGGTTGTTAGAGGGTATCAGGAGGTGGGGGTTATGTGTGGAGGGAAGAGGGAGGAGGGTGTTGGGGTGCAGGGAGGAGTGAGTGTGGGTATGTAAGGTCGGAGAGCAGAGCGGGTGGGTGCATATGTGTGGGGGGAGTGCATGTGGGTGTTGAGGGTATGTGTGTGGGGAGTGTGTGTGTGTCTGTGTGGTGGTGGTGTAGGGGGTGGTAGCAGTGGTGGCGCCCTGGTGTCAGGTGTGTGGGGCAGGGATGTCAGGGTGGGGGCTAGCCTGTGCTGAGGAGGTGTCGTCTGGCGGGTCAGGTCCTCCTGGGTTTTCGGTTTGGCCGCCTGGGTCGGGTGGGGGGGGGCTGCTCCTGGTCACTTGGGCCCTGTGCTGTCCCTGCCCCGTGGGCGGCCGGCGCCCGGTGTGGTCGGCAACTGCTGGTCTTGGTCCGCTGGGGCCTGGGCCCCGAGACAGCCTTCTCCAGGTCCCCACGGTTAAGAAAAGGTTTTACCTTAGAGAGGAGACGGAGTTGGAAAAAGCTGGTTCTGACGATGGCACTAATCTGTTTTTCGAAATTGAGGCCACTGTCTAATAGAACCACTGTCTAATAGATTTTTCACGCAGGACTTGGGGGAGGGAATAGAAGTGTTGCAGTCTGGGAAGGAACTAAGCATGAGTGGAGTGCCAAACAAAATTAAATCAGTCTTGGCGTCATTAAGATGTAAGAAATTCCGCGCGAGCCATGACTTTACGTCATTTAGACAGTCTAAAAGTTGTGTGTATGACGGAGTGTGATTTCTGGGAAGTCGTCGGCATAGAAATGGAAAGATAGGTGATGCTTGTCAATGATAGAACCAAGGGGCAGCAGATACAGCAGAAAAAGGAGAGGACCGAGAACTGAGCCTTGTGGCACCCTGTAGGTGAGTGGAACACGTGAGGAGGAGGAATCACCGGAAACAACGGAGAAGCTTCTGTCAGACAGATAGCTTTTGAACCATTTGAGTGCTGTTCCACGGATACCAATTAAGTGCTCCAGGCGGGAAATAAGGACAGTGTGGTCGACCGTATCAAAAGCGGCAGAGAGGTCTAAGAGGACTAGCAGGGTGGGATTACCAGCATCAACAGATAGAGTGATGTCATTATGAATTTTTAGCAGGGCCGTCTCAGTACTATGGCGAGCCCTAAAACCAGACTGGAACTTGCTCAGAAGGGCGTTTTGATCTAGAAAAGGGTGTAATTGTTTAAGAACAAGCTTTTCTAGTACCTTTTGAAAGAAAGGGAAGGTGGGAGACTGGTTTAAAGTTTTGTAGCAGGAGAGGATCGAGATGTGTTTTTTTCAAAATAGGCCTGACCACAGCATGCTTGAAGGCAGCCGGGACAGATCCCAGAGATAGACAAACATTGAGAAAGAGAAGTAAGGACCAACAGAAACAAAAAACCTCTTTTTAGCAACCTGGCCGGAATTATGTCTGATGGACAACCTGTAGGTTTCAAGCTGCTAACAACATCACTAAGGTGTGATAAAGAGATGGTCTCAAAATGCTCGAAAACCTGCACAGGAGCAGTGTGGACATCAGTCACAGCAGAGGGGCTAGCAGCAATGCTTTTCCTAACAGACAGCTCAAATTAACTCAAGGAACTGAGGAGATTGTGGACATCTATCCTCTATCATGTCTGTAACATCCACCGTTGGGCGGAGGATGGAGAAGAGTACACGTCGACATTAGGAGCTCACCAAAGAGCAAACAGAGAAGGAAGAAATGGCTGAAATATGCTGAGAAGAGGAGGCACTTCCAATATCGAACCATGTTTGCATGAACCCAACTGAGTATCCTTGACCACAACCACAACGTTGGCCGTCAGCAGTATACTTCTCTCTCTGATAAGCATGAATGATTAGCCAAAAAAGGTCTTTTATTCTATGGCAGCGGTAGGCAGCTCGAGCCCTTAAGGGCTGGCATCCTGCAGTTATTAGGACTTTCCCTGCTGCAACACAACTGACTTCAGTCAATGGGTAATTAGCAGACTTGTGCAGCCAAGCTCTGAACATCAGAAGGTGTGTTGCAGCAGGAAAGCCCTGAAGACCTGCAGGATGCCGGCCCCCGAGGACTGGAGTTACCTACCCCTGTTCTATGGGCTCCATAAAGTAAAATTTAAACATGATCACACAAAGATGTTTTTATTCATTACTCAGTGGATTTGGTTACGAATAGGGCTGGATGATAATTCAATATCAATATATATCGATCGATAGAGGTTTTTGCAATATAGAAAAAAGAGGGTCAATAAAAGTTCAATATAGAAGCACAGTTTTCCGCTTTAGCCTATCGAGTAGCATGATACTACAGTCACTCCTTCATCCAACCAATCACAAACGCAGACCAGGCAAAGGCTGAACTGGAATTCAGTGTTATGCTCCTTTCAGACTTCCACTGGAAAGCGGTAATATTGTGATCTGCACATTTACAGATTGGTCTACACATTTGCAGGTCTTAGTGCACATTTACAGATTGGTCTACACATTTGCAGATCTTAGTACACATTTACAGATTGGTCTACACATTTGCAGATCTTAGTGCACATTTACAGATTGGTCTACACATTTGCAGATCTTAGTGCACATTTACAGATTGGTCTACACATTTGCAGATCTTAGTGCACATTTACAGATTGGTCTACACATTTGCAGATCTTAGTACACATTTACAGATTGGTCTACACATTTGCAGATCTTAGTGCACATTTACAGATTGGTCTACACATTTGCAGATCTTAGTGCACATTTACAGATTGGTCTACACATTTGCAGATCTTAGTACACATTTACAGATTGGTCTACACATTTGCAGATCTTAGTGCACATTTACAGATTGGTCTACACATTTGCAGGTCTTAGTGCACATTTACAGATTGGTCTACACATTTGCAGATCTTAGTGCACATTTACAGATTGGTCTACACATTTGCAGATCTTAGTACACATTTACAGATTGGTCTACACATTTGCAGATCTTAGTACACATTTACAGATTGGTCTACACATTTGCAGATCTTAGTACACATTTACAGATTGGTCTACACATTTGCAGATCTTAGTACACATTTACAGATTGGTCTACACATTTGCAGATCTTAGTGCACATTTACAGATTGGTCTACACATTTGCAGGTCTTAGTGCACATTTACAGATTGGTCTACACATTTGCAGATCTTAGTGCACATTTACAGATTGGTCTACACATTTGCAGGTCTTAGTGCACATTTACAGATTAGTCTACACATCTGCAGGTCTTAGTGCACATTTACAGATTAGTCTACACATCTGCAGGTCTTAGTGCACATTTACAGATTGGTCTACACATTTGCAGGTCTTAGTGCACATTTACAGATTGGTCTACACATTTGCAGATCTTAGTACACATTTACAGATTGGTCTACACATTTGCAGATCTTAGTGCACATTTACAGATTGGTCTACACATTTGCAGATCTTAGTGCACATTTACAGATTGGTCTACACATTTGCAGATCTTAGTGCACATTTACAGATTGGTCTACACATTTGCAGATCTTAGTACACATTTACAGATTGGTCTACACATTTGCAGATCTTAGTGCACATTTACAGATTGGTCTACACATTTGCAGATCTTAGTGCACATTTACAGATTGGTCTACACATTTGCAGATCTTAGTACACATTTACAGATTGGTCTACACATTTGCAGATCTTAGTGCACATTTACAGATTGGTCTACACATTTGCAGGTCTTAGTGCACATTTACAGATTGGTCTACACATTTGCAGATCTTAGTGCACATTTACAGATTGGTCTACACATTTGCAGATCTTAGTACACATTTACAGATTGGTCTACACATTTGCAGATCTTAGTACACATTTACAGATTGGTCTACACATTTGCAGATCTTAGTACACATTTACAGATTGGTCTACACATTTGCAGATCTTAGTACACATTTACAGATTGGTCTACACATTTGCAGATCTTAGTGCACATTTACAGATTGGTCTACACATTTGCAGGTCTTAGTGCACATTTACAGATTGGTCTACACATTTGCAGATCTTAGTGCACATTTACAGATTGGTCTACACATTTGCAGGTCTTAGTGCACATTTACAGATTAGTCTACACATCTGCAGGTCTTAGTGCACATTTACAGATTAGTCTACACATCTGCAGGTCTTAGTGCACATTTACAGATTGGTCTACACATTTGCAGGTCTTAGTGCACATTTACAGATTGGTCTACACATTTGCAGATCTTAGTGCACATTTACAGATTGGTCTACACATTTGCAGATCTTAGTGCACATTTACAGATTGGTCTACACATTTGCAGATCTTAGTACACATTTACAGATTGGTCTACACATTTGCAGGTCTTAGTGCACATTTACAGATTGGTCTACACATTTGCAGATCTTAGTGCACATTTACAGATTGGTCTACACATTTGCAGATCTTAGTGCACATTTACAGATTGGTCTACACATTTGCAGATCTTAGTGCACATTTACAGATTGGTCTACACATTTGCAGATCTTAGTGCACATTTACAGATTGGTCTACACATTTGCAGGTCTTAGTGCACATTTACAGATTGGTCTACACATTTGCAGATCTTAGTGCACATTTACAGATTAGTCTACACATCTGCAGATCTTAGTGCACATTTACAGATTGGTCTACACATCTGCAGATCTTAGTGCACATTTACAGATTGGTCTACACATTTGCAGATCTTAGTGCACATTTACAGATTGGTCTACACATTTGCAGATCTTAGTGCACATTTACAGATTGGTCTACACATTTGCAGATCTTAGTGCACATTTACAGATTGGTCTACACATTTGCAGATCTTAGTGCACATTTACAGATTGGTCTACACATTTGCAGATCTTAGTGCACATTTACAGATTGGTCTACACATTTGCAGATCTTAGTGCACATTTACAGATTGGTCTACACATTTGTGGATTTTTTACACATTTGCAAACGTTATTATACACACACAAGTGGTTTTACACATGTGCAGGTTCTTGTACATACACACAAATCTCATTTACAGATTCATTTACACATTTGTAAATCTGACTGCGTGTGCACACACAATTGAGAAACAGATACACAACTCCCCACACACATTTGTAAATAATATTGCTACAATATTACCCCCATAGTCACATTTATATTTATATTTTTGGTTTTATGCGCTTGTGTTTTTATTCTGTTTTTACTTCTGATTTATACTTTTATTCTGTACAGCACTCCGGTCAACAGAGGTGGTTTTTAAATGTGCTCTATCAATAAATGTGACTTGACTCGACAGCTTATGACCTCAACTCATCTTTACACAGCTTAGATACAAAACCTTACTTTTTTAGGTGTGGTTACCATGTTTTAATACCTGTTTTATAACCATACAGAATTTTTTATTTATTTTTCTAAAAACACTGTTTCACTTTAGTTCTAGCTTGTTATATTTGTTTCCAAATCAAAACATAACTATTTTTTTCTTTCCAGCAATTGCATCACATGTTGTTAATTTGTATTTATTTATTTCATCACGTTTTTTATCACAGTTTTTGTCTGTAACAAATATGAGTATTTTGGTGATTTATTTGCTTTTGAGCACACAACTGTTGTAAATACTTTATCTTTTTAGAAACTTTAACTCCTCACACTCCTTGAATCCAATATACTGTCCAATCGCTGATGAGTATGTTTGTCTTATAATGTTCACCACACAGGAGGGAAGAACACGCCTTCTCCCTTTGCCCAGCTGTTCACCGTTTAGGGCCCATTCAAGCACCATCCAGTAGCCAATCAGCCTGTATTGTCTGAAACAGAGAAATATAAAGTACAGTGGTTATGTGTGTAGGCCTGTTTATTGCCAAACAAGACACATCTTATTGATGTTATGTGGGCTATTTTTATTTGCCTAGAATCATGATGCTTTCGGCCCACTTATTGAAGTATGGCAGATGATTCCTTTTATTGACATAATAAGGGAAATTCTAATATAAAGTATTGTAGCCTATAGAAACATGAGAAAAATGTAAGGCTATTATTAATTTGTAGGCAATATGTAATCAAAACAAGTAAACATAACTAAGTATACCCACAGAGCCACCACAAATACACACAACTGCTAATTAATTCAATTTTGCGTACAAAATATAATCAAACACTTACTTGTTAGACAGTTGGCCATCAGGTCCAGCTGGCCTGGGACACTTACTCCAATTTATTTTGGGAAGGTTGAATAAAAGTTGATTATTGCCGGTGTGTCCCGATGACTGGTGATGCAGGCAGAAGATGCGCTCGTTTCCACTGGGTTGGTGAGCTCTTGCATCTGTCGTCCGGCTAATTCCCACTCGCGGCAGCAGTAGCTCTCCAACTCTGTTGGCATCGGCTGGCACTTTTGACAAGTGCACCACCAAATGGCATTTATTTGTTCTCTCTCCTTTCTGCTCCCGTGGGAAGCAACGGTTGTTCCGTCATTTCTCTCCTCTGCCCGATCATTTTCCATCTGAAGAAGTTCTTCATCAGTGTACTCTGGTTCATAAAGATAACCCCTTGGCAAAGGGGTAAAGGGCAAATCATTGTCGCTATCATAGTCTGACATATTTTTCCTTACTGATAACAGGCTACAAGGTATTTGCTCTGTATTGTAAAGCAGCTAACAACGTTTGCTAGGCGCGGTCCAAACTGATGTCTGTTTCCAAGTAACGGCTTGCGCAGGTACGCGGTGGAGTGATATCGGCCCAAAAAAATAGTCCAAATTTAAATCAAGGTCTGACATGAGGCCGGGATGTTTTAAAATTCTTGAAGTCTAACAAAACACATACATACTTTTCTAGCTTAAAAACCTTTGGAGAATGGCGCCCCCATACAGCTTCAGCACTACTTTTTCTCCAGAAACCAGCCGCTTCTCAGAGCAGGAGGCTTGGTGACAGTAGAGACTGTTGCATCAGAGCTACAGACGGTGAATGTTTCACACAACTTTGTGTCCAAAAACCTGAACTATCCCTCTAACCTCAGTATTTATGTGCCGGCTGGATTGTAAACTAGCTTAGGGTTCTTAGAGAGCAAAAAGATATATATATAAATGAAGACTGTTCCTGCTCCTCCTCCTCCTCCTCCTACTCCTCACAGAGTGTCTTTGTAATTCTGTCTGACAGCCACGGATATAAAAAGGATGAAAAGGTACCTGGAATTTGCACAGCACCTTTTGTTCACAATAGTATCAGTGATTCAGGTTGGGCTGCAGCCTGAGCCACAATGTTCTCATCTTAAGGAGCTGCTGTTTACATCGCAGGAACTCTTAAGTGTTATTCATGCATCTACAACAATACAAGATTTATAGCTACATTGAATTTTTCAGAAGTAGTCTGACATACATAGAAAGAAATCAACAGTTTTATGATGATTATTTTTATTATTAGATGGGATTAACACCAGACGGGAAGCTGTCAGAGCAGAGGAAGCCGCAGCTGTGGAAAACTGTTCGGCAGTTTTCGCTACCAGCTTCATCAATAAACACCACACAGCTCTTCTAGCTCCAGTAAAGTCCGTGTCTGCTTCACTACGGCGAAGCAAAAGGGAGAAAGGGTTACCCGTCACTTCGCCTCCGCCGTAGGAAAGTTTAACAGTCGTATATGTCGGCGCTTTCATTGTGGAGACAAGACCAGAGACCTCTCTACATTTACCAAATCAAGTTACACTACGAGCGGTGGGCTGCCAGATTCCAGTGCTCAGGGACCCACAGTGGTCTATTTGTGTTCAGTCTGGAACCACAAAGTGACTGTGGAGAACATTGGAGTCCGGTGAACTCATGGTCATGTTCCAGAAACAGGTGGGGATGATGTGAGCTTTATGACATGGTGCATTATCCTGCTGGAAGTAGCCATCAGAAGATGGTCCACTGTGGTCATGAAGGGATGGACATGGTCAGCAACAATACTCAGTAGGGCTGTAACGGTACACAAGAATCACGGTTCGGTTTTTCCTCGGTACAGTAAAGGTGAAAAAATTAACAAATATTAACTGTCTTGTGTTTTATCAACCAGTTCACTAAACTGTAACATCATAGCTGAGTTCATACTACATATCTGACCCAGTGTTTTCCCTACCATTATACAGGCAGGGCACCACCCTACCAGACCCAGCACCACCTACAAAGTCAGGTTCATTTATCCTGATCTGGTTTTCCATCCAGCATGAGGTCACAAACTGGTTTCAGGTCTCATTTCCTCTAGAACAGGTTTATGTTGAGCTCTTGGATTAAAAGCTACACTGATGTTAGTTATCAGGTTTACATGACAGCATGCAGCTGATCTCTGAGTTTCTGTGATGCGACCACCCACAGACACGCGCACGTTTACGGGATGACCGTGCATGGCACATCAGACAGCGCGTGCGTCTGAAAACGTGTCAACCAGCTGAAACTCAGACACAGATGTCAGTTTTAAACTCTACCGAGAAGCTGAAGATGGAAACACTCACGCGCCTTTTCACCTGCTGATGTGCTGTGAACGAGCACGTCGCGGGAACGCACACAACTGATACCGCCGTTTATCACGTTTAATTATGTCAGCACATCATCTAAGATTTGAACTTTAATATTTAGCATGACTTCATGGAATGAAACGTTTTTTTCAGGTCTTATACAATCCTTTACGTTTTTCTGTCCTGTGATTTTTCTTTTTTATCAGTTTGGAAACACGACATGACTGAACAGAGAAGTTGCTGCGGATTATTTTATCATTATTGTTATTATTATTATTATTAACACTGGAATGCTGCAACTGGAAGGTTACTGTTACAGAGTTCATGAATACATCATTCAGCAGAGATGATTTTTAGTTTCTTTAGGTTATCAACACAGCGGCTTACTCATATTCATCCTACCCTCGCCCCCCGTGCCCTCCCAGTGTTGTGAAGCTGGTGGGGAAACACTGTGACCGCAGCTCTGCAATGTCGGCACACTAATTTCGTTATGTCGACTTTTATTCAGCTCCCTCTTTGTCTAAACCGAAGTTCTGCCAGACAGAAGACTTGAGAGTTGGTGGAGCTTCCTGTAGCTCAACAATCTCTCATCCATGTTGTGAGTTGTTAGAAACAGGATGGTGAGGCGCTGCGTGGGTCCGTTATGTCCGGTGGCAGCAAGAACTTAATGAAACAATAAACAGCTAAATGAACAAATCCTGTGCTCAACAGTTCGGTACAGGGTCGTGCCGAACCGAGAGTTCGAACGGTTCGACACAAATACATGTACCGTTACAGCCCTAATACTCAGGTAGGCTGTGGTGCTTAAACCGCCACGTTGGTACTAATGGGCCTAAAGTGTGCCAAGAAAATTTTCCCCACACCATTACACCAGCAGCAGCCTGAAGCCTTGATCAGCAAGATGGATCCATGCTTTCACGATGTTTCAAGCAAATTCTGAGCCTAGCATCTGAATGTGGAGCTAAAATGGACAGTCATTAGACCAGCAACATTTCTCCATCTTCTATTGTCCAATGCTGGTGAGTCTGTGTGAACTGCAGCTTCAGTTTCCTGTTCTTAGCTGACAGGAGCGGCACCCGGTGTGGTCTTCTGCTGCTGGAGCCCATCTGCTTCCATGATGGGCGTGTTGTGTGTTCAGAGATGCTCTTCTGCAGACTTTGGTTGGAACCAGAGGTTATTTGAGTTCCTCATTCCTCATTCTGATGCTCAGTTTGAACTTCAGCAAGTCATCTTGAGTCTACATGACTAGATGTACTTTGGGGCTGCCATGTGATTGACTGATTACGTATGTGTTTTGGGAAGCAGTTAAACAGGTGGATGCAATTAAGTGTAGTTTGTTTAACTGCTTAAAGAATGAGCAACAAATACTCTAAAAATGTTCATTTCTAGTAGTTTAAGAACGATGAAGCAAAGCGTCACAATCCATGGTGGGAAACAAGGATAAAGAAACCAAATGCATGACCACAGACAGGCTTGGTGAACTAGACTAAAACTTGATTAAACAAACATGATGTGACCCCCCCCCCCCCCCCCCCCCCCCCCATTACCATTAAATGATATTTTATGAGGTCATTTTCAATTTACAAAAGTACTCTTCATGTTTACAATGAGTACACTCTTAAACATGTCACCTGTGTACTAGGTCAAACACAGACCTGAACCCAGCTCCATAACCATTACACTACCACTCTACCCCTTTCTTTATTGCTATGCTGCTATACATTAAGTATACTTGTAAGTTTACTAGGCATATTACTTGTAGCATACTATTTATATTCTTGAAATATAACAAAGTATTCTTTAAGTTAACTCATACAATAAGTATACTACACTGCAATGAATTTACAAAATCTATTTATGCATTTTAAATTATTATTTGTTGAAGCAGTCCTACAGAGAAAAATTTAAAAGGCATCATGTAATGTACACGTGAGTGGGGTCAAACTAAATATTTATTTTGAATTTTAATTTATATTGTGCATTGCTGTAATGTCAGTGGTAAATAAATATTTTGATACTTCTGTATTTGATTTATTGCAATGCCTTGATTTTAGTGAGGTCAGTACACATGGTAGCCAAAAATGCTATGGTTGTAATAATTGACAATTTCTTTTGGTGTTTCGGTTTTCGGCCTTGCTCATTTTTTATTTTCGGTTCCAGTCAGGAATTTTCATTTTGGTGCATCCCTAAGATGTACTTTTCAGACACAAAGAGCCTCTAACCTTATGTTTGTGGTGAAAAACATTTATGTTCTGCAAATTAGATGTAAGCACCAGTAACTGACTGGCCTTACACTGTACTCGGATAATATTTACTAAGTATCAGTGCTTTGTGACAAGAAGTAAAATGTATCCTGGAGAATAAGTTAGTATTAAAGTGCAAGTGTAAGTTGTAGTATTAATGTCTCTATTAATGTCTCAGAATTTTCTTTATACTTTTACATATAAGCCAAGTTTACTTCCCTATACTATTCTTAAGTATATAGAAAATAGTATGAAAAATGTAAACTCCAAGTGTACTCCATCAGTTTAAGTATAGAATAAGTATTCACATCATACACTTGAACCGAGTACTTTTTGCTGGGGGTCATTCGTGCGCTGCTGCAGTCTTGAAATCTTCCCTGTTAGTCGTGATAATTTCACTGTCTCCTCTTGTCTTTGTTTTCTTGGGTGTTCCCGTCCTTTCCCAGTGCACGCAAGGAACTAAAGATCTGCTAGAGTCAGCAGCTCATCATCCACTCCTGTCCACCTCCTGTCCTCAGGGGAAACCTCAGACAGCTCATCCCTGTGCAGAAAACAGCCCTGCAGGGAACTCTGACCCCCCGCTGGAGCTCTCCGGGAGCAGCAGGACCTCCCATTCCTCCAGATCCCATGGGAATACCTCGCCTCTGCGTAAAGCTAAGACTTGCTCAAAAAAATCCAAACGGGCTGCTTTGCACATTCCCAACCCCACCTTTGATGCCCCTGTTTCTCCCACGCCCCTAAACTGATCCTGGCTCCACAAAGACACCAGCGTTGCACTGATGGACTCCAGTGACGTCATTCTCAAGTAAAAACACACTTTGCCTGAAGCCTGCATGCTGTAAAATGATCCAAATGAGATGAAATTCTCCCTTTTTATGTTTGTTTAGATAAAGTCTTGGGTCTGGTCTCTGAGGATGACACTCATATACCCTGTTTTCACCAGCGGGTCTGAGTTGGGTCGGGCCGGGTCAGTCCACGTTATTTTGCGTCTCCACAGATAAAAACTGGGAGACGCAACCCACTTATATCCGACCCGACCCGGCCAACTTTTTTGGTACCCTTTGGTAGGGGTACTGATCTCACCGACCCGGACCAAAGAGGTGGAGCTAACACAAAGCAATACATTGATTCATTGAAAAATCCGTCACTTCCCGTGTGACCCAGTGAAAAAACAAGGCAGGGGTGACTCCTTTGTTTCTGTCACGTGTGGTGCTGTGCTTTGGTTAGAAGGTGTTGCACAGCGATGTGGTCACGCGATCACATAGCAGCGCTATCTGGTTAATACTCCGCCTCCAGGATAAGGGTACAGTTTGCTGTAGGGACGCAACGTGAAATCAACACATCCGTACCAAAACCCACCTGATCCGGCCTGGCCTGACCCAGACCCACGGGTGGAAACGGGGCTATAATGATGTGGACAAAGAAACACAAGGGCTAACCAGACAAGGAATTCTATGGATGCAATTAAGCCTTCAGAGTAGAACAGAAAGCAAATGAAAAGCAAAAATCTTTAAGATTTAAGAAGCTGTGATTAAGCCATATGTCTTTCTGACAGGTATGCAAAAGAAAATGAGCATGACAGGGTCACCAAATTCTGTGGAGCACTGACTGAGGTATTAACTTGAAAAGCTTTGTTAGGAGGGCTGAGTGCATCCTAGTAAAGGAAATCCATCTTAAATATGAATCGTCTTCTACATGAGGTCATCAGCCAGCAAATAAAAAAGACTAACGGTGTGTTCAGACCAAGCGGCAACCTCCGGTGGCCAGCAGTGATGCAACCCGGAAATGGACATTTTCTGTAATATTCCCTTCATCCGCTAGGGGCTGGCTCCAAGAGCGAGCAAATCCCCATAGACTCCCATGTTAAAAACGCCAACTTCACAGCAGAAATAAACAGGTTTACAGCCTGGTTCAAAAAATCATTTTAGGTTTATTAGGTCAAGTTTACCTTCATGTCAACTGTGAGGGGGGTGAATTTTTTTATAACTCATTCGTTTAGATGTTATTTATTCTTCAAATTACACATAATTAAGGGCGTGTCCTTATGATTGACATGCGGCAGACCGGAAGCTCCGCCTGCCGACCGGAGGCTCCTAGTTAGCTCCTTCTTTGCTCTTAATAAGGTCTCAGTTTGTTACAGAGTCGCACAACGGCGGTGTTTAGTCAGCGAATTGCAAGTCTAAGCATGTCTTACCTTAACCATGCCGCTTAGGGGGCTTATCTTTGTTAGCTCCTCTTAGTTTCGTGTTAGCTCAGTTAGCGTTTAGCCCACAGTACGTCAGCTGTCAATCATTTGCCCCGCGGCCGCGCTGTGCCCATTTTAGTATTTTCCTGGAGTGACGACGTACGTGACACGGCAAGATGGCGACGGTAAGACACGCCCACCTGGCTTCACATTTCTCTATTCAGAAGAGACCGGAAGCTACGTCCAGTAATTATATACAGTCTATGGTTCAGACCAAGCGCGATTTGGGCGTCAAGGGCGTCAGGTTTACATGCAAAGTCAATGGCTGACGCGTGTCGAAAAACCTGCGGGCACGGCGCGTCAAGGGCGTCAGACGCCGGAGTTGGAAAATCTGAACTTTGGCATCTTGACGCGGGGGCGTCGACCAATCAGAGCGAGTCATGACACAGACACACTTTTTCTGACAGGAGAGGAAACACACAGAAAAACCAGGGGAATCTCCTCTCTATCTGAACACAGAGGAGGATAAACTGTGATCTGTGTCCGGTCCCGGTTTCTGAACGGTGGTTTGATGATCTGCTGTCCTGATGGGATGTACTGGGCTGATAATGCTGCCCCGCATCGGGACAGCGGGACGTTAAACTGGGCTGATAATGCTGCCCCGCATCGGGATAGCGGGACGTTAAACTGGACCGGATCAGACGGCTGAAAGTGCCGCTCGCCAGCTGCTCCTGGAGTAAATGATGAAACTCATCCCAGTCAGAACACCTGGAATCATCTGGTGAACCGGACACAGAGCAGAGATGTCCGACGACGACGTTCCCTGCTTTATTTATCACATTAAGCCGAGCTGCTCTCTCTCCTGCACCTGCCATGGTGCAGACAGACCGGTGAAAGGAAAAAGAGAAAAGAGAGGCTCCTCCCACAGCGCGGCGAGCGCGGCTTGGCTGGACATCTCTCGCCGCGCGTCAGGGCGTCAAGACGCTGGAAATCAAGCGTCTGACTTTTTAGTGACCAAGCGTCCAACTTTGGGCGTCAGGCGCGATTTTGACGCCCAAATTGCGCCTGGTCTGAACACACTGTAAGATTAACAGATGGCTTTGTTGTCATAGAGATTATTCGTTTAGAGCAGGGATCCTCCATCCTGGTCCTCGAGGGCTGGTGTCCTGCAGGTTTTAGAGGTTTCCCTGCTGCATCGCACCTGGTTTAGACTCGGACTTGATGTCAAGCTCACACAAGTCTGAGTCTGAATCATCAGACCGAGTTTAGAATCTGAATCAGATGTGTCCGTGTTGCAGCAGGGAAACTTCTAAAACCTGCTGGACACTGGCCCTGGAGGACCAGGACTGAGGATCCTGGTTTAGAGCGTCACTTTGCACATTCTGACCCAGTAGTTTCTTTTTAAAGGGATTTTTTTTGTCAATCTGGACCTATTTTTTTTAGCATTAAATACATTCATGTACTCACCCAGACAGTTTTGGGGCAATTTGAATTCCTTAGGGAGATATTTAGATCCACTCCAGATCAGCGTATGTCCAATATAATGGAAGTGATGGGGCAACCGCGCAGCCTCTAAATAAGGCATTATCTGCCACAAACTCCTTCATTTCACCAATGTTTTGTTACATAACATTAGTCGGACCCCCCTGTCAGCTTGAAGCGGCTTTTTTGTGGTGATTCGTCCTTTTTTCCAGACATTTTTACTGCGGTGGCTTTGATGATGTCATTATTATGCGACACCATAACAAGTAATGTCTGTAAATAAGGACGACCAACACCATGTATGAGATACATGGTGAGTAGTGCAGCTTTCGTCTACGATAATTATTACAAAATATAGTCGTCAATGAACCTTTATCACGTGACAAAAACGAGACGAAACGTTCACGGTGGTCTTGTGACGAGAACTATAATCAAATATAAAATACAATATTGTTGACAAAAACTAGACTCAATGTAGTTCACAAAACGAAAACTGCTAAAAATGTCTTTAATTTTCGTTAACTAAAATGAGACGAGACGAAATAACACCATAATGTTTAGCTGCATTATTATTTTTTTATGTTTCCTCGCCTGTGGTCACACTACTGCTCAGGCCTCAGACGCAGGCGACGTCACTTCCTCAATTCCCTCTTCAAACTCGCGGCATCATTTAGATACAGCGAGTTAGTTAGATTAGTGAGTTGGAGTCATAGCTGGGTTGTTGGGGAGAAAACCAGGGCTCTAAATTAACACCCAGCAACCGGCCAAATGCAGGAAAAATTGAATTAGGCTAATAGACATAAAATCTTACTAGCCACTTCCCAGAGGAATATTTTACTGCTCAAAGCTTCTTCTGTAGCTCATGAGACATATTTTAGTTTCTCATCTCTGCCTCATTTAGTTTCTGTCTTGTCTCAAATGCTTCTCATGTTTTTCTCCTTAAATGCACTAGGAGAAATAAGGTGAGACACTATTTAGTCATACTTGAGACTTAGGGGAAGATGCCTTTGAGATCACATTTTACTGCTCAAGGCTTGCCCTTCTATAGCTCATGAGACATATTTGAGTTTCTCATCTCAGCCTCATTTTAGTTTCTATTTTGTCTCAACTGTTTTTCTTGTGTGTTTCTCCTCAAATTTACTTGGAGAAATAAGGTGAGACAATATTTAGTCATACTTGAGACTTAGGGGAGATACAAACAACTTTATTTGACAAATTCTGGCAATACATTCCAAAAAAAAACACTGATAAACTCTTTGTCCCGACTGAACATACGTATGCAAGTATGACAACATTCAAAATAATACACATAAAATATTACATAAATGAAAAGGGGAAAAAAAATAACAAATGGATAAAATAAAATAAAATCAGAGGTCTAATCAGATAAGTACATTTAAATTTTCAAAAATATTGGAGTCCTGTATGGTTTGGATACACTTCAAGGTTTATGTATGTATGTATATATATATATATATATATATATATTCACAGGCTCATTCTTGAAAGCCAAAACCAAATACACTGGGTGTGCCGTCCTCAATGTCTTGTATCTTGACAGTCAGCTAAACGCCTTCCCGACATAAAGACTGAAGACACACTGCTGCTTGTCCACAGGTTTATTGGCATTGTAAAAAATGTGCAACTAAAAGAATATACAAAACATAATTAACTTTATGCTCAGGAAATGGTCTGAATAAACATGTGCAATGCAAATAAACAACTAAACCATCTTCTTTTTAATATTACAGCAAGCTCTGCACGTTAGTTTTTACTTTAAGTGTAATTTTTAAAATACTATTTCCGCATCATAAACTGTCTATCTCCCTTTTTATTTTAAACACACTTGAATGAATTGAGAACAGTCTAAAAACAGTATATGGAGGTTTTAAGTCGTAATTAAGCTAAGTTACCTCATGTAATCAAACAAAACTTTCACAAATAACAAATTAAACTAAAATAAACATCTGAAATTGTAGATGCTGTTTTAAATGAATACATACTTAAGATGCTATCAAAAGGCAGAAGATGTTTGTAGATGCTGATGGATCTGTTACACATGACAGATACTTTCCCTTTTGCTCCAAGTGTATCTATCTGCGACTTGCAACCCAGTGGGCGTGTCCTATAGTGGGCGTGTCGCATTGTGGGTGGGTCTGGTTAGGTTTAGGGGAAGGGTCAGGGGGAGGGCTACATTTTACCGTGCTCTCATTGGCCTGGTGGTCGTGTCGTCGAGTAACGTCACTCTATGACACGCCCACTCTATGACACGCCCACTCTACGACACGCCCCTGTCTTGCGAGCCGCAGATAGACCCTACTCTTTTGCTCTGCAGTTACTTCACAACAACTTCCTGTATAACCACTTCCTGTTACTGAGAACTGCAGTTCTTAAAGAGACAACACTAAAATACAAAAGCGACATTCCTTAACAGGATAGAAACATGTAATACTAACTACAGTAACAAGACACTGGGTTATCTTTAATGAATCTACATCTATGAATAAAATGTTTTGCCTTAATAATTAAGGTGCAGGTCATTTACCATTTCTTGTTTTGCATTACAACTCCAAATTTGATGTCTGTGTATCCCAGTTTTGGAAAATGATGGTCCATTTCAGATATCCAATTATGGAAGGCATCCGATTCTGATACAAGTACATTAAAAAAAATAAAAAAGTGTTCCTGCATCTCGATGTCCAAATCAAAAAATGTACAATTATTTTTGTTAAAATTAAATCTCAGTCTTAAAAATTCATTACAAGGGTAAATATCATTCAAAGTTTAGGTGCTATGAGAAGAGTGAGGTATCTGGTCCTGATCTTAAGAACTAGCTCTTTAGGATGGTCTTTTAATGAATTTATCCTTTTTAATGTAATGGAAAAAGATTGGATGTAAGGACACCACATGTAACCTTGGTCGTACATTTGTTGTCAGAAAAATTAATATCATCTATAGACAAGGAAGGTAAAAGAGGTATTTTATTGCCAAGTAACCCTGGTCTGGGTGTTCTGGGGCCTAGAGAAAGGGGGAGGGAGGCTAAAGGAAGTTAATCTCCCGGAAAAAAAATGGGGGGGGGGGTGGGGGAAATCATAGACACAAAACAGCATGCTCCCCTCACACCAATTTAGTATATTTTAAATATTTTAAATATTTTTTATTAGAAAAAAAAAAAAAAAAAAAAAAAAAAAAAAAAAAAAAAATAAAAACCGGGGGAAAGGGGGGAAATCCCCTAAACAAAAAAAAAATTAAACTCCCAGACCCATCATCTAAAATAAATTCCAAAAAAAAAAAAACATCCGCGGAAAAAAATTGGAGGAGGGTTGGGGGATCTAAGAAAAAAAAAAAAAAAAAGTAATAAAAGAGCCGGGGAGGGAACAACGGGACGACAGAAGGAAAAATATTGAAAAAAAAAGGCATAATGTGGAAAAACCATGCCACCCCATCACAACAATCTAATCCTAAATAAAAAAAAAAAAAAAAAAGAAACAGAACTTATATATTATGAAGGAGGAAGGGACCCCCAACCAACCCCGCGAAGCCCGCGCCCCGCCCCCCCCGCGCCCCACACACACACACCCCAACCGAGAGGGAGAGAAAAAGAAAAGAAAAAAAAAAAAGAAAAAAGGGAATAGGGAAACCACCCCCTTAAGAAATGAAATGAAAATGAAATGAAAAATACTTTATTTATCCCAGAAAGGAAATTCAACAATGTAAAAATTTTCATATAAAAAAAAAATTAAAGCAACGTTCCTCTCATCATGTTTACCATTCCTTGAGGAATGGCTTTTATCACCACTGGGTGTTGTTGTTTGGTACAATTTACATTAACTTTCTGAACAAAGTCATCGTAAACCAAAAATTCCCCCCAAGATCCATTGGACGAATAATCGACCAAACATTTCGCTCCACCCAGTCACAGCAAAACAAGGATTTTATTCTCGACAAGATCCACCTGTTATTCCAGATAGAAACAGTGTGAGGAGTAAAATTATTTTGTTACATCAGTTTCCAGTATAGAAGGACCTGCTGATGGAATTTAGATAATTGGATGAGTTGTTTGGTAATAAAAAAAATCACATCTTAATAAAAATCTATACCACCACATGTGATATTATACCAGAAACCATTTCCATTTTTTATAAATTCTTTCAACCATTTAAGTTTTATCATTCCATTCATTGCATCATAGTCAATTACATGTAGGCCTCCTTCCTTGAATGTTTTAACAGTATAATTTTTTTCTCAGATAATGATGTTCGTTTTCCCAGATAAAATTATAATTTATTTGATCAATTTATTTGATAAAGTGATCAGAGATGGGTAAAGAAAAAGCTGGATATGTAAATCGAGACAGTGCCTCCACTTTGGTAATCAAAATCGTCCAAAAGTGGACGTATCACTTTGTAGCCAGGAATTAAGAATGCATTTACTTTTCTTTATGACAGTCAAAATATTCAGATCTTCTCTTTCCTTATAATCCTTTCTTATTGTCACGCCTAAATATTTTACTTCTTCTTTCACTGGAATCCCATGCAAAGTGCTTGATTGATAATTGTGTATTGACATTAACTCACTTTTTTTAAGTTTAACTATAATCCAGAGACTCTAGAAAAACGTTTTATCTTGTTTACAACAAAGGCGATCTGTTTTTCATCTTTCAGAAAAATAATGGTATCATCAGCGAGCTGAGTTATTATCAGATGATAACCAAATACATTCAATGGCTCAATATCTTGGCTATTCTTAAAGTTGTACTTCCATGGGTCATTTAATTAATATTTCTGTGTTCTCCATTATTATTAAATGGATTCTGCATCGTTTCTGTTTAAAAAAACCTTCTGGTAACTTTGTATCCAGCTGGCTAGGAAGAGCTTTTCCGGGTCCTTCTCATGAATTTCCGTCTGATTGGCTGCCTCCCATCAGTGTATGAAGGAAGCTCCGCCCTCCGCTCTTATTTTGTTACAGACAGGAAATAGAGCCGACAAACAAGTTTGTTCCGTCATGCTAACAAACAGTTAGCTAATTAGCTTCTCAACTCCGAAGCTACAGTCGTGCCGTCTTTACTTCTAGTGTGTAGTGGAGGGTTACCTGCCTTCCAATGGACAGATAGAAACCCCACGTGGGATACGCTATTTGCAATGTTACGTAGAAGTGCGAGGCCGTTCCCGATTCGCTCTTTTCTTCGTATTGTTTCTCTGATGAGAAAGCACAGCCGACTGGGGGAACGCAACGCTAGCAAGTCAGCATGTGTAAGTAAACAAGGGGAAAGCCTCCGTATTATAGAAGGAGCAAGTTAAACGGGTTTTCAGTGGAAGGAGGCCTTTAAAAACTGAATAAAAGCGACAAACATGAGAGCAGCTGCTGCATCGTCACTCTGCGGTATCAAATTTGAGATGCTGGATCCTCCACATCCACCTTAAACACACCTGAACAGGTGAGTTACTGTAATATGAAAGCTTGATATTAGCAGCTCATGTTAGCAGCTAGCTTAGCGTCGTAGCGGCATAAACGTGAGCTTGTTGGTATCTTTAGTTCGTACTAAAGTGATGTAACTCCATCACAAGATTCCTGAATGTGTTCAGGAGAAGAATGAGACGTTAACTGGACAGTTTCCATAAACTGTGACTACCGTGATGACGTTAAACTGGGTCCAAACTGGGATCAGATCCACTGGAAACATCGCAGTTTTACTGGGTCCGCTTATTAGAAAGAACAGCTGTTGCTCGTTTAGGAATGCAAGGAATAGTTATTAAAACTGCTAGGAGGGTCTAAATTAATTAAAATATTGAGAATTTTTTCAGTTTAAAAAAGAATATAATAATATTTGCTGTACTCAGCTCGCACATAGTTATTTAAAGCCTAAAAAGAAGATTTTCCTCATACACTAGTGGAGAGATAGTCAGCTGTGGACATCTGTCCTGCAGGTTTTACATCTTTACCAACTGTAATATGACTGAGTCAAACTATCAGCGGGTCATTAAGAGGCTTCTGCAGAACTTGATAAGAAACTGTCATGTGGATCAGATGTTGCAGCAGGGAAACCTCTAAAACCTGCAGGTGGTGATCCTGCACTAAGGTGCAGCTTTGCCTCCTCTCCACATTCAGAGAAATGCTAGTTTAGAGCATCTCTGCAGGTCCAGGTGGATTTTTATACACATTAAAATCTCTTGGATAAGTTAAGAGCATATTTATAGACTGAATAAATTCCCATGTTCATCTACAGGTTTTCCTAATATGGTAAAGCAACAAAATTGTCCAAGAGACAAAATATTAGTCTGTTAAACTAAAGATCAGTGCTGTTACAAAATACCGGTAGATAAAGGGTGAGTGTGGATTTTAAATTCCTTGGATATTATAATGCAGTCTTCTAAGCAGAGCAGACACCAGGTATGACATGATAGATTACTGATTACAGCTGAAAGAGACTTGCAACGTGGACTTCAGCCATAACACCGGAGACATGACTTGGACTTGCAAAAAGAAGAACAAGACATAATGCTTGCAGAAAATGACACGCATCCAGAAGCAAAAAAGTGTTGTTACATCACGGTTTAGACCCTTGTCACGAAAAAAACGCCTTTATTTTTGGCCAAATTCTCCGGTGTAAATGCAAATAAACTCTCTTTAAACAAGCCCACTCGTCCGAAAAAAGTTCAGGCTCAGGATTTTTATTTGCTTTAAGCCCTGGTTATGTTAGTGTCACATGGAGAGCTCCAATGTTCCATCTGGGTCCCAGGAGGAGCGCTCTAACATGTACCAATACTATAAAATATAATCAAGATGTTTATTGTTGCAGGACGTGTGTTTTGGGCTGATTGTGCTGAAGTTCACGTTTCTTTTCTACAGCCACAATTAAGAAGTCAAAAACACAGTTCAGTAGTCAGACCATCTAACGCAGCTGCTCCTGTATAAAGCAGGAATGCTGGCTGGTTAGAAATGCATCAGTGTGGAAATTATTTGCCACGTGTGTTTGTTGACACTGGAACAGCTGTAGTGAGAACGGCAGCTGCTATAACTGGCACCATATTCAGCTTAATGTTCCCAGGTTGACCTAAAGAATGTTCCTAACAGAACACCGCCTGTGTTCAGCATGGTGCTGGGAAAATCGAGGCAGCTTGTGGAGGACAGGACGACCGTGACTCAACAGGCTGGTGAAACTGCAAGCTCAGCGGGTTGGTCACGCAGAGCCGCCTTAAATTTGATGATCTCACGCCATAGCAAATAAAAACCCCAAAACATTAAAACCAAGCAAAGAAGCACAACAGCGACCACTTCATTATAAACAGAGAGGAGGATTGCCCCGCGCTCCCGTCCGCAATGGTGTGTCCGGTCGGCGACGGCCTCTCCATCACTGTTCACTCGGCCCGCTGGATGTCCTCCGGTGGCCCATGATGGACTCCACTGCACACCGACATGGATCTGCTCCTCCTGCCCACTTGATGCTCTCAGTGTCCGAGTACCTGCCACTCCCAGGCTTTCACATAGGCTACAGTCCGATCACTCTGTGATATTACGATACAAATACAGATATTATGACCGTATCTGTGATCACAGCCCTATGTTGTACATGCTTCCCTGTAATTCACTCGCTCAGTCGGCTGCTTGCTATTGCAAGCAAAACTTCAAGATGTTTAAGCAAAAGGGACAGATTTGCAACCAAAAGTTTTTAACTTAAAAGCAAAGAAGACTGATTTGCAACCAAATTTTTTAAAACTTGAAATAAAAAAAGACAAATTTATGGGCAAAATAGTTTTTTGGTATTCCAAACATTATTTTTGATTAAAGTCGGAGAAATGCGCTTTCATATTTTTATTTTTCAATTGAAACCTGTTTTGTTTTGAACTTAAAAAAAATATTTTGATTGCCACTTACTGTTCTTTTGCTCTCAAATCTCTTTTTTGGTTTCAAATCTATTTTATTTGATAAAACAATAAAGAAACAAAATACTCTCCATAGACTACCTCTATCCTTGAGCTGAAGTCCAGAATAACAGCTGGCCATCTCTGAAGGTATTTCCTAATTTCCTGATTCATTTTTGTATAATTTGCTTCAAATACCTGCTATTTCTTTTGTGACATTCACTCCCAAGTATTTTGTACAGTAGATTTTGCATTCCACCTGAGTTTATATGCGTATTTTTATCTCTTGGGGCGGAGAATAATTTATTGACAAAATTTGTGTTTTTGTAACATTAATTTTGTATCCCAAGTATTTTCCAAAGTCCTCTAATAGCCTCATAGATTTTGGAAAGCTTTCGGTGGGCTGCTTTAAAAAAAAATCAGAATATCATCCGCAAAAAGTCCTATCTTATGTTCCTCCTCTCTTATCTTCACGCCATCAATATCTTCCTTCTGCCTAATCATTTGAGCTAATGCTTCTATAAACAATGCAAAAAGACTTGGGGAGAGACAGCATCCTTGTCTTGTCCCCCTTTCTAATGTGAATCTCTTTGTGAAACTACGGTTTATTTTAATCCTTGCATGTGGTTCCTAATATATTAATCTAATACAGTTTACAGAATTATCTTTAAATTATCTTTAAATGATCCTAGTTAACATGACCTCTCTTATGTAAACTCATCCAGGAATTACATGCAGCAGAGGAATGATGCAGACCTGCTCAACTGGTTTGTAATTAGCGCCTACTCAGGTCGATTCTACTCAGGTTGGCTCTCTTTCAGGTGAAAGAGTGGAAGGTGCACTAAAGGAATTGTGATAGAATATAATCTTGAAGACTGCCTAACGGCAGGTCTGACACCTGTATATCAGATACGTCACACGAGTCTCACCAGCTGGCTCCAGCTGACAGTCCGCTGTTTGCTAAAGCGCTACAGCAAACAACAACAGATGCACAGAAGTGAAATGCATGATTTTGCATGAGTTCAGTTCCACGTTGGTACTTTGAAAATGAGAATTAGGATGAAAGTTATAGCTGTTTTTCAGATGACCATTGTGGTTATGAAGCAGTGTGACAGCTGATGCATCATTGCTCCCTCTGATAAAGAAAATTAGAGGAGAAACCACCTGATCCTCATTAGTTATGATTTATGAACATTTTTCACCCCAAGTTCAGCCGAGAGATAAAAATGATAAATATAAAACCTGATTTATTTAGATTTAACTTCCAGCTTGGATACACTACAGTAAACAAACAATTACATGATCAATTATAAATAAATATTTAATATCTATATCTATATATCTATCTATATATATATATACATATATATATGTATATAAAGATTTATCCAAAAAATGAAAAAATAGTACAGTAACCTTTGTTTAGAGAGGATGAATTTACACAACTAGAGAAATACAGTTGTGCGAAAGTGTTTGCCCGCTTCCTGATTTCTTTTTTTTTTCATAATTTTCACCCTTATATGTTTCAGATCAAACAAATTTAAATATTAGACAAAGATCACACAAATTAACACAAAATGCAGTTTTCAAATTAATAATTTTATTAGTAAGGGGGGAAAAATCCAAACCTCCATGGCCCTGTGTGAAAAAGTGATTGCCCCCCCCCCCCCCCCCCCCCCCCCCGTTAAAACATAAATTAACTTTGGTTATATCACATCTTTGGAAAACTGAGTTTAATTTCTCTAGCCACACCCAGGCCTGATTACTGCCACACCTGTTTTCAATCAAGAAATCACTTAAATAGGACCTGCCTGGCAACATGAAATAGCGCACTAGATCCTCAAAAGCTAGGCATCATGCAGTGGTCCAAAGAAATTCAGGAAAAAATGAGAAAGTAATTGAGATCCATCAGTCTGGAAAAGGTTCAAGAAGCCATTTCTAAAGCTGTGGGACGCCAGCAAACCACAGTGAAAACCATTATCCACAAATGGTGAAGACATAGAGCAGAGGTGAACCTTCCCAGGAGTGGGAAGCCGACCAAAATTACCCGAAGAGCACAGCGGCGACTCATCCAAAAGGTCACAAAAGACCCCAGAACAACATCCAAAGAACTGCATAACATGTCCCCTTTAAGAAAAACAACATGAAGACTTTGGAGTGGCCTAGTCAAAGTCCCCACCTGAATCCCATTGAGATGCTGTGGCATGACCTTAAAAAGGCGGTTCATGCTGGAAAAGCCTCCAATGTGGCTGAATTACAACAATTCTGCAAAGATGAGTGGAACAAAATTCCTCCACAGCGCTGTAGAAGACTCACTGCCAGTTATCACAAACGCTTGATGCAGTTGTTGCTGCTAAGGTGGAACAACCAGTTATTAGGTTTAGGGGAAGATCACTTTTTCACACAGGGCCATGAAGGGTTAGGGTTTGGTTTACTAACATTCATGATGTGAATCCTGGAGCAGTTGCTTCCCTGCAGCATCCCAGAGGTGAGGAACAACTCTCCATGGGCTGGAGCATCACATTTCAGCTGTTATTTATTTTACGGCACCACATCACACGGCAGTAACTGGATATCAACACTAGTCATCCTGGACGTGCACCGAGGTTGGTTCAGTATAGAAACGCAAGAGGACATAATCCGAAGAAGAGAGGAAATGAAAGAGAAAGTGACAGAGCAAGAGCCAGACTAGCTTTTACTGGTGAGCTCAGAGAAGAGTCAGGATGGAAGGTGGATGCTAGTTAGCCGTTGTTAGGGGGCAGAGGTGGGGCTGCGCACAAATGACCCAACAAAAATAATCCACGAAGCAGGTACCATTAACACACTTGCTTTAAATCATATACTTGATTTAAAGCAAGTATATTCTTGGTCATGCATGCCCCTCCCCCACAAAGGAAAAAAATTCTTACAAAGTGTTCAGGTTAACAAATGTTACTGAGTTCACAGAGTTTAAGTCTTTGTGGATACACCCCACAGCTGCAGCTCATCAGTATCCCTTCACTTCCTTGTGCTACATGGCTGTTTTCTGTTTAAAGTCGACTTTATTGATCTCACAATGATTGAAATTGCACAATGTGAATTTTGTGTGGATTTTCCCTTTAAGCTTGCACATAAACGCAGTGGGTGGGGATGTGTATCAGTTGTATTGTGTGTACTCTGATGTAGACTTCTGTGCTGTATACAGTAGAGAAGCAACTGCATGGTAACAACAACCATAAAGATGTGTTAGATATTTTCTCTGTTTATATCAGTTCTAACACACTTTCTGAGATGTTTTATTTTCTATTATTTCTGATCTATATTTGGCTGCATTCACACTGCAGCTCAATTCCCATTTTTTGCCCACGTGAGTCATTTTCTCTGAATGTTGCAACTCCATTCAAACTGTCATTTGACGAAGATTACGAAGTGATCTGTGCCAAGTGTTTCTCACTCTTGTGAGGTTTTACTCTGCAGTTACCCCCACTGGAAAAGGGTTTCTTACTTTGGAAGACTGGACTGGATTTCACTCAATGACCAAGATTCAACTTTCTTTTTCTTTTATTTTGAAAGTCTTTCAGGTCAGTAACAGATGAAAAACCTTAAAATGCAGACACAAATAGAGAATTTGTAGAAAATATCCCAAAGTCTAAATCAACCATAACCCAAAATCAAATACTACATTTTTAAACTACGAAAGATTATCCTTAAAAATAAGTAGAAAATACCCATTTTTTAAAAGCACCAAAAATACACCAAATGAAGTTAATTCATTAACATGTGTTCAGGAGCAGGACCACGCCTCAACCGCACCTGCTTCCAATTTCACTAATCACCAAGCAGCCTTAAATACTCGCTCAACTCAGTTTCTCGTTCTCTTGACGTCCCAGCCGTTGCTGCATTCGCTATCCGTCATCTTCCTCTTGCCTGCCAGTGGCCTAGGGATGGTGAAAACAAAGCATCATGAGATAATGAGACATTTTGACACAGCTGCCAGGAGATCTACACGAAGTCTTGAGACATTTGAGACGATCAGCATGAGCTCCATCTGCTGGCTGTGGATGTGTACTGCAGCTGAGGGAAGCGCTGCCTGGAGCTATCTTGTCTCTGAGTCGGTGTATATTAAAAGAAAATGTAAAAATATATATAAAAATGACATAACGAGGCCTCGGTTAGTGTGATCACGTGATTTTCGGCGTGCTGACACTTCCACCAAAACAGCAGTAGCAAGACTTCCAGTTCATAAGATCGAGGCGGAGTCAAGCAGACGGGCTCGAGCATAACGTCCCTACGGTGGCCCTTGTTCCCTCATTGCTGATCTTTCCTTCTGATTGGGATTGCAACCTGTTGTGGGTGGCTGCTCTCCCCGGCAACTGGCTTTCCCAGCGCTCCGGCCACAGCCCGACTCCTCGCCTGTACTCCATGCATTTTGTGTTGCGCCTTCTGGATCGCGGATTGTCTCTCCTCTTTGGACGGCTCAGGCCTCGTGGCCACCGGCTTCACCTCTCTTCTCACTCCTCAGACCCCCTGTCCTGCAGCCTCCACGTCGCTCGAGCATCTGACCAGCTTCTCGGCCCGTGGCTGCCTCTGTCACTAACTAGAAGGTGGCTCGTCTCCGGTATACTCGCGGCAGGCCAGGGTTCCCTTCGCCCACACTAAAAATTCCCACCGGCGGTGCCAGGTCTTCAGCACTTCCTGCTCCTCGTCCGGGCAGCTTTGTCCCGGCCAGTTTCTCGGAACGTCGCAGCCCTGCCTCTGCTGCCTGCTCCCTCTGCAATGCACTGGGTTATCTCTCCCGCACCTGCTCCGTCCGTCCCGGGGCACTCTCGGACCGTTTCCTCCCGTTTGTCTTTTGCCATCCTGGCGCTGCCTGACTGCTTCCGCTTCTTCTCGGCCTTGTTTCCTTTCTTCTGACCACGTCTTCTTCCTCTCGTCCCTGCGTATCGGTGCCGCAACAACTGCTCCTCACCTGTCCTCTTCAGGGACACGCCCTCCTGGCCTTTCTGCCTCATTTTTCTTTCCTAAGTGGATGAGCTCTTCTTCCATTCCTCTCTGCCTCCTTCCACGCTGGTGGCTTCTGGGAACCGTCCTGTTGCTGGTGCACCTGCTGGCTCATTCTTTTCGCTCTTGTACACCCACTTTTTTCCCTGACCTTCGGGCTTCGCTGCCATTGCTCCCTGTCTGCCAACAATCATTCCTTCACTTTCAACCTCCTGTTCCTTCGGTGTTCCCAGTATTGTCGCTGCTTCGTCCTCATTGCTCATAGGCTCACGGTAGCATTGCTCTGCTAACAGCATGTTCCTGTCAATCGCTCCTTGTCTGGTGGTGAACCATGGTGGGCGGTCTCCCACCATGGTCTCCTGGACTCCAGACCTCACTGCCTCGCTTCACAGTGTATCCGTCAAGCCAGCCTCTCTAGCTCTCAGCTGTTTCGACAGCCACTGTCCCCGGTATAATCGCGCCCCCGTCACGGTGGTCGCTCGCACTCTCCCATGCCCATCCCTCGGCCACACGCCCGACTGGGCTGCCACAGGCACCAGCCCGCCTTTCTCCCCGGCTCCACCGTTCTCCCCTGCCATCTCCTGGGGCACCCTCCCACAGTTAGCCTCCGCCTGGCCCGTCTGGCACATGCCAACGTGTCGCTTCTGCTTCTGCTCAGTCGATTGCGGAGCTCTCTCTGCTCATTTCTTCCTTTCTTACCTCTCTTCCGGCTCTGGCCGTCCCGGCTCCGCAGACGGCTGCTCTCACTTCTTCTCAGCTTCCAGTTCCTCCCGTTTCCTTGGCTATCGGCTCCGCAGCTGCCTCATCTTCTTGTCCTTGCATTTCTGGTGTGGCCACAGCCGTGCCCCTCCTGTCCCTTCGGGGGGCCCCAGCCCTATCCAACTCTTCTGGTTTTCTGCCCCCTCCTCCTTGCTGGCTCATTTCTTCCTCATTCCCTCTCTGCCCCTCTCCCTGCTTCTGCCCTTTTTTGCGCAAGTGGCTTATGGCTGTCCTAGGTCTGACAGCTTGGCTACCGCCATGCCGCCCATCTAGCCGCCCTGCGTCCCTCCCTGCTGGCTCCTGCCTCTATGCCAGTCTCACTACCGAAAGACTACACCCCCACCCTAGGTCTTCCGCTGGCTCATCATCAGATCACCTTCTTTCATTCGTTCAATCAATCAATCCATCCGTCATTGTCATAATCATCGTTGTCATCGTCATCATCATCATCATCACTGATTTTGTTGTGGCGTGGTCCTTGCTAGTGAAATGCATTTTAAAGCAATGTTCAATGATGATTTTAACCTTACAAACTACAACAGCTTTTAACTCCTGTAAATACACGAAATCACATTTCTTAATTTAAATCTTAAATATTGCAAACCTAGACCTATTTTACACATTTTTAAATGTATTTTTACCAAATTATACCATTATACCAAATATGACCTTTTAATTTGCATTTTAATCACGACTTTCTTAGTGCACTTCACTTTAACTTGGATTTTATCATATATTATTCCATTTTCCACCACAGTCCCAGCGCAAGCTACAAACACAACAGCTGAGAGCTCACCAGCTCCTTCTTCCTTGTTTGAACCAAGCTTTAGTCCCACAGTCTTCTATTCCAAGTCCACTTTCCAGTCATTGGCTACATTTACATGGAGACTTTTTTCCCTTTTGGAATGAAATCATTCTGATTGAGGGTTTCAGGGCAGCTGTTTACATGGGAAGTAATTCATTTCGATCTGGCGTGTACATGCGCCAATGTTTATTCAGAATGATCCTGTCTGACATGTGCAGAATGATGTTACATCACGTTATTTAATAAAGACGGAGGTCTAAAAACTGATTGTCACAGTTGTGGTTTCTGCAGGACTTTAAGCCAGCAGCAGCTGATACTCGTGTGGTCTTAGCCTACTGCAAACAACCCAGGGTAAAAGGCGTAGAGCCAACGTTTGTGTTCTATTTCTCTCTCTCTCTCCCCCTCTCTCTCTCTCTCTCTCTCTCTCTCTCTCTATATATATATATATACATATATATACATACATATATAAATATCTCTGTTATTAAAACCCTAGAAGCCTGAAACAATAATAAAGTTTAATTAATAACTCAATTAATGATAAAGTAATTCATTCAGATTTATTGATTATTAATTCATAATGAATGAATGAATTATTTATTTATTCATTAAGTCATTAATTTATGAATATTTATTCATTCAGTAATATTCACTTAATGTTAACTTAATAACTAAGAATTGTTATTAAGAATTCATTCATTCATTAATTCTTAACTTTGTTAAGAATGTATATGGATCCATTGTAATGCAAAAAAGAGTAAGGGCATTACAAAGGAAAAGGAGGAAAAAGTAAATGAATAAAATCCAATGTCAGAACTTTGTTAAAGGCCGACTAATCCAGTTTAAATCAAGTGAACAAAGTTTTACTTTATTAATTTTTTGAAAATTAATAAATTTTTTACAATAAATAAATTTGGTTCTAAATAGATAAATGTTATCCAAATAAGTTTTTTTCCCAGTCTGTCTTGGTTATTGAAATGGTAGAGCCATGTAAGTGCTTATTGTGAAATTTTATTCAATTACATGTGATTAAACTGAGATCTGAGGAGTCTCGCATTCAATCTGACAGCAGCTGTCGGGTCTGTGGTCTGACCCAAGAAGGCCGCCCGACAGGCACGTCAGCCGAGCAGCCAGCAGCGTCCAATGGACCTTTTTCACACTTCCTTGTTTTTTGACCGGAAATAGGCAACGGGTGAGGATCTTTGCTTCCGACAGCAGCGTCTCAAGCTGGAAAGTCAAGTCACTGGAGCGCGCCAGGCTGTTTTTCTTTTGCTCTGAAGCAGTCCAACATCCATTTCCAGGACTTTTCAACATCCACCAATGACAGACATTAATAGGGACGGAAAAACCGAAGCATCATAAAATGCTGAGTCATTTTGACACGACAGCCGTGAGCACAGACTGTTATACTGAATGCAACCGCATCGATCCTGCTGGAAACATTTGATACGGTCAGAGAGCAAAAATAAAATAGAATAAATAAATAAAATAAAATGTCCTCAACTCTGTCCTCAGTCCTGAGTTCCTGTTTTCATCCATCAGTGTTAAAGCAGAAGAAAAGAGTTTTGTATTTTTGTCCTCGCATGCATGGAGACAGTTTAACTGTGTTGTGTGAAGTCGTGGCTGCTGTCATCTGTGGATCTTCATGGTGGACTGTGCTGAACAGCAGCATGATGCTGCTTTGTAGCCGTGGATTAATGTTGTCACGTATGTTATAATGAGAGGCTGAGACAAGCCAGTTCGGGTCCAGTAAAACATCGCTGGACCTGAACTGCTTCATCTCGGCCTCTCATTATAACATACGTGACAACATTGGTAACCCACAGCTGTACTAGAATAATACATGTATGTTACTCAAAGGTACAACAGAAGCATGTTAAATAAAAGCCACCAAACATACAGAATATAATTAAATTTTATTTTAAACTCAGAATGAATTACAATATCTTGCAATCTCTTGCAATTTAACACGTTACATATTCTACCATCTGTAATCTTTATTTTGTTCACGATCATTTAAAAGCAATAATTTTGAAATCAAAGTGATCAGGGAAGTTTGACCAAACCTACATGTGTAATCTTTAAAAAGAAAAAAAGTATTTTTTCAGCAGAGGCATTAATTTTGGACATTAATACGTTCGTTTGCGGACATAATGCCCGTACTGGATGCATTAATAACACCTGCATGGTCACGTTTTATTTGCTGTCAATGTTATCAGAGCGGCTCTGCAAATTTCATTCTAATCTGATGCTTTCTGATATCAGGAATGATAAATAATCACTAGCTAAACCTCCTCTAAAAACATTCGGTTTCGGACGTGATTGAATTACATCTAAAGCTTGGTATGTTAAAAACTCCCTCTTTTTAAAATCCCGGGAGGAGCTGAACATGTGCAGATGACAAAACGATGCATGGTTGGTCACATGATGGAAACAATGCAGGCAAAACTTCTGGTTCTGAAGATGGAGGCAGAGTCGAGTAAATGGGCTCAAATATAATATCCAGAATGGAAACATGATCCATTTTTGACGTCTGACTGAAGTCTGGCCCTCACAGGAAGACAAGATCCATTTACCATTACGTACTTCCGTTTTTTGTGAAAAAGGTTTATGGGGTGTCTACGTATTTTGGTGGCATCCATGTTTACCTCTGTAAAAACAGCATGTGTGACATCACGTCTGCGCATGCGGGTCACTTCAGAGCCATGTACAGTTCATACTGAAGTCTGTAGGATGTTGCATGGAAATAATAGTATGAACAACCTCACCAACAAATCGGATTCAGAAAAAATGGGAACGTAGCTTTTGTGTTGTCATCACTATTGTACAGTAATGTTCAGTTCCTTGTACATTACCTGCTCATGTAACTCCAGCACATTGAATTTTTTTCCCCTTCTCTTTTCCCTGAAATAATTTTCATTTGAATGTTTTCACATATGGAAGATGTGTCTGAGTGGATTATGCTATGGTTTGTTCTCAGGTGGAAAGCCTGACATGATTGCAACAGCCGTACATAAATGCAGTGATCCCAGAAATCATCGCTGCTCACCAGAATGTAGACACACAAAGATGAAGAGTCATCCCAAACCCCTCTGTCTGTGTTTGCATGAATGATAATAAAAGAAAGGAGAATAAAATGTGTTCAAGCAAAAAGGTTATTTATGTCCATTGAAGTACTGTAACTGGCCACTAGATGGCAGCAGAGCCTGCTTATTTCAGCTCCTAATGCATCATCACCTCAGTTACTGTCAGAATTAAATTCCTCTCACTCTTTTGCATTATTTTGTCTCCTTGTTCTCATTAAAGGTGTCATAACCTGCTGTTTTACATACACAATCCTTCTTAAATTATCTTCAAATGAATTTTTAATGCTAGTTGGGTGGGAGGAAAATTTAGTGAGCTTATTTTAACCTCTTTTAATCCCCAACTATTGTTTGTCGCGAGAATACGCACGAGAGTTAGACCTGTCTGTAAACGCGTTCATGAGGCAAACGTCAAAGCCAAAACAAAGTTTTATCAGGACAGAGCAGGTGAAGGAAATGATGTCCCGACAGAGAAAAACGTGATAAAGACGTAACGGTGCGGTTGATGGAGAGGATCCGGAGTAAAAGGGCTGGACTCTGATGGATATAAGGAGCAGACGTCTGATGTGAAGTTAACCAAACAGTGTTAGCTTCTGTAGCAGAAAAAGAATGGCGATGTGAGACTGTGCATAGATTACAGGAAATTAAACACACAAACTGTAAAGGATTCATATGCTTTACCTAATCTTGAAGAGTCCTTCTCAGCACTGATCGGGTCCAGGTGGTTCTCAGTGCTCGATCTCAAATCAGGCTTCTATCAAATAGAGATGGAGAAAGCAGACAAACACAAAACTGCATTCGTCTGCCCTCTAGGATTCTTCGAGTTCAACAGGATGCCTCAGGGGATAACTAATGCCCCTAGCACATTCAAGAGGCTAATGGAGCGTTGTATGGGAGAATTGAACTTGAAGCAAGCTTAAGTTTTTCTGGATGACCTCATCATTTTCTCCGCCACATTGGAATAGCACAAGGAAAGGTTGATGCGCGTGCTCAATCAATTGAAGGAGTTTGGTTTGAAACTGTCACCAGGGAAATGCAAATTCTTCCAAACCTCTGTAAAGTACCTCGGCCACATTGTATCTGAAAAAGGCATTGAAACTGATCCTGACAAAGTAGCAGCATTAAAAACCTGGCCAAAACCAAACAACCTGAAAGAACTCAGAACCTTCCTGGGTTTCTGTGGTTATTACCGCCGGTTTGTTAGGGATTATTCAAAGATTGTGAAACCGCTCAATGAGCTCACTGCTGGCTACCCGGCGTTGAGAAAGCATGCTAAAACCACAATGAACCCTGAGAAGTACTTCAACCCAAAGGACACCTTTGGAGACAGATGGATGCCTGCTTGCCAGACAGCGTTCGACACGATAATTGAAAAGCTGACAACTGCACCCATCCTCGGGTTCGCTGACCCCAAGTGTTCCTACATTTTACATACAGATGCAAGCACCTCAGGTCTTGGTGCTGCCCTCTACCAGGAGCAACAGGGACAGAAACGTGTTGTTGCTTATGCAAGTCGAGGTCTGTCAAAATGTGAGTCCAGGTATCCTGCGCACAAATTAGAATTCCTTGCTCTTAAGTGGGCAGTAACAGAGAAATTCCAGGATTACCGGTACGGGAACACATTCCTTGCTGTCACAGATAGCAATCCATTGACATACATTCGTACCTCTGCTAAGCTCGATGCCACGAGCTACAGATGGTTGGCCGCTCTGTCAACATTTGATTTCCAGCTACAGTATCGAGCTGGTAAGAAAAATCAAGATGCAGACGGGCTGTCCAGACGTCCTCACAGCAGATTACCTGATGACACAACTTCACAAAAAGAGTTGGAAAGGATACAACAGTTCACAAGAAGACATTTGTCAGAGTCTGATTATGTGCACCTGAATGAAAACACCATCAAGGCCATCTGTGAAAAGCACTTAGTTCATCAAGCAATCAGTGATCATTCTGGAGAAACATCACCCAGCACCACCTTGGTTGTGTCACTCGCTCATCATCCAAAAGCTCTCCCAAAAAGCTTTGAAGAGGAGGATCAGTTTGGTGGCTTACCTGTCATTCCCTCATTAACACCAGCTGAACTAAGAGACAGGCAAAATGATGATCATTTTGGCGAAGTACTCAGGCAAATGGAGTCAGGAGAGAAGCCCCCACCGTCCTTGAGGAAGGAACTTCCTGAACTTGGCCTCTTATTAAGAGAGTGGAATAAATTAGAAGTTTTGGGTGGTGTCTTGAACCGCAGGCGGCAAGAGGGTGCTCAGACTCATTACCAGCTTGTGCTCCCTAAATCCCTGAGATCCTTAGTCTTCAAGAGCCTCCATGACGACATGGGCCACATGGGCACAGAGCGTACCCTAGACCTCATTTGGAAGCGGTTCTACTGGCCAAAAATGTCTGCCGAAGTTGAAACTAAGGTCAAAACCTGCAACCGCTGCATTCGACGCAAGACCATGCCTGAGAGAGCTGCACCACTCGTTAACATCGTGGCTACAAGACCACTCGAACTTGTGTGCATGGATTTTCTCAGTGTGGAGTCAGACTCCAGCAACACAAAAGACATTCTCGTAATCACTGACCATTTTACGAAATATGCAGTGGCAGTTCCCACCCCAAATCAGAAAGCCAGGACAGTAGCCAAGAGTCTGTGGGACCACTTTTTCGTCCACTATGGCATCCCTGAAAAACTCCACAGTGACCAAGGTCCCGACTTTGAGTCCCGAACAATAAAAGAACTGTGTGAGCTTATTGGCAGTCAAAAGATAAGAACTACCCCTTACCATCCGAGGGGGAATCCTGTTGAACGCTTCAATAGGACTTTGCTCAACATGTTGGGAACCCTTGAGAACCAGAAGAAGAGTCACTGGCGGGAGTACGTAAAGCCATTAGTACACGCTTATAACTGTACCAAGAACGAGACAACCGGCTTTAGTCCTTACGAGTTAATGTTTGGACGTCAGCCAAGATTGCCAGTTGACCTAGCCTTTGGCCTACCAGTCAATCCCCAGCCAGGCTCACATTCGCAGTATGTCCGCAACCTGAAATCCCAACTTGAAGACAGTTACAGAGTAGCAACTGAAAATGCTAAAAAGACAGCCAGTCGCAACAAAGTGAGATTTGACAAATATGTTGTTGACTCCACCTTGGCAGAAGGCGACAGAGTCTTGGTTCGAAATGTCCGCCTTAGAGCAGGGCTGTACAGTGCAAGCGTTTTACTCGCATATGCGCCTAAAAATATATTGGTGCGAGTACCGGGAAAAAAATGGGAGCACGCGTGCGAGTATAGATTTCATCTCTCTAATTTACACTTTGCTCCTAAATAAATCAGGATTGATTTAAAATGGAAATGAAACTGCTAACCAAACTAAATTTATTAATTTGCCAGTTGAAAAATGCATGAAAAATATGAGCAAATAAGAGAAAAACGTAGCGACGTTTTTCAGGTCAGGACGCCGCCATGCGGCAGCTTTTAAGACATCGCGTTGCTCCAGCTCCACATTGAACCATCGGTATCACCAGCTACACAACAACGAACAACCGTAACACAATTTAGAAGATGGACATAAAGGTGAAGCTGAAAGACCAGTCCAGCATCCAGATCCTGTTGCAGATGCTTTCCAGCCCGTAGGCCGCGTGACTAGAGAGGAAGCCGGGGCTGATCTGTAGCGGGTTACGCTGATTACGGGGAGTCCCGGATAGAAACAGCTGACGGTCATGTCAGAGAAACCTGCTGCAGAGCTGTTCCGATCATCGGACTGTAGCGAAGGGATTTATGAGTGTTGCCGATTGAGCTGTTTCTAATAAGAGGCTTAAAGAGGAACGGAGTTGGTGAATTACGCAGCGATGTTTGTAAGGACCGATACCGATACCGGTAAACGGAGCTCCGCTGGTGATATTAAAAACACTCAGAGCAGCTTCAGGCTTTCCTCTGCGGGCCTCTAGTTTACCAGACTCCAAGTCTTCAGATCATTTTCCTCATTTTCTCTATAAAATGTTCACACATGATCAGGAGTCAGAGGTTTCCTCTTCAGAGCCAAACCAACCAAACTGGTGACGTCAAAGCTTAGCTTTGCAAGTGTCTTTGTGGGCTTTAAATAATAATGATAATAAATAATCATGATTATCATCACCATCATCATCATATTAATAATGATACATCTGGGAGATTTTCTGATTGAAGGTGATGTTTGGTTACAGCTGTAATCTAAACCATTAGACGTCTCTTTTACATCGTTAGCATGGCTCATCCAGCTTTTCTTCAATGTAGTGAAACCAATAATGAGTCTCTGGATTTTTATAAGAACGTCTGCAGTCATGAGAACAGATATGGGGGGTCACAACATGGCAACTTCTCTCCATATTGCTGTTTGACAAAGATTAAATGAAGAGGTTACCTGCTGCTGACAGTTAAGTATCTGCAGAAGAATAATCAGGAAGCAGGTGTTATCGCCCCCTACAGTCATAGGTTTTCATGGGTCACAGGTTTTGCTGTAACACCGGTTTGGTGCCCTTTTTAACAACAATGCATAATGTAAAATCAACATCCATACTAAAGCCCACCTGACCCAGACCAACCCCACCCAGACCAAATCCTGCTGTGGACCGCTGGATGGACACAGCCAAGTGTGGCAGGGGACTGGACAACAAAAAACTGTAGGACAGGGAAGTTCTCTGTATTTAAAACTGTTTCTCGGTGTAATGCATCATTTGGCCTATTGCCCGGGCGAAGGTTAATTATTAGTAATATTTAAATGTGCTATTTAGGAAAATTCATAGTGCTCCTAAATTTTTTCATTTGGGAGCACGAGTGCTCCTAGTGAAAAAGCTAAGCGTACGGCCCTGCCTTAGAGGCAAGCACAAGTTAGCCGACAGGTGGGAGTCTGACGTGTATGTTGTCCTGAGGCAGTCTGGAGATGTCCCAGTGTATGTTGTGAAACCTGAAACTAGAGATGGTCCACAAAGAACTCTTCATCGTGACCTCCTGCTGCCATGCGGTTTCCTTCCTGTGACCCCAATCAGAAATGAACCTAGCGCACCAAAAGCAGTAAGGCGACCAAGAACACGACAGCATCCTAAAAATGACATTTCAGATGGAGCTGATGGGGATGAATCCCATTCTGACTTTGAGGATTATCACTATGATGGCCACAGAAACCTAAGGGTGGAAACACTAGGTCCCGATCTGACCACTGAACTCATGGAACACTTACCTGAAAGTATTGAGCCAGAACTTTCCAAAGAGTTGGTTGCTTTTGAGCAAGATCCTTCAGATGTAGCCAAAGCTTTCCCCGAGGATCTTCTTGTAGAGACTTGTGATCTGAACTTACCTCAACCCAGAGAGAAAGACTTACCTGATCCTAAAGACTCTGACTCATCTGATCCTGAAAAGAAAGACTTACCTGATCCTAAAGACTCTGACTTACCTGATCCTGAAAAGAAAGACTTACCTGATCCTAAAGACTCTGACTCATCTGATCCTGAAAAGAAAGACTTACCTGATCCTAAAGACTCTGACTCATCTGATCCTGAAAAGAAAGACTTACCTGATCCTAAAGACTCTGACTCACCTGATCCTGAAAAGAAAGACTTACCTGATCCTAAAGACTCTGACTCATCTGATCCTGAAAAGAAAGACTTACCTGATCCTAAAGACTCTGACTCATCTGATCCTGAAAAGAAAGACTTACCTGATCCTAAAGACTCTGACTCATCTGATCCTGAAAAGAAAGACTTACCTGATCCTAAAGACTCTGACTCACCTGATCCTGAAGAAAGCAAAGATAACACAAGTGTTATGGACCAAACTGACATCCTGATAGAAAGTGACTGTTCTAGAAGACCTATCAGAAACAGGAAGGCAACTAAAAGACTGACTAATCCTGAGCTTGGAAACCCGTTGGTAACAATAGTTCAGTCTTTATTTCAAACCGTAAGTGATGTGTTTACAGAATCCCTCAAAGACCCTAGCTTTCCTAAAATCCCTACAGTTATGATAGTATGAATTCAAAATGCACAGGGACGTGCATTAGGTAAAGAGGGGAGGATGTAACCCAGGTTAAAAAGTATATATATTACATAAGAGTAAAATAAGTTGAAAGTGATTCATGTAGTGCAAATTAGTTAATCAGAGATGATTACAAACTTTAATACAGCAATCATTCTGTGTTGAAGAGTAAAACCATGCTGACATAAAATTGATGTCGCTGCCCCTTTAAGAAACTAGGGACGTTAAGCGCAGCACGCGAGTGATGTGTCAGAAAGCCTTAGAGACAAACAGAGAGCGGATCGAAGAAACTGAGCAGCATTAACAAGCAGGAAAAAGATTGGAAAAGTGAATATTATTTTTGGAAAAACATAACTTACCTGGTCGGGAATTGGCAGGGACTTTATGAGAGTTAAACCACATCGGTTTTGGTGAGTTTTGTGTTTATTTTCTTACATTTTTATGTGCTGTAGTTGTTTCTTTTTCTGGCAGTGAGCCAACGTTACATTGTTACAAGTAAATGCTCCGCCATGAACTGTTAATCAGTAAACATTTTGAGTTTATGAATATTTTGAATGTTATAAATGTGACTGTATATTGTGTAGATGAAAAATATATGCAGTAACTGGTGTGGAAAACGGAGCCGTTAGTTAAAAGAAACCGCTCCGCTGTCATTCTGAGTTGGAAAAAACACTGTTGCAGTAATGTTACAACTCAGAATGTGGAATATTTATTTGTATAATTGAGGATTTTAAAAGAGATTTATTGTTTTTATGACCTGTTACACAGGTCAGGTTTTTTTTTTTATGCTTGACTTGGAAGTTCGTTGGAGGAAGGACGGTTGAACTGCCGTGTGCGGGCGTGCACACACACAGACAGGATTTGGATCCAGGATGGCGAGCCAGACCCAGATCTTCCATTCACCTTCTGCATCACGTCAGTGAGGAATCTCCTGTATGTAGTAACTCGCTGCCAGAGCGGTAGGAGTATCAGGAACTGCAATGAACTGAACTGAACTGAACTGAACTGAACGGAACGGAACGGAACGGAACGGAACGGAACTGAACTGAACTGAACTGAACTGAACTGAACTGAACTGAACTGAACTGAACTGAACTGAACTGAACTGAACTGAACTGAACGGAACGGAACGGAACGGAACGGAACTGAACTGAACTGAACTGAACTGAACTGAACTGAACTGAACTGAACTGAACGGAACGGAACGGAACGGAACGGAACGGAACGGAACGGAACGGAACGGAACGGAACGGAACGGAACGGAACGGAACGGAACTGAACTGAACTGAACTGAACTGAACTGAACTGAACTGAACTGAACTGAACTGAACTGAACTGAACTGAACTGAACTGAACGGAACGGAACGGAACGGAACGGAACGGAACGGAACGGAACTGAACTGAACTGAACTGAACTGAACTGAACTGAACTGAACTGAACTGAACTGAACTGAACTGAACTGAACTGAACGGAACGGAACGGAACGGAACGGAACGGAAAACTGAATTATTATTTTTTTCTAACTGGATCGAACTGAAACTTTTCATTGGACTTGAACATTTAAATTCACATTTGGACGTGATCTCATATTTAAAATATTGTATTTTTTATTACCGTACCGTACCGTCTTCTTCTGCTTATCCGGGGTCGGGTCGCGGGGGCAGCTGCCTAAGCAGGGAAGCCCAGACTTCCCTCTCCCCGGCCACAGCCGCCAGCTCATCCGGGGGGATCCCGAGGCGCTCCCAGGCCAGCCGGGAGACGTAGTCCCTCCAGCGTGTCCTGGGCCTACCCCGGGGTCTGGTCCCGGTGGGAAGTGCCCGGAACACCTCTCCAGGAAGGCGTCCAGGAGGCATCCTAATCAGATGCCCGAGCCACCTCATCTGGCTCCTCTCTATACGAAGGAGCAGCGGCTCTACTCTGAGTCCCTCCCGGATGACCGAGCTCCTCACCCTATCTCTAAGGGAGAGCCCGGCCACCCTGCGGAGGAAACTCATTTCGGCCGCTTGTACCCGCGATCTCGTTCTTTCGGTCATGACCCACAGCTCATGGCCATAGGTGAGGGTGGGAACGTAGATGGACCGGTAAATCGAGAGCTTCGCCTTCTGGCTCAGCTCCTTCTTCACCACGACGGACCGATGCAACGTCCGCATCACTGCAGACGCCGCACCGATCCGTCTGTCCACCTCCCGCTCCATCCTTCCCTCACTCGTGAACAAGATCCCGAGATACTTGAACTCCTCCACCTGGGGCAGGACCTCACTCCCGACCCGGAGAGGACACTCCACCCTTTTCCGGGCGAGGACCATGGTCTCGGATTTGGAGGTGCTGATTCTCATCCCGGCCGCTTCACACTCGGCCGCAAATCGCCCTAGCAAGAGCTGGAGATCACGGCCCGATGACGCCAACAGAACCACATCATCTGCAAACAGCAGAGACCCGATCCTGAGGCCACCAAACCGGATCCCCTCAACACCTCGGCTGTACTAGAAATCCTGTCCATAAAGGTTATGAACAGGATCGGTGACAAAGGGCAGCCTTGGCGGAGTCCAACTCTCACCGGGAATGGATTCGACCTACAGCCGGAAATGCGGACCAAGCTCTGGCACCGGTCGTACAGGGACCGAACAGCTCGAATAAGGGGGTCCGGCACCCCGTACTCCCGGAGCACCCCCCACAGGAATCCCCGGGGGACACGATCGAACGCCTTCTCCAAGTCCACAAAGCACATGTAGACTGGTTGGGCGAACTCCCACGCCCCCTCCAGGACCCTGAAGAGAGTGTAGAGCTGGTCCACTGTTCCACGACCAGGACGAAAACCACACTGCTCCTCCTCAATCCGAGGTTCGACTATCCGACGGATCCTCCTCTCCAGTACCCCCGAATAGACTTTACCAGGGAGGCTGAGAAGTGTGATCCCCCTGAAGTTGGAACACACCCTCCGATCCCCCTTTTTGAAGAGGGGGACCACCACCCCAGTCTGCCAGTCCAGAGGCACTGCCCCCGATGTCCACGCAATGCTGCAAAGGCGCGTCAACCAAGACAGCCCCACAGCATCCAGAGCCTTAAGAAACTCCGGGCGGATCTCATCTACCCCCCGGGGCCCGGCCACCGAGGAGCTTTTTGACCACCTCGGCGACCTCAGCCTCAGTGACAGAAGAGTCCACCCCTGAGTCCCCAAACTCTGCTTCCTCCTCGGAAGACGTGTTGGTGGGATTGAGGAGGTCTTCAAAGTATTCCCTCCACCGGCCCACGACGTCCCGAGTCGCGGTCAGCAGCCCACCATCCCCACTGTACACAGTGTTGATGGTGCACTGCTTCCCCCTCCTGAGCCGCCGTATGGTGGACCAGAAACGCCTCGAAGCCGTCCGGAAGTCGTTCTCCATGGCCTCACCGAACTCCTCCCATGCCCGAGTTTTTGCCTCAGCGACCGCCAGAGCCGCGCTCCGCTTGGCCCGCCGATACCTGTCAGCTGCCTCCGGAGTCCCACAGGCCAGGAAGGCCCGGTAGGACTCCTTCTTCAGCTTGACGGCACTCCCTCACCGCTGGTGTCCACCAGCGGGTTCGGGGATTACCGCCACGACAGGCACCGACAACCTTGCGGCCACAGCTCCGACTAGCGGCCTCAGCAATAGAGGTGCGGAACATAGCCCACTCCGACTCAATGTCCCCCCACCTCCCCTCGGAACATGGGTGAAGCTCTCCCGGAGGTGGGAGTTAAAGCTCTCCCTGACAGGGGACTCAGCCAGACGTTCCCAGCAGACCCTCACGACACGTTTGGGCCTGCCAGGTCTGACCGGCAACCTCCCCCACCATCTGAGCCCACTCACCACCAGGTGGTGATCAGTGGACAGCTCCGCCCCTCTCTTCACCCGAGTGTCCAGGATAAGGGGCCGCAAGTCCGATGACACGACTACGAAGTTGATCATGGAACTGCGGCCCAAGGTGTCCTGATGCCAGGTGTAAACGTGGACACTCTTATGCCTGAACATGGTGTTCGTTATGGACAATCCATGATGAGCACAGAAGTCCAACAACAAAACACCACTCGGGTTCAGATCAGGGGGGCCGTTCCTCCCGATCACGCCCCTCCAGGTCTCACTGTCGTTGCCCACGTGAGCGTTGAAGTCCCCCAGCAGAACGATGGAGTCCCCGGAGGGCGCGCTTTCCAACACGCCGTCCAAGGACTCCAGAAAGGGTGGGTACTCTGAACTGCTGTTCGGTGCATAGGCACAGACAACAGTCAGGACCCGTCCCCCACCCGAAGGCGGAGGGAGGCTACCCTTTCGTCCACCGGGGTGAACCCCAACGCAGAGGCAGCGAGCCGGGGGGCAATGAGTATGCCCACACCCGCTCGGCGCCTCTCACCGGGAGCAACTCCAGAGTGGAACAAGGTCCAGCCCCTCTCGAGGATGGTGTTCCCAGAGCCCGAGCCGTGCGTCGAGGTGAGTCCAACTATATCTAGTCGGAACCGCTCGACCTCGCGCACCAGCTCAGGCTCCTTTCCAACCAGAGAGGTGACGTTCCACGTCCCTAGAGCTAGCTTCTGCAGCCGGGGGTCGGACCGCCAGGGTCTCCCCCGCCCTCGGCCGCCGCCCAACTCACAATGCACCCGACCCCTATGGCCCCTCTCGCGGGTGGTGGGTCCGCGGGAGGGGGGGCCCATGTCTCCATTTCGGGCTGAGCCCGACCGGGCCCCATGGGCGAAGGCCCGGCCACCAGGCGCTCGCCTCCGTGCCCCACCTCCGGGCCTGGCTCCAGAGGGGGGCCCCGGTGACCCGCGTCCGGGCGAGGGACACGTAGCTCCATTGCTTGTTCTCTCCATTAGGGGGTGTTTTTTATTACTGAGTTTATAATTTTGAATGTGATTTGAATGATTGTTGTCTGTTTTGATTGCTGGGTAATTGAATGAAATTCTTACCTGTGAAAGAAAGAAAAGAGAGTTAACTCAGAAAAAAGTAGGAAACTTAAGTAGGTGCAACCTAGGATAAAGAAACTAGTCCAACTAACTTAAATTAGCTCAACTAAAATAATTTAGGATAAAAGGACTAGTTTGTTCTAATTTAGATTAGCTTTAGTGAGCTAAATTAGTTGAATTGAAGAACTAAAGAGAAAGGGTGATATATATACACTGCCCGGCCAAAAAAAAAGTCGCCAACAAAAAAAGGTGAAACCTTTCACATTTGGTTGGAGCCTTTAGCTTTGATCGCGGCAGCATTCGCTGTGTTTCCAGAAGCTTCTGCAATGTCACCAGATTTATTTGCATCCTGTTGCATCAATTTTTCACCAAGATCTTGATGATGATTGTAGAGTCTGACCACAGCACATCCCAAAGATTCTCAATGGGGTTCAGGTCTGGACTCTGTGGGGGCCAATCCATGTGTGAAAATGATGTCTGATGATCCCCTGAACCATCTTTCACAATCTGAGCCCGATAAATTCTGGCACGGTCATCTTGGAACATGGCCGTGCCATCAGGAAAGAAACATCCATTGATGGAATAACCTGCTCATTCAGTATATTCAGGTATCAGCTGACCTCATTATCTGAGCTCATACTGTTGCTGAACCTGGACCTGAGCAACTGCAGCAACCCCAGATCTTCACACTGCCCCCACAGGCTCATACAGTAGCACTAGGCATGATGCTGCATCACTTCATCTGCCTTTCCCGGCCACATTTCTTCCTGGAAGACGATGGTCCACTATCCTTCCAGTTTTTCAGAATGCGTTGGACTGTTCTGAACCCAGTTTTAGTAGTTTCTGCATCTCCTTAGATGTTTTCACCTCTTGATGCCAATGATTTGACCCTTCTCAGACAGACTAACATCTTTTCTACGACCACGGATGTGTCTTTCCACATGGTTGTTTAGGAAATGAGAAGCAAGTCATTGCACCAGTTTGGGTTAAATAACTTGTTGCCAGCTGAAAAATAATCGCCCACGAAGTAATTATCCAATAGGAGGCTCGTACCTATTTGCTTAGTTAAATCCAGGTGGCGACTTATTTTTTGGCCAGGCAGTGTATATATATATATATATATATCTTTATTTGTTTTACTTACCTTTTTATTGAGAACCTGCAGGGTATTTAAGATTCCTGTGTACTGTTTTTATATATGTGTTTTCTATTTAGTAAAGTGCCGGCCTTTTTATATATATAAACAGTCTCTGTTGTTATCATTACTGCTTCCCACTCCTTAGAACCTAGAACTGGTCCAGTGGTGTGATACCAGTGTTACAATCAACAACTTCGAAAGGTCCGTCCGTGTCCAGCGCATGCGCACTGCACTCTGCCGAGGAAGGAGGATCGGAAACTAGCGTGGCTGGCAGCTTTAAAACGAAAAGATCCACCGAAGAGAGTTTATGTTTACTCCTTTCATTTTATTGATAAAAAGCCCACAGAGCTGCACCCCCACCCGGAGCTTTATCTGGGCTATGACCGGCCCCCACCAAAGAAAAGGCGACGGCTCCTCCAGACCACCGTGAGCCAGACGGCTTCCAGGAACATCAACAAAAAACCAAACATGTTCCCGGTGAGTGAAGATGTAAATGTGGGGTTTCACTGTTTCACATTTTATTCATGAATTGATTAACTTTTACTGAGTGGTGAATGGCGTTCAGATCAGCGCGAGCTGGTAGCAGGGAAATCTGTTAAACAGTTGGTCTGGATGTTAGCACGCTGTTAGCAGCAGCCTCAATTTTAAAGAAAAATTGAGTGTATGGTTAGTTATTACCACCAGTAGCATCCTGGCAGAGGCATACATGGCTTCATTTAACTGTCTTAGAATTGATTTTTATTCGGTATACCAACAAAATTCAAGAGTGCACCACACAAATACACTCTCTCCCTCCCTGTGTATATGTATGTTTATATGTGTGTGTGTGTGTTTGCTGGGGCGTAATTAAGATTGAAAAATGGG